>SJXQ01002190.1:0-377204 GCA_006408695.1 Aepyceros melampus
CGTGGGTCTAGATGAACTCTGGGAGTTGGTGATGGACAGGGAGGCCTGGCATGCTGTGATTCATGGGGTCATAAAGAGTCAGACACGACTGAGTGACTGAACTGAACTGAACTGAAGATACATTTATATCTTGCTTTCTTTATTCTCCTGCTAATAATTAAGCAATAAGGGTAAGATGCCTTGAGTGAGACATTCTTCTGGATGAATTTGTCAGAGGATTTGTCGCCATTTTTGATCACATAAGACTCTGCTAACATTCTCCCTTTAATTATTTTGGTTGTGTGGGTTTGGGTTCCTGGGGGAAATGCTAAACCCCTCAGAAAATTTGAGTTACTGCTGAGGAAACTAGAAAATACAGGTTCTAATAATCTATTTGCTTCAAAAGTAGAAAAATATGGGAAGCCCAAAGTGTTGCTGGCAAGTCTTTCTCTTTTAAGATTGATTTCACTCTGTCATTCTGGGATGGGGATACTTATTGAAACTCTATATTTCAATGGCCAGAGGAAGACTCTTTTGATGTAGACAGATTGGTGTACTTAAAGGGATTTTTGGGCTTCCCTGGTGGCTCAGATGATAAAGAATTATCCTGCAATGCAGGAGACCTGGGTTTGATCTCTGGATTGGGAAGATCCCTTGAAGAAGGGAATGGCAACCCACCTCAGTATTCTTACCTGGAGAATCCTGTGGAAAGTGAAGCCTAGTGGGTTACAGTCCATGGGGTCACAAAGAGTCGGACGTGTCTGAGCAATTAATGCTTTCACTTTCATAGGAATTTTTAGAAAAACCTGATCCAACCAAATGGATTATTGATATCTCTGAGATGAATATTTCTCAAGAAGTAAAGACAAGAGTGAGTTGGGTAGCCATAAACAGTTAATTAATATATTGGAGGAAGAGATTAATAAATGGAAAATTCTTTCTCCAAGTTCACAGTTCTTCTCTACTTGTGTCCTTTCTGCTCCTTCTGTTTCCTTTTACCTTTCCTTACTTCAGTCCAAGACTTGAGAGAAGGTAGGTAATGGCCTCTTGGATGGATGGTTTCTAGTGGCTCTGAGACCCTGAGAAGACTTCTTTTTGGAAGGGGAAGTATTGCCAACCCTATTCAATATCCTGATATGGGCTGCCTAAGTCTCAATTTCACCTCTGAGATTCTCAGAAAACCAAACATATAAAACATAGTTAGGGAAGCAAAAATGATTAAAGACAAAAACAGGGAGTCATTAAGAATTTGAATAAGAGACTGTACTTTAGAATGAAGATGCTGAATTGGTAAATGGTTGCCCTGGTAACTGGCAAGAAAAAATTTTAAAAAGCAGTTAGACTGACTCAGATGGCCTTGGACTTAAGTTGCTTGAAGCAAGATTTTGGTTCCTGCTCAGAGACTGAAGTTAAGTCCCAGATGGCACTCCACTCCAGTACTCTTGCCTGGAGAATCCCATGGGTGGAGGAGCCTGGTAGGCTGCAGTCCATGGGGTCGTGAAGAGTCGGACACGACTGAGCGACTTCCCTTTCACTTTTCACCTTCATGCATTGGAGAAGGAAATGGCAACCCACTCCAGTGTTCTTGCCTGGAGAATCCCAGGGACGGGGGAGCCCGGTGAGCTGCCGTCTATGGGGTCGCACAGAGTCGGACACGACTGAAGCAGCAAGATTTTGGTTCCTGCTCAGAGACTGAAGTTAAGTCCCAGATGGCACTCCACTCCAGTACTCTTGCCTGGAGAATCCCATGGGTGGAGGAGCCTGGTAGGCTGCAGTCCATGGGGTCGTGAAGAGTCGGACACGACTGAGCGACTTCCCTTTCACTTTTCACCTTCATGCATTGGAGAAGGAAATGGCAACCCACTCCAGTGTTCTTGCCTGGAGAATCCCAGGGACGGGGGAGCCCGGTGAGCTGCCGTCTATGGGGTCGCACAGAGTCGGACACGACTGAAGCGACTTAGCAGCAGCAGGTTGACTCAGGTGGCCTTGGCCTTAAGTTGCTTGAAGCAAGATTTTGGTTCCTGCTCAGAGACTGAAGTTAAGTCCCAGCAGTGAGAATGCTGAACTAACCACTAGACCACCATGGACCAGTAGCCAGGGACAAGGCCCTGGCCTATCAGCTGTATAGAAATGAATTTTCATATGGAGATGAAAAGTACTGAAAAACAAGCCAAGTGTTTGTTAGGAGGGAAAAGATATGTATGGGTTCAGAGGGACAGTCATGCCCCTATAGTAGTTTGAATAACTTATATGGGGCATTTCTTCCAGGTTTCCTTTGGTCAATCATCTTGCTTTGCCTGGTTCTGAGTCAATCTTTGGTGTATCTCAGGGTCCTCCCACATGTGCATGCACATTCTTAGCTAAGATGGATTCTAGTAAAGAGGCCTATATGTAGATTGACATCATTCCCTTTATTACCTTCAAGGAGCTAGTCTGCAAATGTGTGGTCAGGGAGGTCTCCTTGACCTGGACAATGAGAAATATATGGTCTGTTATCTGGGCAGGGCTTAGCTTCTCCTCCTCTTTATCTTGGAGTATCTGTCCACAGGGACAAATTTTAACTGTTCAGCTTGGGGCCCATCTACCTCCTGCCTCAAGGCTACTAAAGTGACAAGATGAGAATGGACTCTAGAATGCCTTACAAAGCTCTCTATTTTTAAAAATAAATTTAAAAAATTAATGAATTTTAATTGAATGCTGCTGCTGCTGCTGCTGCTAAGTCGCTTCAGTCGTATCCGACTCTGTGCGACCCCATAGACGCCAGCCCACCAGGTTCCCCTGTCCCTGGGATTCTCCAGGCAAGAACACTGGAGTGGGTTGCCATTTCCTTCTCCAATGCATGAAAGTGAAAAGTGAAAGGGAAGTCGCTCAGTCGTGTCCGACTCTTAGCGACCCCATTGACTGCAGCCTACCAGGCTCCTCTGTCCATGGGATTTTCCAGGCGAGAGTACTGGAGTGGGGTGCCATTGCCTTCTCCAATTGAATGCTAATTACTCTCATTTTTTTTACCTCAACATGAAGAAAATAAATCCTACTCTTTTGGAGCTCCAAAGACTCAAATGCTTCTTATAAGTTATCCAGGATTACTAGGAAGACTAGAAACGGTGAGTCCATATGTCCTTTTACCAGATGATATTACCATTTTAAGAGCTCTTTTCCAGTGGTCCAGGAAGATGTGTAATTTTTTTCTGAGGTGCTCCATGGAGTGTTTTCAATCCACAGCCCTATGCATGGGATGTACACAGGCTGCTGCATAAACTATTGATATTGGCTGACTTGCTCAACTAAAGTAATGAGCAAAATGGGCCTCTGTTAAGTTTCCTCAGAATACCATGAAAAGTAACACAAATTGGGTGGCCTAAAGCAATAGAAATGTTTCTTTCACAGTTCTGGAGGCTAGAAATCTGAAATAAAGGTGTTGGCAGGGTGATACTCTCTCTGAGACTGAAGAGAATCCTTCTTTGTCTCTTCCTTGCTTCTCCTGGTGACTGTCAATCTTTGGTACTCTTGGATTGCAGCCGCATCATTTTAATTTCTGCTCCTGTCCTCACATGGCATTCTCCCTGTGTGTCTCTGTCATCACACACTGTTTTCATCTTCTTAAAAGGACACCAGTTACATTGCATTAGATCTTGCCTTTTGCTTGTTGACATTTGCAAAGACCCCAATTCCAAATAAGGTCACATTCACAGGTTACTTGGGGTTAGGATTTCAACATATCTTTTTGGAGGGCATAATATAACTCATAACTGGGACCAAATAATAACTCCTGTTATCAAGGACTACCATGCCTCAGGAAATCTTGTTTGCTTCCTCCAGCTACCTGGGCTACTCTTCATACCTTTGAAACTTAATATAAGGAATTAATGTTGGCAATCCTTGAAGCTTTTCTGCAGAAGGTGAACTGGAAGGAACTATAGTGCTGCACTCAAGAAACTGGATAAATCTTCACTGATTTTCACCAGTAATTTATTGGGCATTCTCTAAACTTACAAGGATGGATCCAGGGGAAGGTTAGAAAAAGCCCTTGGTTCTCTTTACTTTTGTGGCAGCCTTTTTGCCTAGCAGTCAAGCACAAATCAGAGAAAAAGTAGATGGATGGCAAGGACAGTTTCTAAGATATTGGCAGCATTCAGTTTTGGGAAAATATGGAGAAAGATAAAGAAGACCAAAAAAAAAAAAAAAATTAAGACCTCAGTGTTAGCTTTTCAGTTTTAATTATTCATAAAGGGAAGAGATTCTTATCTGAAGTCATTCATTCATGAGAGGGAGCCCCCTAATGTAAAGTCAATAAGGTTATAAGGTCAATAAGGTTATAAGAAGACAGGGCATCAGAAAAATGAATGCCTGAAGAGATTGAAGAATATGTAAGGAGTATAAACCAGCTCTGAAGCTTTAAATTGCCTCAAAGATATTACCCCCAGGAAATAGCTGGCAAGTAGTGCAAACTAATGATCAAAATGGGCATACTGGGGGAAACTTTGGAGCTGAGAATGGGAAAAACTTATATATATTTCTTTTCCCTAGTTTAATCTTTCCCTAACTGTTCTTATGGATACTGGAGGCACATATTCCGTATTTTCTAATGATCTTTCTAACTTTTCCTTTACCCATATAAATATGCAAGTTGTGAGTGTCTCCACACAAACTTTTGCCTCTTTTTCTCCTCTGTTTCCTGTGCAAATAAGTCATCTATTAGAGGAACAGGCCTTTCTCTTATCTCCTGTTGTGCCTGTTAATCTGATGGGAGGGGACACGGTCTGTAAACTAAGGGCTACCATATTCTTTACTCTGGATGGAGAGTTTGGTAAATATGTCCTTCTGAAACAAAGGATAGGAGAGAGAGACAGTTTCGCCTAGTGCTCGAAAAGCACTCAGAATTATAGGAAATAGATACATCTTTAGGAATTAGGATTTTAAAATCCTAGGAACAAATGATACAATAATAATAAAAGAGATTAATATTAATGTTAAAGCTTACAACAAATGAAAACCATGGCATGATCACAACAGCCTTTCTCTCTAGCTCAAATACAAGAAATAGAAACTACAATTAGATAACCAGAAAGATAGGACATAATTTTAAAATGGGGACATTTGCCATGTACCTTAAAGAAGAAGGAAAGTTTGACATGAAAATTTCAATTTATAGATTTGTTCAAGAAGTTAGTCATTTCTTTGTTATCTCTCATATACATCCATGCTACTATCTTAACGTTTGTACTGCACAAGCTAAATATTTTTCTGTAATAGACTTATATTCAGCTTTCTCTTCTCATCTTTAGTTGAGGAATCATGGTTCTTTGTGTTTACCTATTGAGGCTTTTAATATTTGTGGCAACGAATGTCTCAGATTTGCTTATTATATTCTCTAGACATTTATAAATGAACTTGAATATTCATCGTGGTAGCCCATGCTATTTAATATGAGAATGATTTATTGATAATTGTTAAGACTTTCTGGAGAAGGAACTGGCAACCCATTCCAGTATTCTTGTCTGAAGAATTCCATGGACAGAGGAGACTAGTGGGCCCTAGTCCATGGGATAGGAAAAATTAGGACATGACTGAGAGACTAACACACACACACACACACACACAAGACTTTACATATGTATAAAGAATATAGGTTGGCTTTCTTAATATTTTTAGCTGCTGAAGAACATAAAACCTTCCTAGATAAATTGTAGTACTGAGAGAGTCAATTCCTAGGTAGTTTGATAAAAAGTCCAGGGATCCTCAAGGAGAGAGGGATCTGGAATTCTCAAGGAGGAAGAAAAGACAAACTTTTTTGTCCCTCTACATTCTTTAGGATTATATAACAATAATGTGTCCTGCTTGAGGACAGTCTCTGGAAAAAACCTTCTGGCTAAACCTGTTATCTTAAGGTATAAATTCTGGGAGTAGGTCTAGTGAGGTCTTTACAACCTCCAGACATTCTTTTGATTCACTGTCACCCTGCTTATTTAACTTATATGCAGAGTACATCATACGAAACGCTGGGCTGGAAGAAGCACAAGCTGGAATCAAGATTGCCGGGAGAAATATCAATAACCTCAGATATGCAGATGACACCACCCTTATGGCAGAAAGTGAAGAGGAACTAAAAAACCTCTTGATGAAAGTGAAAGAAGGGAGTGAAAAACTTGGCTTAAAGCTCAACATTCAGAATACTAAGATCATGGCATCTGGCCCCCCACTTCATGGGAAGTAGATGGGGAAACAGTGGAAACAATGTCAGACTTTATTTTTCTGGGCTCCAAAATCACTGCAGCTGGTGATTGCAGCCATGAAGTTAAAAGATGCTTACTCCTTGGAAGGAAAGTTATGACCAACCTAGGTAGCATAATCAAAAGGAGAGACATTACTTTGCAAACAAAGGTCCATCTAGTCAAGGCTATGGTTTTTCCAGTAGTCATGTATTGATGTGAGAGTTGGACTGGAAGAAGGCTGAGTGCCAAAGAACTGATGCTTTTGAACTGTGGTGCTGGAGAAGACTCTTGAGACTCCTTTGGACTGCAAGGAGATCCAACCAGTCCATTCTAAAGGAGATCAGTCCTGGGTGTTCACTGGAAGGACTGATGCTGAGGCTGAAACTCCGATACTTTGGCCACCTCATGTGAAGAGTTGACTCACTGGAAAAGACTCTGATGCTGGGAAGGATTGGGGGCAGGAGGAGAAGGGGACGACAGAGGATGAGATGGTTGGATGGCATCACCAACTCTATGCACATGAGTTTGGGTGAACTCTGGGAGTTGGTGATGGACAGGGAGGCCTGGCATGCTGCAATTCATGGGGTCACAGAGTCGGACACAACTGAGTGACTGAACTGAATAAATAATTAGGGGGTATATAACTGCATGACTAACACTAGCAAGGGGTACTCTTTCTGCCCCCTTCTGATGCTTATGTCAGAAACTTTCTCTATCTCCTTGATACTTTAATAAAACTTTGTTACACAAAGCTCTGAGCAATCAAGCCTCATCTCTGGCCCTGGATTGAATTCATCTCCTCCAGAGGTCAAGAATCCTGGCGTCTTTTTGTGGTTCAGCAACAGCCTTTCAGTACCATCAAATATAAGTCAGATATTTAGGACATTTGATATTAGTCAACAGACAAAAGGTAGTTCCAGCCCAAAGTCAGCCTATTTATATAACCTACCATGAAAAAAAACCAACACCAATGTTGGGGGTTGGTTGAGTATTACAGACAATGTATCTCTACCTTTTCTGAAAATATTAACCAGCTATTGAGATATCACATGGTGCATCACCAGAATCTTTACTGTAGCCCAAACGAGCTAGAGAAGGCTTTTAAACCCTTAGAGTAACCCAGTGGTATTTAGAGTTTCTAACTCTGACAAAATATTCCACCTTTTTTGTAATGATAACAAGGAAGCTACCAGTGGTGCACTTTCTTAAAAGTTAAGCTCCAATCATAGGCTAATTGCTTACTTTTATATGTGTTGGATTCTTTTGTTCTGGAAATGCCAGGATGTTTATAAACCTTAGCAGCCATTGGTATTCTAATTGAAAAGGCTCAGGCTTTGACTCTGGAATATTTAATTTACTTATATGCACCTCATGCTGTTACTGCCATTTTATAAATTCATAAGATATAACATTATTGAGAAGGATGTGGGAGGGGGGTTCAGGATGGGGGGACACATGTGTACCAGTGGCTAATTTATATTGATGGATGGCTTCCAATTAAAATAAATTAAATAATTAAAAAAAAAAAAAACTAAAGAAGAGATACAACATTGTTACTGTGCCACTGGACTAGGTATGAGCAAGTCTTATTGTCTAATCCTAATGTTATTCTAGGAAGGTGTAACCTTTTGAAATCAGCTACTCTGTTGCAAAATCCTGACCAAATAGGTGAATATGATTCCCTCACAGTTAGAAAAGATATTCAAACTACTTGATTTATCTAACATTCCTCTTCCTCATCTTGATTGAATATTGTTCACTGATGAAGTTTGAGTGAGAGACTCACAGAGAAATAGAAAAGCATCATATACAGTAATCAATCCTCAAGAGGTTTTAGAGGCTTATCCTCTAAAATCAGCACAAGAAGTAGAGATTTTAGCTGTTATACAAACTTGTAAAGTAGCCATCAGTCTTAAAGTGAATATCTATACTGAAAGTAAATATGCATTTGATGTCTGTCATGCTATGGAACAAATATGGAGGAATAGAGGGAAATTTCTCACAGCTGTGGTGACTGAAGTATCACACTAGAAACATACTTGCTGATTTATTAGGGTCACCCCAGCTTCTCCAACAGATTTCTGAAATTCATTGTAGAACTCATATCAGACAACAAGATGACATATCTAAAGGAAATTAATTTACACACCAAGACTCAGAAAGTGTTACTTAGGTTTTAACTGGGCAGATTGAAGCCTCATTACTTCTATCCAGGAACTCTTATTCACAATTTCAGAAATACACAACTCCATAAGATTTAGAAAATTGGAAACCAGGGGAGCTATGAAGAATATCATATGAATCTGAGACTCATGCTATAGCAGTATTTTTGTATCTCACTTGTTATATGCTTGGATGGATTTTTCATGCCACGAACAAAAGGAATATACTGAAAACCTTGGAATCCTGCCACATTTGGAAAAAGGATCATATAATTCAAGAAATAATACAAAGGTGTGCTGCTTGTCAGGAAAATTACTTACAGAAAACACCTAAGGTAAGGCAAAGAAGTCTACTGAGTACATGGTTACCTGGGATCTGGTGGCAAATGGACTTTATATAGAGTGTCCTAATCCATTTGAGCTGCTATAACAGAATACTCTGCAGACTGGGTGGCTTATAAGCAACAGAAATTCTCATAGGTCAGAAGGCTGGGAAGTCCAAGATCAAGGTGCTGGCAGATTCTATGTGAGGTGATGGTCCACTTCCTGCTTCATAAACAGCTTTCTTCTTGCTGAATCCTCTTGTGGCATGAGGTGAGAGAGCTCTATGGGGTCTCTTTAATAAGGGCACTAATTTCATTCATGTTGTTTTCACCTTCATGACATAATTACCTCCCAAAGACCCTACTTCCAAATACAATCACATTGGTAATTAAGTTTCAACATAGAAATTTTGGGAGAAAACATTCAGTCAATAGCATAGAACTCACACCTTCAGAAGATAGGAGAGATTTATCAGTAATGTTTGGTATGATGCCTGTATTGCCAGAAGTGTTCCTAGCAGTTAAAGCAGATGTTTAGTGTTTCAAGAACTTAAGAATTATATCATCTTAACCATTGGAATTCCTGAATATCTGGAATCTGAGAAAGTCATTTCATTTCTATCATAATTTAGGAGCTCTATAAAATCTTAGCCAGTAACTTACTATACTCCTTAGTGGCTCAGCTGGGAAAGAATCCGCCTGCAATGCAAGAGACCTAGGTTCGATCCCTGGATTGGGAAGATCCCTTGGAGAAGGGAAAGGCTACCCACTACAGTATCCTGGCCTGGAGAATTCCATGGACTGTATAGTCATGGGGTTGCAAAGAGTCAGACATGACTGAGTGACTTTCACTTTCCCTTTATAATACTTAGTCTTCTGGACAAGAGGAACAAATGAACTACACTCTAAAGAATTCTTTGACTAAATAATTTCAAGAAATCAGCTTACAATGGCCCAGATCTTCTCCTTGGGTTTTATTAAAAATAAGGTCAGCTTCCTTTGGCAGGTATGATATTTCTTTCTTCCTTTGATTTATTTTTGGAAAATTTATAAACTTAGAATTCCTCATCTGATATAATGGAAAAAAACTCACGATCAAATCCAAAACTTAAAAGGTTTGCTGTTTCTCTGGAATCATTACACTAGTGCATGTGACCAAATGCTGGAAGAATCCTCCTGAAGAGGTGCGCCATTGATATCAACCAGGAAATAAAGTTTATAACAGAAACAGGATTGTCATAACTGTTACATAAATAAACTAAAGATGGCCCTTATGTTTACTTCTTCACAGCAGTCTTGGACCATAAGCTCAAAAGCCTGCCACACCAAACACGAATTTTATACATCCAATTTTTATTTCATTTTGTTTGCAGTGTTGTGGTTTTCTTTTTTAATTTAGTTTTTATTCTATATTGGAGTATAGTTGTTTTACAATGTTGTGTTTGGTTCAGGCGTGCAGTAAAGTGATTCACTTATATGTATGCATATATCCATTCTTTTAGAAATTCTTTTCCCATATAGGTTATTATAGAATTTTGATAGAATTCCCTGCACTATACAGTAGATCCTTAGTTGATTATCTATTTTATATACAGTAGTGTATATATGTTAAACCCAAACTCTTAATTTACTCTTCCCACTCACTTTTCCCTTTGGTAACTATAAGTTTGTTTTCTAAGTCTGTGAGTCTGTTTCTATTTTGTAAATGAGTATATAAATGAGTTCATTTATATAATTTTTGAAGATTCCACGTGTAAGTTATATCATATGATATTTGCTGCTTCTGTGGAGCCTCAAATAGATGGAGAAACAATGGAAACAGTGATAGAATTTTTTTCTTGGGCTCCAAAGTCACTGCAGATGGTGACTGCAGCCATGAAATTAAAAGATGCTTGCGCCTTGGAAGAAAAGTAATGACCAACCTAGGCAGCATATTAAAAAGGAGAGATGTTACTTTGCTGACAAAGGCCCATCTAGTAAAAGCTATGGTTTTTCCAGTAGTCATGTATGGATGTGAGAATTGGACTATAAAGAAAGCTGAGCACCAAAGAATTGAAGCTTTTGAACTGTGGTATTGGAGAAAACTCTTGAGAGTCCCTTGGACTGCAAGGAGATCCAACCAGTCAATCCTAAAGGAAATCAGTCTTAAATACTCATTGGAAGGACTGATGCTGAAGCTGAAGCTAAAATATTGCAGCCACTTGGTGCAAAGAACTGACTCATTGGAAAAGACCCTGATGCTGGGAAAAACTGAAGGCAGGAGGAGAAGGGGGAAAAAGGATGAGATGGTTGGATGCCATCACCAACTCAATGGACATGAGTTTGAGCAAGCTCCGTGAATTGGTGACAGACAGGGAAGCCTGGCATGCTGCAGTCCATGGGGTCACAAAGTTAGACATGACTGAGTGACTTAACTGAACTGAAACAGTCTACAAACAATAAATGCTGGAGAGGATGTGGAGAAAAGGGAACCCTCCTACATTGTTGGTGGGAATGTAAATTGGTGCAGCCACTGTGGAGAACAGTATGGAAGTTCCTTTAAAACTGAAAATAGAACTATCATATGATCCAGCAATTTTATTCCTGGGCAGATATCCAGAGAAATCCATACTTCAAAAAGCAGGATGGAGTGGGGTGGTGTCATCTGCATATCTGAGGTTATTGATATTTCTCCCAGCAATCTTGATTCCAGCTTGTGTTTCTTCCAGTCCAGCGTTTCTCATGATGTACTCTGCATATAAGTTAAATAAGCAGGGTGACAATATACAGCCTTGACATACTCCTTTTCCTATTTGGAACCAGTCTGTTGTTCCATGTCCAGTTCTAACTGTTGCTTCCTGACCTGCATACAGATTCTCAAGAGGCAGGTTAGGTGGTCTGGTATTCCCATCTCTCTCAGAATTTTCCACAGTTATTGTGATCCACACAGTCAAGGGCTTTGGCATAGTCAATAAAGCAGAAATAGATGTTTTTCTGGAACTCTCTTGCTATTTCCATGATCCAGCGGATGTTGGCAATTTGATCTCTGGTTCCTCTGCCTTTTTGAAAACCAGCTTGAACATCTGGAAGTTCATGGTTCACGTATTGCTGAAGCCTGGCTTGGAGAATTTTGAGCATTACTTTACTAGTACGTGAGATGAGTGCAACTGTGTGGTAGTTTGAGCATCCTTTGGCATTGCCTTTCTTTGGGATTAGAATGAAAACTGACCTTTTCCAGTCCTGTGGCCACTGCTGAGTTTTCCAAATGTGCTGGCATATTGAGTGCAGCACTTTCACAGCATCATCTTTCAGAATTTTAAATAGCTCCACTGGAATTCCATCACCTCCACTAGCTTTGTTCGTAGTGATGCTTTCTAAGGCCCACTTGACTTCACATTCTAGGATGTCTGGCTCTAGGTGAGTGATCACACCATCATGATTATCTGCATCATGAAGATCTGTCCTGGCTATTATAAACAGTGCTGCAATGAACATTGGGGTACATGTGTCTCTTTCAATTCTGATTTCCTCAGTGTATATGTCCAGCAGTGGGATTGCTCGGTCATAAAGCAGTTCTATTTGCATTTTTTAAGGAATCTCCCCACCGTTCTCCATAGTGGCTGTACTAGTTTGCATTCCCACCAACAGTGTAAGAGGGATCCCTTTTCTCCACACCCTGTCCAGCATTTATTGCTTGTAGACTTTTGGATCAAACATCAGTGCTTTCAATGAATAGTCAGGACTGATTTCCTTTAGGATGGACTGGTTGGATATCCTTGCAGTTCAAGGGACTCTGAAGAGTCTTCTTTATCACCACAGTTCAAAACCATCAATTCTTCGGTGCTCAGCTTTCTTTATAGTCCAACTCTCACATCCATACATGACCACTGGAAAAACCTAGCCTTGAGTAGATGGAACTTTGTTGGCAAAGTAATGTCTCTGCTTTTGAATATACTATCTAGGTTGGTCAGAACTTTCCTTCCAAGGAGTAAGCGTCTTTTAATTTCATGGCTGCAATCACCATCTGCAGTGATTTTGGAGCCACCCAAAATAAAGTCTGCCACTGTTTTCACTGTTTCCCCATCTATTTCCCATGAAGTGATGGGACCAGATGCCATGGCCTTAGTTTTCTGAATGTTGAGCTTTAAGCCAACTTTTCCACTCTCCTCTTTCACTTTCATCAAGAGGCTCTTTTGTTCTTCCTCGCTTTCTGCCGTAAGGGTGGTGTCATCCACATATCTGCTGCTGCTGCTGCTAAGTTGCTTCAGTCGTGTATGACTCTGTGCAACCTCATAGGCTGCAGCCCACTAGGCTCCCTCGTCCCTGGGGTTCTCCAGGCAAGAATACTGGAATGGGTTGCCATTTCCTTCTCCAACCACATATCTGAGGTAATTGATATTTCTCCCAGCAATCTTGATTCCAACTTGTGTTTCATCCAGCCCAGCATTTCTCATTATGTACTCTGCATATAAGTCAAATAAGCAGGGTGACAATATACAGCCTTGATGTACTCCTTTTCCTATTTGGAACCAGTCTGTTGTTCCATGTCCAGTTCTAACTGTGCTTCCTGACCTGCATACAGATTTCTCAAGAGGCAGGTCAGGTGGTCTGGTATTCCCATCTCTTTCAGAATTTTCTACAGTTTGTGATGACCCACACAGTCAAAGCTTTTGGCATAGTCAATAAAGCAGAAATAGATATTTTTTCTGGAACTCTCTTGTTTTTTTGATGATCCAGCTGACATTGGCAATTTGATATCTGGTTCCTCTGCCTTTTCTGAAACCAACTTGAACATCTGGCAGTTCACGGTTCATGGACTATTGAAGCCTGGCTTGTAGAATTTTTTTAAAAAAATATAAATTTATTTATTTTAATTGGAGGTTAATTACTTTACAATATTGTATTGGTTTTGCCATACATCNGGTCGCAAAGAGTCGGACACGACTGCGTGACTAAACTGAACTGAATATCCTTTCAAATTCTAAAATACTGCTTGCTATATCTCTTGCTTGTCCTGCTGCTGCTGCTGCTGCTGCTCAGTTGCTTCAGTCATGTCTGACTCTGTACGACCCCACAGATGGCAGTCCTCCAGGCTCCTCCATCCCTGAGATTCTCCAGGCAAGAATGGAGTGGGTTGCCATGTCCTTCTCCAATGCATGAAAGTGAAGAGTGAAAGTGAAGTCGCTCAGTTGTGTCCGACTCTTAGCGACCCCATGGACTGCAGCCTATCAGACTCTTCCACCCATGGGACTTTCCAGGCAGGAGTACTGGAGTGGGTCGCCATTGCCTTTTCCCACCCCTAGTTCTTGTTTCCATATTATAGTCTATGTTTTGTTTTGACAGACTCATGTTCTCTCCTCACAGATAAATAAATGTCCAGTGCATTTCAGAGTTTTCATACAAGGTAGGATTTGCATATGGACTTATAAATTTTGGGTATTATTAAATATCAGAGTGTTCACTATTTGCAGGGCAGCAATAGAGACACAGACATAGAGAATAGACTTACAGACATGGGCCAGAGGAAGGAGAGGGCAGGACGAATGGAAAGAGTATCAGGGAAGCATACACACTACCATATGTATGATAGATAACCAGTGGGAATTTGCTGTGTGATTCAGGGAATTCAAACTGCACTTCTGTAGCAACGTGGAGGGGTGGAAAGGGATGAGAGGGTGGAGGGAGGTTCGAGAGAGAGGGGACATGTGTATCCCTATGGCCAACTAATGTTGATGTATGGCAGAGGCCAGCACAACATTGTGAAGCAATTATCCTTCAATTAAAAATAAATAAACTTTAAAAATCAGAGTATTCAAAGTGGATAACCAATAAGTTCCTACTGTATAGCACAGGGAACTCTGCTCAATGTTACATAGCAGCTTGAGTGGAAGAGGAGTTTGGGAGAGTATGCCTACATGTATATGCGTGTTTGAGTGGCTGAGTCCTTTGCTTTCCACCTGAAATTATCACAGCATTGTTAATCCGCTATATTCCATTATAAAATAAAGTTTAAAAAAAAATCAGTGTGTTCAGAAAAGTGACTGGGAAGCAGCATTTAAATGATAGTAGAAGTAGCAAAAGCTGGAAATTTTTCAATGCTTTTGGTTTTCTGGTTTTATTTTGATAATCAGGTTAGTTAACTATTACTTGTCTAACTCTTTGTTAAGTAATAATTAGCTCTTTGATATCATACATCATTGAATTTTCATCCTTCCTCAAAATTTTGACCATGTGCTTTGTGGGAGAAAATGTCCCCCACTGTCCTGTGACACCCCCCCCCGCCCCCCCAAAAAACATAGGTTTCACAGCCAACTGTCTGAAGGCAAAACCTTCTGCTCATCCATGGTCCCAGTGTATTAGGAAAATGTTAGACTCTGTAGAGAAAATGTAGTCAATATGATGTTTTCCAATTTTCCCTTTCTCAATTTTGAATTAAAATAAAACAAATGATATATAATGAACACACAGCTGTTGATGCTTGTGATATTGATTGTCACTTTTCTCATTTAAAAAGGTTCCATTTTGCAGTTTGCATACTTCAGATTCCTCATAAGATTATGCCCTGTTAAGAAGCTGATAAGCATTATGGTTAGCCATACATAGAAATATAAATCATACTTCATTGTTATTCTAGGGCACTAGCTTGCAGAAACGTCACATCAACAGTGTGTGTGTATGTATGTATGAGTGTGTGTGTGTGTCTGTGTGTGTGTGGGTGTGTGTATGTGTCTTTATCTGTGTGGTTAGATTTATTCAGTCATTCTCCCGGCTCCACTTGTTTTTCGTGGTGCCGAGCAAACAGTGAGTGAAAAGTATGGAGTTTTTTTCACATTACCCTCAATAAATGGGTTTAACTACAATACAAATCTTATAATCCACCTCTTGAATCCCACTGGCAATGGGACAAATCCAGTAGCTTTAGAAGTAAGCCTTCAAATATACTTCTACTGACAGACTGGAGCTTGTTTAAGAAAAGTCAAGGTTCTGCAGTCCTCTGCATTTATTGGAGTTTTCTGTTTCCATGGTTTCCAGGAGTTCACTGAAATTAGGCTTTTCATGTTTAGAAGTTCATGATATGGGACTTTAGTGAAGTCCTTCTCTCTTACCTTGATTATGTTCAAGATCAGTATGTTGCTATTCATGAATAAGCTTGAGGGGCTATTGTTCTGTCAACATGGTTCTTCGCTACATGCCTTTTCCAAAGGATCAAGGGTAGATACAAGTCAGTTTGTATAAAGTCAAACCAGAGTCACTTTTTGGCAGCATGAAAAAATAAAATTACAGTTCTTATTTTTAGTGAAGAACTACCTTCAAAGAGATTAATAGAGAAATACAGGCTTAGACTTCTCTGGCCGTTGGCAAGGAGGGTACCCTGATGAAATAAAATCTTAAAAATTGGGTTTCAGAGGCTTCGTACTTCTTGAAGAAGATTGACAACAGAATTTCATGGTTGTGGTAGGCATCTCAGAATAGTTTCTTTTGAGCCCCAGAGCACAAAGGAATCATAAAAAAATATATGTAGAGACTTCATTTGGCTGTGAAGCAGAGTATGTGATTTCTGGTTATTGTATGATCTTTACCAGGTTTCTACATGAAGCCTAAATCGTGAGACTCTCAGGTGGTTGATGAGGGTCCTCTTACCGCATAGCATACATACTAAGTGACTATCAGTAATTTCTCTGAACCCAAATGTGCTGTTCCCATTATCTGGGGCTCAAACGCAAGACTTCCAGCAATTACCACTCGTGAAAATAGTGAGTTTTTGATTAGCTGTTGCTATCTAATGAAGTAAGCAGTAGAGGTAGAAAGACACGCCCCCAGAAAAGACGACTATGAGAGTACGTCTAGACTACAAGAAGCTAATTCAGATGACTTGGAAGTCTATTTTTAGGAAAAGGGACAAAGCTCCAAAGCAAGTAAATGTGAGTTGCACTGCATTTCAAGAGTCTGGTTAGTACCTTGGATTACACGTGAGACAAATTGGAAGCGTTCCAAGTATGGGGGTCACATATTCAGAGGTAAAGAAGCCACACCGAGTTTGGCAGTGGTGAAGGTTCAAGGACGGCTGGTGAGGAGAGAGTAATGATGGGGTTGCCTGTGCTGGAGGTCAGAGGGCAGTGCTCCCCAGAGAGCGGTCTCTAGCAGGAAGAGAGTCCTGGGCCATCACGTAGTGCCACCTTACCACTGGCAAAATGTGACAGCAGGCAGTTCCAGGACTCCTCAGCATCAGGTCTGAGTGATTGCTTGTCAAACAGATGTGTTTGTAAACTAATGACTTTCACAGTGTGATGATACTGAAAATGAAGCCTAATTGCTTCCACTGATTTAACCCTTGGAACGCTTCCAGGCATGCCGATAGCCATGTGTCTTTAATCATGTAAGTTAATCACCTTCAGGCATAGAACAGAAAACAGTGGCTTCTAGGAAGTCTGGGATGCATTTCTGTTCTGTTATTAGATTTACAGTTCTGGGGCTGTCATCTTTTCAAATAAGGACACTGAGAGGTTGGCCATGGTGCCCTTAAACTAGTATTTGTTAGTAGCAACTGACATAGCCAATTACATGGTTCTATAATTCAGAAAAAAAAATGAATTAATATTTATGCGATTTTTAAAAGTGACTTAAAAAAAACTCTTAATGGCAGTCGAGTGAGAGTTGCAAGTCACCTTGATCCTTCTATAGCCACTCTGAACCTCAGTCTGGCTCTGGAAGAAAGTCAGAATTGGAAAATGGTCTAATAATCGGGCCAGTCTGATTAATAGTGACAATTAGTATTGGACTATAGTGCATAACCAACTGATTATGAATCATTTGAGCACTTTAGGTAAATTTTCAATACAGGCAATTAAAATGAAAAGACTCATGATGCTTACATAATGACTTCATTAAATTAATTCAGTTATGAAGTTAGAGAAAATTTTCTTTTGTTGCAAGGAACCAACAAAATTTAACTTCCATTTATTTGTGTTAAAAAGAAAATTGAAGAAAACACTCAAACGATATAAACACAAGACTCAGGCACACACATATCACATTGAAAACAGCTTATTCTTTTCTAAATGTGAACTGTGTTACTGTAGAAGACAGAACTGAAGGTCAGGGCAACAGTTGTATTCACATCGCTTATTTGTATGAAGTAAATCTTGCCCTCAGTTATATTCTGTATTCTGCTAAGTGCATGCACGGTTAAGGTTAAAAAAACATTATTGTGGAGTGATCTGTAAGGGATAGAACTTCAAAGAGATGAATACTCAGTTCTGTTACATAAACAATTGACCCAAATCATTTGCTTTCTGATGAAAGACAAAGCTAGAGCCAAGTCCAAATATTGCAGTATCAACATAGTCAGGGGAACAAAGATGCCTTTATTTGAAATGCAGTCGTTCAATCAAGAAGTGATAGTCTTGTAGACTTAGACAATGACAACGGAAGGAGAAGAGATTCTAAGGCTAAGAGTGAGTTGAACTATTTCATAAGTCAGTTTCTATTGTGGTTTTGATTCAGGGCTCCTTTATGGCTGTGTAGTTTGTACAGCACATTTGCATTTAAGTCATACAAATACTCCGTAAGCTAGGTCTTATGTTTATTAACAATAAACAAAACCTATTTAGAAGTTTACAGTTTACAAAATCCCATGTGTTGTCTCTTTTTAATTTCTTCATTCACCTCATGATTTTTAAAGACAGGAAAGGAAGACTCAAAAAGTTTAAGTATTATTAAATTTGATGTTATGTATTATAATTCACTCACAGGACTAGAAACAGCAAAACCAGGCATCCTGAATATGGGTCCTTGTCCTACATACTACCTCTTACCCCTCCTATTCCTAAGCTCCTTTCTTCTCCTTTGTTAACAATCTTTTTCAGAATTCATTCTTACAGTTACTGTATTCTTCTCTGGGTCTTTCACAATGAAAACTGCTTTAAATTCTAGCTTGTGGTGATAAAGTTTATCTCTTTGAGTTGGCATTGCATTTCCAATCACACTGCCTTCTCTTTGAAGGCAGAGACTGCAGTTTCTAGCACAAAAAACAAGCCGTTAGAGCAGAAAGATTGGAGCTGAGCAGTGCTCACGGGGGTGACCATCATTACAGCTTATCATTTCTCCTACAACACCAGATGACCCATGGCGGCAAGGAAGCGTTCTGAGCTGCTGACACTGCCAGGGTGATCTGGCACACTTGTCGGGCAAGCAGCTTGTCACAACCAAATCAGAAGTTAGCAAATAACATGGCCTTTTAAAATCATACTCACTTAGATTAAATCAAAATGATAAATCCAGAACTGCCAAAACTTACTGTAAGAATTAAGGACTTGTGAACCTCTATCTGAGGTTTCCCAGGTGGCACTAGTGGCAAAGAACCCACTTGCCAATGCAGGAGATGTAAGAGATGCCAGTTCGATCCCTGGGTCAGGAAGATTCTCTAGAGGAGAGTATGGAAACACATTCCAGTATTATTGCCTAGAGAATCCCATTGACAGAGGAACCTGGTTTGCTATAATCCTTGGGGTCGCAGAGAGTCAGACATGACTGAAACGACTTAACATGGACCTTTATCTACTTGTTTTAGTGGTTTACCAAACTCACTGCTATTTAGAGAGTATTCCTTGGTGGCACTTCAACCTAAACCACATGTCTTGAGAATTGAGGAGACAAGCATGTCTGTTGGTGGACATGGGTGCTATCGTGTGTACCCATGGTATGGTTACAGTGGTTCGTCTCCATTTCCTCCTTCCTCTCAGAGTATCCTATCTCATGTTCTGCCCCTTACGTGCCTCCTTACTTTCCCAGGAGGAAGGATTTGAGCTAAGGTGCTAGCGCCAGCAGTTACTGACTGGTTTGTTTATCTATCAAGTTCAAATCAAAAGGGTCTGACTCACAGGACTGTACCAGATGTTACCATGTGGTGAAGGTGCTCTGTAAAGCATCAACCTAACCGCAGACTGCCTCTCCCCAGAACCTTCAGCAAAAGCAAAGAGATAAAATGAACCTCCCAAATGGTCTTCTAGGGGAGAGGAACTCTCAGGATTCCCATCGCTGTTGTTTTGTTTCCCCTTCTGATTCTGATGACAGTATCCAAGGCACTGGCATTCTTCCCATGTCTGGCTTACTCCCCAGGTCAGATTGCAAGGCCCTGTTCACTGTGACTGTGCTTCATTCGTACATATGATCATCCATCATACTCTGAAAGGGAGGAAGGTTAGTCTTTGCCTGCTGTGTCTTGGTACAGAGGTATATTAGATTACATTCCGTAGCCTGTTGACTTCAGTCTCATTACCTTATAGTCATACATCAAGCACAAGTATTTTGGACACGAGTTGGTAGACCTCTCTCTCTCCGTCCCCCACCCCAGCCATACTACATAACATATGGCATATGGATCTTAGTTCCCCAACCAGGGATGGAACTTGCAACCCTCTGCAATGGAAGCATGGTGTCTTAACCACTGGACCACAAGGGATGTCCTCATAGACGTGTGTGTGTGTGTGTGTGTATTTAGTCGCTCAGTCATGTCTGACTCTTTGCAACGCTGTGGACTGTAGTCCATCAGGCTCCTTTGTCCATGGAATATTTCTGGCAAGAATACTGGAGCAAGTTGTCATTTCCTACTCCAGGGGATCTTCCTGACCCAGGGATCAAACCGAAGTCTTTTGCATCTCAAGTATTGGCAGGCAGGTTCTTTACCTACCAAACAAAATTTCCAGAATTTCTGTCCAGACATCTGGACATAGCAATTTTTGGCTCCTCAGGATCCATCTAGATGCAAGGGTCAGCTTCTCCTAGAAAGTTTATCCTAGAAAATTTCTCCTGAAAGTTTTCTCCTAGAAAACTGAGTGATAAACTTTGAGTTCATCACTAATAATTATCATACCACTTCTATTATAGCAGCTGTGTCACTCCAAGCTCTTCCCTCTCCCTAGGAACCCTTCACTCTGATGCTGGTGACCCATCAGATGACCTCACTGACATAAAACCTACCAGGAGGCCTTGGTGTTCTGACTGATTAGCACAGATCCCAGCAATTTCATCCCTACCTGCCCCTCCATTTATTTCACTCCAAATAGGAAGTATGAGTAGCAGTAACTAACTAAAAAATAGATAAATCTTAAAGGAACAGCCCCAGCAAAAGTGTAGGCAGCGGAGCAGCAGCTGCACGGCTCTGAAGCAACTTTGAGGAGATACCCCCACATCCAAGAGCAAAGGAGAAGCCCTAGAAAGATGGTAGGAAGGGTGAAATTGTGGTTAGAATCAAACCCCATACCCACCAGAATGCTCAGAGGGCTCAAACAAACCTTGTTTGCACCAGGACCCAGAGACTCCACAGAGACTGAGACAGAACTGTATTTGAGTGTCTCCTGTGGAGGTACAGATCAGCAGGGTTCTGCACAGGGGCAGGGTTCTGGGTACAGCAGACCTGGGTGTGGCATAAGCCCTCCTGGAGGAAGTCACCATTACCCCCACCATAGAGCCACCAGAACTTACACAGGACTGGGGGAACAGACTCTTGGAGGGCACAAACAGAACCTTGTGTGCACAAGGACCCAGGAGAAAGGAGCAGTGACCCCACAAGAGACTGACCCAGACTTGCCCATTTGTGTCCAGCAGTCTCTGGCGGAGGTGTAGGTCAGCAGTGGCCTGCTGCAGGGCTGGGGGCACTGAGTGTAGCAGTTGTGTGCATGGGACCTTTTGAAGGAGGTCACCGTTATCTTCATTACACCCATCATAGTTTGGCCCCAGGTAAATAACAGGGAGGGAACACAGCTCCACCCATCAATAGAAAATTAAACTAAAGATTTACTGATCATGGCCCTGCCCATCAGAAAAAGACCCAAATTCCCTCTCAGTCAGTCTCTGCCATCAGGAAGCTTCCATAAACCTCTTATCCTTCTCCATCAGAGGGCAGACAGACTGAAAACCACATCACAGAAAACTAACCAATCTGATCACATGGACGACAGCATTGTCTAACTCAATGAAACTATGAGTCATGCCATGCAGGACCAACCAAGATGGACAGGTCATGGTGGAGAGTTCTGACAAAACGTGGTATACCGGAGAAAGGAATGGCAAACCACTTCAGAATTCTTCCCTTGAGAACTCATGAAAAATATGAAAAGGTAAAAACATAGAACTGAAAGATGAACTCCCCAGGTGACTGGTGCCCAATATGTTACTGGAGATCAGTGGAGAAATTGCTCCAGAAAGAATGAAGAGATGGAGCCAAAGCAAAAACAGTTGTGGATGTGACTGGTGACAGAAATAGAATCTGATACTGTAAAAAGCAATATTGCATAGAAACCTGGAATATTAGATCCATGAATCAAGGCAAATTGGAAGTGGTCAAACAGGAGACGGCAAGAGTTAACATCAATATTTTAGGAATCAGCAAACTAAAATGGACTGGAATGGGTGAATTTAACTCAGATGACCATTATATCTACTACTACGGGCAGGAATCCCTTGGAAGAAATGGAGTACCCATCATGGTCAACAAAAGAGTCTGAAATGCAGTACTTGGATGCAGTCTCAAAAAGGACAAAATGAACTCTGTTCATTTCCAAGGAAAACCATTCAATATCACAGTAGTCCAAGTCTATGTCCTCACCAGTAATGTTGAAGAAGCTGAAGTTGAATGGGTCTATGAAGACCTACAAGGCCTTCTAGTACTATCAGCCAAAAAAAGATATCCTTTTCATTATAGGGGATTGGAATGCAAAAATAGGAAGTCAAGAAATAACAGGAGTAACAGGCAAGTTTGGCCTTGGAGTACAGAATGAAGCAGGGCAAAGGCTAATAGAGTTTTTCCAAGAGAAAGCACTGGTCATAGCAAACACCCTCTTCCAACAACACAAGAGAAGACTCTACACATGGACATCACCAGATGGTCAATAATGAAATCAGACTGATTACATTCTTTGCAGCCAAAGATAGGGAAGCTCCATAGGTCAGCAAAAACAAGACCGGGAGCTGACTGTGGCTCATATCGAGAACTCCTTATTGCAAAATTCAGACTTAAGTTGAAGAAAGTAGGGAAAACCACTAACCATTCAAGTATGACCTAAATCAAATCCCTTACAGTGTAAGTGATGAATAGATTCAAGGAATTAGATCTGATAGACGAGTGCCTGAAAAACTATGAATGGAGGTTTGTGACATTGTACAGGAGACAGGGATCAAGACCATCCCCATGGAAAAGAAATGCAAAAAGGCAAAATGGTGTCTGAGGAGGCCTTACAAATAGCTGTGAAAAGAGAAGCAAAAAGCAAATGAAATAAGGAAAGATATACCCATTTGAATGCAGCATTCCAAAGAATAGCAAGGAGAAATAAGAAAGCCTTCCTTAGTGATCAGTGCAAAGAAATAGAGGAAAACAATAGAATGGGAAAGACTAGAGATCTCTTTAAGAAAATTAGAGATACTAAGGGAACATTTAATACAAAGATGGGCACCAGAAAGGACAGAAATTGTATGGACCTAACAGAAGCAGAAGATATTAAGAAGAGGTGGCAAGAATACACAGAAGAACTATACAAAAAAGATCTTCATGACTCAGATAATCATGATGGTGTGATCAGTCACCTAAAGCCAGACATCCTGGAATGTGAAGTCAAGTGGGCCTTAGAAAGCATCTCTATGAATAAAGCTAGTGGAGTTGACTGAATTCCAGTTGAGCTATTTCAAATCCTAAAAGCTGGTGCTGTAAAAGTGCTACACTCAATATGCCAGCAAATTTGGAAAACTCAGCAGTGACCATAGGACTGGTAAAGGTCGATTTTGATTCAGTCCCAAAGAAAGGCAAGGCCAAAGAATGTTCAAACTACTGCAAAATTGCACTCATCTCACATGCTAGCAAAGTAATGCTTAAAATTCTCCAAGCCAGGCTTCAACAGTACGTGAACCATGAACTTCCAGATGTTCAAGCTGGTTTTAGAAAAGGCAGAGGAACCAGAGATCAAATTGCCAACATCCACTGGATCATCAAAAAAACAGGAGAGTTCCAGAAAAACATCTACTTCTGCTTTATTGACTATGCCAAAGCCTTTGACTGTGTGGATCTCAGCAAACTGTGGAAAATTCTGAGAGAGATGGGAATACCAGACCACCTGACCTGCCTCTTGAGAAATCTGTATGCAGGCCAGAGGCAACAGTTGAAACTGGACATGGAACAACAACTTGTTCCAAATAGGGAAAGGAGTATGTCAAGGCTGTATATTGCTACCCTGCTTATTTAACTTATATGCAGATTACATCATGAGAAACGATGAGCTGGAAGAAGCACAAGCTGGAATCAGATCGCCGGGAGAAATATCAATAACCTCAGATATGCAGATGACACCACCTTTATGGCAGAAAGTGAAAAACTAAAGAGCATCTTGATGAAAGTGAAAGAAAAGAGTGAAAAAAGTTGGGTTAAAACTCAACATTCAGAAAACTAAGATCATTGCCCCTGGTCCCATCACTGCATGGCAAATAGATGGGAAAACAATGGAAACAGTGGCAGACTTTATTTTGGGGGGCTCCAAAATCACTGCCTGTGGTCATGTATGGATGTGAGAGTTGGACTGTGAAGAAGGCTGAGCACCGAAGAATTGATGCTTTTGAACTGTGGTGTCGGAGAAGACTCTTGAGGGTCCCTTGGACTGCACGGAGATCCAACTAGTCCATTCTGAAGGAGATCAGCCCTGGGTATTTCTTTGGAAGGAATGATGCTAAAGCTGAAACTCCAGTACTTTGGCCACCTCATGCGAAGAGTTGACTCATTGGAAAAGACTCTGATGCTGGGAGGAATTGGGGGCAGGAGGAGAAGGGGACGACAGAGGATGAGATGGCTGGATGGCATCACTGACTCAATGGACATGAGTCTGAGTGAACTCCGGGAGTTGGTGATGGACAGGGAGGCCTGGCGTGCTGCGATTCATGGGGTCGCAAAGAGTCGGACACGACTGAGCGACTGAACTGAACTGAAAATCACTGCAGATGGTGACTGCAGCCATGAAATTAAAAGACGCTTGGAAGAAAAGCTATGACCAACCTAGACAGCATATTGAAAAACAGAGGCATTATTTTGCCAACAAAGGTCCGTCTAGTCAAGGCTATGTTTTTTCCAGTAGTCATGTATGGATGTGAGAGTTGGGCTATAAAGAAAGCTGAGCGCTGAATAATGATGCTTTTGAACTGTGGTGTTGGAGAAGACTATTGAGAGGCCCTTGGACTGCAAGGAGATCCAACCAGTCCATCCTAAAGGAAATCAGTCCTGAATATTCATTGGAAGGACTGATGCTGAAGCTGAAACTCCAATACTCTGGCCACCTGATGAGAAGAACGGACTCATTGGAAAAGATCCTGATGCTGAGAAAGATTGAGGGCAGAATGAGAAGGGGATGACAGAGGATTAAATGGTTGAATGGCATCACTGACTCTATGGACATGAGTTTGAGCAAGCTCCAGGAGATGGTGAAGGACAAGGAAGCCAGGCATGCTGCAGTCCATGGAGTCACAAAGAGTGAGACAATCTGAGCGATTGAACAGCACCCGTATAGTTGTGCTCGTTTCACCTGCTAGTAAGAATATGCTCAAAATCCTTCAGGTTAGGCTTCAGCAGTATATGAACCAGGAACTTGTGACTTTCTAGTTTCTTTTATTTGTTTAAAAAACATTTATGAATATAATCAAGTGTGATAAGGGGTGTAAGCAGTGTGCCAAAAATAAGCACATGCTAAAAATGCTGTAGTTACAACTATGAGCATGATCCCTGTATCCTGAGACATCCTGCCCCTCATACCAGGAGGAACAGGGCCACCCAGTGATCAGATTCATTTGTTTCTTTTGCTGTTGTTTAGTCAGTTCAGCTGTGTCTGATTCTTTGCAACCCCACAGACTGTACCCCATCAGGCTCTTCTGTCTATGGGATTTTCCAGGCAAGAATACTGGAATGGGTAGACATTTCCTTCTCCAGGGGATCTTCCCAACTCAGGGATTGAACCTGTGTCTCCTGCATTGCAGATGGATTCTTTACCACTGAGCCACCAGGAGCCATTTCTTTTGCTTGAAGAGTAAAATTATGCTAAACTACCCCAACTCCAGTTACCTGGCATTATCACCCTTATTCTTAGTAACATAAAATATTTAGAAGAAATTTAAACACACAAATGAATAAACAAAATATGCCCAAGGCTTCTCATAGAAGAGGAGCTTGGTGGGTTACCATCCATAGGATTGCAAAGAGTCTGACGCAGCTGAAGTGACTTAACAGCCATGCACACACAACATCCAAAATTTTCAGCTTTTGCCTCAAGGACCGTGATTTTGAAACAGGTGAAGATTAAGTAGGGGTTCTGTCAGCTTTTTCTGGCGTTCAACTAGGGCAACTTCATTTAGTTATCTGTTTTTGGTATTGAGAATATGCTGCTAACTATTTTGATAACCATAGTTCTACATTATTAATAGTTGACTCATTGGAAAAGACCCTGATGCTGGGAGGGATTGGGGGCAGGAGGAGAAAGGGACGACCGAGGATGAGATGGCTGGATGGCATCACGGACTCAATGGACGTGAGTCTGAGTGAACTCCGGGAGTTGGTGATGGACAGGGAGGCCTGGCGTGCTGCAATTCATGGAGTCGCAAAGAGTCGGACACGACTGCGCGACTGAACTGAACTGAATTTGAATTAAAATTAAATTAATGGATAGGATACTATACATATAATCATTTAATTCAATTGGTAATTCATGTTTCGCATGTTTTAATGATGTCTATGAATTGTGACCCTCATTATCTTTTGATAGATTAAAGGACTGTGGTATAATAACTCACCTAAATCCTTAAAGTAATCTAGTGGTACAGCAAATTTACAGTAAAGATAACATCTCAGGGGGCTTTTCATTTTGACATCCTCTTACTTCTCTGGGCTTTCCAGGTGGCACAGCAATAAAAAAGCTGTCTGCCAAAGCAAGAGACACAGGAAACATGGGTTCTATCCCTGGGTCAAGAAGATCCCCCGGAGATGGAGATGGCAAGGCACTCCAATATTCTTGTCTAGAAAATCCCATGAACAGAGGAGCCTGGCGAGCTACAGTCCAGTCCAGGAGGTCACAGAGTTAGACATGAATGAGCAACTGAGGATGTGCTCACTCATTATGTGTTATAAATTAGCAATTAATTAACATTACTTCTACACTGGTCTCTTCCAGGCCAAAAAAAAAAAAAAATAGCTTGAACCCATTCTAGATTTTTGCCAGTTTAAAAGAGAAGTATGTACCATAAAAATAAAATTCATTTATGATACAAAAGAAATTCAAAGCTAACTTTCTTACAAAGCTTAACTCAGTACCTGAAAGCACTTATATAAATGGTTCAATATCATACTAGAGTTATTCAGACTAAAAGATTTTCCTTTTTCAATCATGAAGCAAAACAGTGAAAGAAAGAGCAGATAAATTAATATTGTATGGCCTATATGCACCAAAAGAAATCCAGTGGGTAATCTCCTAAAATGACTCATTTAGGAGCTAAACGTGAAATGAACATGAAAAAAGGCATTCAATAAAAAACACTCAAAGACCATCTTGGGTCACAATATGTTTATCCATAAGAGATCTCACAACTCAATTCACCAATTTGTGAGAGAAATGGGCTCTAGTTAAACTGTCCCAACCTTGGTTTACTTCTTGAAAAGGACAGCCTTGTTCTAGCTTGAATTCTAGTTTGGAAAGGAGACTTTGAAGACCTTTCTATGTTTTCCTCTCCAAGAGCTTAAAAAGTACTTTAGCTGGCTTCATTTCACAAGCCTTAAAAACACTTCTTTTTCCTAGGATACCAGCTAGAACATATTGACCAAGACATTTTCCATAAAGAGTCCTTTTCCTGTATTCATGTCAGGTCCTGCCTTGAACTGCCCTTGTACCTAGAGTTCTAGCAAACTTGTTCACTTGCTCTGACTGATATGCTCACAGATACCTTTTACTATTGCCTGTAACCAAATTTTGTTAGCAACTGAACTTCAAAGAGCTGAAAAACTTACCTTCAGCTAATGGGTGTTTGAGAAGTTTAGAAGGTTTACCTAAAATAAAATACTTTGAATACTTTCAAAGTCAGATATAAGATGATCATATTATATAAACATTCCTTACAAATTAGCAAACTAAGAAAATCAGAGTCACTTAACTGAGATGTCTGTTAACTTTGGGGGAGTTGTTTAACCTCTGGAGTAAACAAATGATGATTGTCATCTCTTCCTTGAAAGACCATTCAGACGGAAAATAGTAAACTTTACTCAAATTTTACTTTTTATTTTTTTACAGTCACAATATTCTTCTCTACGAGGATGGGCATGCTGTGGTGGCAGATTTCGGAGGTGAGTTTTCTATGAATAATGCCCCCAGTGACATCAGTTTCTTTCTTCCTTCCTCATTGGTGGAGATATTATATGATAAACCTGGAAATGGATATCACCCTGACAGCTATGTTTCTCTAAATTATTCACATTTCAAGTTATCATGGAGGGGTACTGGGAAAAGCTTTCAATTAGCAAGAGGGAAGTGACATGTGTATACCTATGGCTGATTCATGTTGTTGTATGGCAGAAACCAACACAATATTGTAAAGCAATTATCTTCCAATTAAAAACAAATAAATTTTTAAAATTTTCAATGAATTGTAAAAATATGTCATTTCTTTTCAGTTTTTCCTCTTTTATATCCTCAGCTAAAAAAAATGGAAGTAAAAATTTAAATAAGACAGAAGTTTCCTTGGGGTTTCAAACTTTTAGCTATAATCTTTGACCTTGGTTTTAAAATATTTCCTTTGACATGAATTTGTTTTCTCTTTTCCCCAGAATCAAGATTTCTGCAGTCTCTGGATGAAGACAACATGACAAAACAACCTGGGGTTTGTTGCTGCTCATGTTCCCTATAATTATGAAACAATTAGAATGTGTAAACTCAGCATGAGAGAAAAGGAGATGAAAGCAGCTTTAACTGGAAGAAATGTCATTGTCCCAGAGGCAGGATAATGTTTTATGTTTTTATTTTTAGTAAGCCCCCAAAAGAACTATTTCAAGGCTCTGTTAGAGAAATAGATTAGATATATATTTGAAAAATGTTACAGAAAAAGTAGCAGAATTTGTTTCAAATCTAATTGAAAAGTACATGGTGGGCATGGATAATTGACTTTCATGTTTAGATCTCCTTATTAAGTGGCAGAGTTAAAATTTAATAGCTAACCATAAAATCCATAGTTTACCTGCATCTATTACAATTTATAGTTTTCCATTTTAACATTGTAAGGCGATAGGTGATACAGTCAAGCATTAATGTTTAAGAAAAATATAAATTATAACATCTGAAGCAAACATAAATTGCACTCAAAATGTCTGCATTTAGATTCATTATCTGCTTTTTCCTCTCCCCTCCCCATGAAGGAGTGTACTTCTCTTTCTGACTGAGCTGTGTTATTTAATTGCCCAAGCTTGGGCTAATTTTCTGTTCCTTCCTTTTCCTGCTTCTGCTCACACACTGCTCAATCACTTTTTATGTTTGTTTCTATTTCTTTTCTTTTTTAGTTTATCCCAGACTTTCATTTACCGCTGCCTCAGTTCAGGTCTCCCCCATCTCTTTTCTGGACTATTGTTCTAGGCTTTTAATTCCAGTCCTCCCCTCCAGTTCATTCTTTGCAACATCAGCCAAGTGTTGTGTTCTGACAACTCACTTCTTCCTGTAAATCGTCAACGATGCTTAAAATGTTGTGTGCGTGTGTGCACACTCAGTCCTGTCCGACTGTGCGACCACGTGGACTATAGTCCACTAGAGTCCACAGGCTCTTCTGTCCATGGAGTTTTCCAGGCAAGAATACTGGAGTGGAGTGCCATTTCCTCCTCCAGGGAATCTTCCTGATCCAGAGATTAAACCCACTTCTCTTGCATTTCCTGCTTTGGCAGCAGATTCTTTACCTCTAGCACCACCTAGGAAACATTAAAATGTCATAACACTCTCCCCCAAGTCTGAACCCAAGATTCTTCTACGACTTCATATCCCACTAAACATTTTCTCAAGTCCCCTATGCCTCTTGCAACATACATACAAGCCATCTGGCTATTCCCCAAATATTTTATTCACTTTCACAGATTTTATGACTCTCCCAGGGTCACATTCTCTGCCCAAAAAACCTTTCATTGCATCCCACCTCGAGAAAGTCTAATTATCTTGGCATGGCCAAGAAAAGTTTACCCATTTTAAGTACCTTCTGTCCTGTAAACTGCCCCTTCCACCTCTTCCCCCACACTTTTCTGTCTGTGCTTTTGTAGCACCTTTTTCACACTGGTAGGTAGTACTCTTACTCACTGGTCAAACATTTATGAAGGGTCTACAATGTGTCAGGCATTGTACAAAGGGCCAGGAATACAAAATGTGAATAAAAGCTTGTCTTTGATCTCAAGTAACTCATTTTGTAGTGGGAAAATCCATGTGCAAGTAAGGGTGAAGGCAGTAGGGACATTCAGTGATAGAGATGTGGCAAAGCCTCATGGGAGCTCAGGTAGAATGAACAGGAATAAATCAGTTCAAACAGAATGAACACATGAGCAAAGGCACAGGGGAGGGAGAAACACCAGCTTTCCTTGGGGACTTTAAATAGCTTGGCATTGTTGGCATGCATTGTGTGAGAAGACAAAGTGAGAGACGAGTTAAGGAGGAAGGCAGGAACCACATCATGGATTAAGGATTAAGCGTGCTGGTTTCCCCAGTTAAATTTCATTCATTCAACAGACATTTATGGAATACCTACAGACATTTTCAAGGACCTGGGACTATTACCATGAACAAAGCAAAATTCTTGTGTTTATGGGGCTAATATTTTAATGGAAGAAGATAAACATTGAACAAATTAGTAAAATATATATCAGATGGTGATAAGTGTTATAAAGGAAAAAACAAAACAGAGCAGAGGAATGGAAAGTGATAGGGGGTGTCATTTAGATGAGTGAAATAGAAAGATAGCATTTGATAAGAGACCTATGTGGGAGTTATCCATAAGAGGAGAAGAGCAGTGTAGGAGAGGGAACAGTAAGTGCAAAGGTCCTGCAGCAGGAGAGTCCTCTGTGTGTTCAAGGCCAGATTGACTGGAGTGGAATAAGAAAGGAGAAGTATGGTAAGATATGAGAGAGGTGGGAAGAATGGGTCCTTTTTTTGACAGGATATACAGATTTTATCTGGCATCTTTGATACAGAGATAGCTAACTCAGTGGACCTCAACCGTGGCTGCACATTGAAATCACTTTGGAAACTTTTGTAAAAGGATTCACCTAAATCCAGCCCCCAGAAATTCTGATCTCATTGTCCTAGGGTTCACCTTGAGTACATGTATCTTTTAAAAGTTTCCCCAGGAGATTCTAAAATGTAGCCAGTTGGAGACTCTGGTTAAATATTCTTTCGTTGAATGAAATTTCGTTGAATGAAATTTCGTTGAATGAATTGAATTTCTGCAAAGCAAGTAACATTCTTCTATCCTAGGAGTGGAGTCTTTAAGCACAGGCTTACTCAAGATTTATTTTGAAGGCTATTTTATTTCTTACTAGTTATGTGGCCTTATATAAGTTTGCTAATTACTCTATTACCCCCTGTGAAAAAAATGGGCATACTGTATGCTTACTCCTGCTGATGCAATGTTGTGACAAAACTCATAATCTGCTATATAATTGGAGGCTACTTGGAATGTGAAAGCTCATGTGGAAGAATTGCATATAAGCACCATAATCGAAATAAAGACATTCTTGGAAAGCTGCAATTATGCATGACTTCAAAATAATGTAGACACTTCAAAAGAATTATCAGCAGGCAGCACTACACACAGAATATCACCAAGAGTAATAAGAGAATATTAGTTTCTTTCAGGGGAAATACAAAGACAGAAGGTATTTGGCAAAGTTGATTGATATGATTATGAAGCCACGAGATTTTAGAGCTAGAAGGGCCTGCCTCCCTTGAGGAATCTCAGGTCCAAGAAGCATAGGTGACTTTCTCAGAACCACCCAAATAGTTGATAGTAGGCCCTGGACTAGAATTTTCCTTCCCTACCTCTAGTATTCTTTTTCCTAAACCACACATAATCCAAATTTATGCAATTGCATCCCATAATGGAAACATATTTAAAAATGAAAAAATATACAATTGCAAATAAAAAGAACATAAATGATGCTATCAAAACATGAGGGTAGAACTTTGTATGGAGAAACTTGTCCTGATTTATGGGCTTGCTTTCAGGAATATCACACAAACAGCATTTAGAAATAACACCCCTGGGCAAACAAAGGAGATAGGACTGACTGATCCTGCCAGTGAGACATCTCCTTCACATGAATATTCTGGGCACTCCCCTGAGACCCATTCTCTCCTCAGTCATCAGGGCACTATTTATTGCTCTAATTTAGTGACTTCCTAAATTACAACCTGAAGCTCTAAAAGAGAGATGCTTCCCCCCAGAGTGTATGATTCACACCCAGGGAGACATAGAGTTCTTGGATGAATCCATGGATGGCTATTCAGAAGCTTGCAAGGCTTCCAGGGGAAAGATACTCAGAGATAAGCAAAATAGTACCGCTGCTGTGCTCACCATTTTACTTGGCAATTAATATTGTTGCAGTATATTTGGAAGAATTATGGATTGCATGATCTTCCAGTGATTAAAAAAACACCCTTTGAAAACCTAAAAGGCAGCAGTAAACATTTCTGTGTAAATGTGCCAGTTTATTATTGCACATATTGAGGGCAGTATTGATGTTATTTTACATTTATATTTTTGAGAACATAGAATACTTAACAAACCCTCGCTAAGAAGAATACTGTCCTACAGTAGAAGAACTAAACACTTGTTCAATGACTTGTGAATGTTTCTTGACCCGCAGAACCTCCGCTGGATGGCTCCTGAGGTGTTCACACAGTGTACACGCTACACAATCAAAGCTGACGTCTTCAGCTATGCTCTGTGTCTGTGGGAACTTCTCACTGGAGAAATTCCTTTTGCTCATCTCAAGCCAGGTAAGCCATGCTGCAGTTAAGGCTTCCCTAAGGGAATTCCCTTGTGGTCCAGTGGTTAGGATTGTATGCTTTCACTGCTGAGGGCCCTACTTGGAGAATTAAGATCCCACAAGCTGCAAGGGTGCAGCCAGGGGAAAAAAAAAAAAGGTTTCTCTGATTTCCAGAGTTCTCTGCATTTTCACAAATTCAAGAAACATTGTTCCCCCAAAATGACAGTTCTTGATGGATTGGCAAGGTGAGAAGTAAAGAAACAGTCTCAAGATATGTGCCCAATCCAGAAGACTTAATGGCCTATATCTATATGATTTTGGCATAGACACACAGAAGGTAGGTATATTTTATTACTAAAGTTTAAGGTTTTGATCTATCTGTTGTTAATAAAACAAGCAGATGACTATGGCCATGCGGAATGTGGGTACAAATAATGTAAATAACGCCATATTTACTTTTTGAGATTTGATTTAGAAGGGCCTTTCTGGTGTGCATATAAAGGTGAGCTGAAAGTAGCAACACATAAAAACTATCTATCAGGTCTGCTTCAGCTTGTCTCACCTTATCAAAGGAGAATGGGTTTTTCTAATTTTGTATTATATATATAGATGTATTTGAAAACTGGGACTTTGTGAGTGAGCCTATAATTTTGTTGTTGATTATATTTGATAATACACATTATATTCTGTGTAACTGCAGAAGATGGAGGTAGGGAATCTAATCACAGGAGAAAATGTACAAATATTTGAAGTGAATTTGATTTGCATTTCTCTCCATTTTATTTGCTCTGCTCTTTTTGTCTGATCACACTGTTTACTTACTTGTATTCACCATGAGTCTAAAAACCCCTTGACTTTGCATCCCCAAAACTTACCATGATTCAAAAGTAGTTTTCAAATTAAATCATAAATAAATTTTATAATGAACTATAGTGTAAGCTCTTTAAATGGTCACCCTATCAGAGTATATCAGAAGTGAAGTGAACGTTATTCAGTTGTGTCTAAACTTTTTGCAACCCCATGGACTGCAGCCTGCCAAGCTTCTCTGTCCATGGGGATTCTCCAGGCAAGAATACTTAAGTGGGTTGCCATGCCCTCTCCCAGAGGATCTTCCCAACCTAGGGATCAAACCCAGGTCTCCCTCATTACAGGCAGATTCTTTACTGTCTGAGCCACCAGGGAAGCACAAATATGTCAGAAGGATCAAGTCAAAAGGGATGTTAGGAAAGACATACCTTACAAATGTGGGTATTCACACAAGTTCAAAGTCTTAACCAGGATCACAATATTTATTAGTACTCATGCGCAAAGTAATAGCCATATCTCATACTGTCTTTTCAAGGATTTTCCTCCTAATAACCATATGGTCTTTAATTACACTGCATACTGTCTAACCAAGAGTGTTTCACAAATTACATGCTATGTACATAATTGTCCTAACCTTTCTCTATATGCTTTCATAGTTTTAAATGATGGGATCTGGCCCTTATTATAGTGTGGATAAGAGGACTCTGTTTTGAACTGGACAAGAATTTCTGTTTATTTCTTTTCCTGATCTGTTATCATCTTTCTACCTCTTAGAATATGATTTCTGGTAAGATTTATGAGTATATTTAAAAATCCACTGTAATTCTAGACATATTTTAGTATTTTTATCAGAGCTTCCCTTGTTCTTCCCTTGTGCTTCTCTTGGGCTTCCCTTGTGGCTCAACTGGTCAAGTATCCACCTGCAATGTGGGAGACCTGAGTTCGATCCTGGGGTTGGGAAGATCCCCTGGAGAAGGGAAAGGCTACCTGCTCCATTATTCTGGCCTAGAGAATTCCATAGACTGTATAGTTCATAGAGTCGCAAAGAGTGTGACATAACTGTCACTTCACAGAGTCGCAATGAGTGAGCAACTGTCACTTCACATGTCTCCCTTCTCATCTCCTGTATCAATCAGTTCACCTCTTCCTGTGGCTTTTACATCCTAAGAACATCTTGACTTATCCACTACTTATCATCATCTTCCACCATCCTAGCTCAAGCCACCATCTTTGTCATTTAAATTATTGCAATTGTCATTTTTAAAAATTATGTTTAATTTATATAGTATAAGTTGAGATATAAGTTGTATCTCATAAGTTATAACTTATATCTCAACTTATACTAAAAGTTATAGTATAGTAAAAGTTACCATTTTAGGCTAATAATGCAAGGAGTTTTAACAACTATACACAGCTGTATAATCACAACTACAATCATGATAAACAGTAGTTCCAATACTTCAAAAGTTCTCCCATGCCTCTTTGGAATCAATGCACCTTTCATACCTCCAGCCCCTAGCAACCACTGATCTGAATTATGTCCCTGTAACTTTGCCTTTCCAGAATGTCAAATAAATGGAATCATGTTAGTACATTTATCAGTTATTTATTCTTTCACATTCCTGTGTAATATTCCATTGTGTTGATGTGTGTGTGTATGTGTGTGTGTGATCCAGTCACAGGCTTCAGAATAGTCAATGAAACAGAAGTAGATATTTTTTTCTGGAATTCCCTTGCATTCTCTATGATGCAATAAATGTAGGTAATTTGATCTCTGGTTTCTCTGCCTTTTCTAAACCCAGCTTATACATCTGAAAGTTCTCAGTACATGTACTATTGAAGCCTAGCTTGAAGGATTTTGAGCATTAACTTACTAGCACGCAAAATGAGTGCAGTTGTCCAGTAGTTTGAACATTCTTTGAATTGCCATTCTTTGGTATTGGAATGACCCTGTGACCACTGCTGAGTTTTCCAAATATGCTGGCATATTGAGGCTCTGCCGTCCCTGGGATTCTCCAGGCAAGAACACTGGAGTGGGTTGCCATTTCCTTCTCCAGTGTATGAAAGTAAAAAGTGAAAGTGAAGTTGCTCAGTCGTATCTGACTCCCATCATCCTTTAGGATTTGAAATAACTCAGCTGGAATTCCATCACCTCTACCAGCTTTGTTTGTGGTAATGCTTCCTATGTCCCACTTGACTTCACACTCCAGGATGTCTGGCTCTAGGTGAGTGACCACACCATCGTGGTTATCTAGGTCATTAAGCCCTTTTTTGTACAGTTCTTCTCGGTATTCTTGCCACCTCTTCATAATGTCTTCTACCTCTGTTAGGACCTTACTGTTTCTGTCCTTTATCATGCCCATCCTCACATGAAAATTTCCCCTGATATCTCCAGTTTTCTTGAAGAGATCTCTGGTCTTTCCCATTCTATTGTTTTTCCCTACTTCTTTGCATTTTTCATTGAAAAAAAAAAAAAAGCTTTCTTATCTTTCCTTGCTATTCTCTGCAGCTCTGCATTCAGTTGAGTATATCTTTCCCTTTCTCCCTTGCTTTTCGCTTCTCTTCTTTCCTCAGCTATTTAGAGCCTCCTCAAACAACCACTTTGCCTTCTTGAATTTATTTTTCTTTGGGATGATTTTGGTCACTGACTCCTATACAATGTTATGAACCTCTATCCATAGTTGTTCAGGCACTCGTCTATCAGATCTAATCCTTTGAATCTATTTAATACTTCCACTGTATAATCATAAGGGATTTGATTTAGATCATACCTGAATGGTCCTGCGGTTTTCCCTACTTTCTTCAATTTAAGTCTGAATTTGGCAATAAGGAGTTCATGATCTGAGCCACAGTCAGCTCCCGGTCTTTTCTTTGTTGACTGTATAGAGCTTCTCCATCTTTGGCTGCAAAGAATATAATCAAGCTGATTTTGGTGTTGACCATCTGGTGATGTCCATGTGTGGAGTCTTCTCTTGTGTTGTTGGAAGAGGGTTTTTGCTATGACCAGTGCATTTGCTTGGATTGTGTTGATATGTGTGTGTGTATGTGTGTGTGTGTGATCCAGTCACAGGCTTCAGAATAGTCAATGAAACAGAAGTAGATATTTTTTTCTGGAATTCCCTTGCATTCTCTATGATGCAATAAATGTAGGTAATTTGATCTCTGGTTTCTCTGCCTTTTCTAAACCCAGCTTATACATCTGAAAGTTCTCAGTACATGTACTATTGAAGCCTAGCTTGAAGGATTTTGAGCATTAACTTACTAGCACGCAAAATGAGTGCAGTTGTCCAGTAGTTTGAACATTCTTTGAATTGCCATTCTTTGGTATTGGAATGACCCTGTGACCACTGCTGAGTTTTCCAAATATGCTGGCATATTGAGGCTCTGCCGTCCCTGGGATTCTCCAGGCAAGAACACTGGAGTGGGTTGCCATTTCCTTCTCCAGTGTATGAAAGTAAAAAGTGAAAGTGAAGTTGCTCAGTCGTATCTGACTCCCATCATCCTTTAGGATTTGAAATAACTCAGCTGGAATTCCATCACCTCTACCAGCTTTGTTTGTGGTAATGCTTCCTATGTCCCACTTGACTTCACACTCCAGGATGTCTGGCTCTAGGTGAGTGACCACACCATCGTGGTTATCTAGGTCATTAAGCCCTTTTTTGTACAGTTCTTCTCGGTATTCTTGCCACCTCTTCATAATGTCTTCTACCTCTGTTAGGACCTTACTGTTTCTGTCCTTTATCATGCCCATCCTCACATGAAAATTTCCCCTGATATCTCCAGTTTTCTTGAAGAGATCTCTGGTCTTTCCATTTCTATTGTTTTTCCCTACTTCTTTGCATTTTTCATGAAAAAAAAAAAAAAGCTTTCTTATCTTTCCTTGCTATTCTCTGCAGCTCTGCATGCAGTTGAGTATATCTTTCCCTTTCTCCCTTGCTTTTCGCTTCTCTTCTTTCCTCAGCTATTTGAGAGCCTCCTCAAACAACCACTTTGCCTTCTTGAATTTATTTTTCTTTGGGATGATTTTGGTCACTGACTCCTATCAATGTTATGAACCTCTATCCATAGTTGTTCAGGCACTCGTCTATCAGATCTAATCCTTTGAATCTATTTAATACTTCCACTGTATAATCATAAGGGATTTGATTTAGATCATACCTGAATGGTCCTGCGGTTTTCCCTACTTTCTTCAATTTAAGTCTGAATTTGGCAATAAGGAGTTCATGATCTGAGCCACAGTCAGCTCCCGGTCTTTTCTTTGTTGACTGTATAGAGCTTCTCCATCTTTGGCTGCAAAGAATATAATCAAGCTGATTTTGGTGTTGACCATCTGGTGATGTCCATGTGTGGAGTCTTCTCTTGTGTTGTTGGAAGAGGGTTTTTGCTATGACCAGTGCATTTGCTTGGCAAAACTCTATTAGTCTTTGCCCTGCTTCATTCCACATTCCAAGGCCAAATTTGCCTGTTACTCCAGGTGTTTCTTGACCTCCTACTTTTGCATATAATAGTCATCTGAATTAAATCCACCCATCCCTGCCCATTTTAGTTCACTGATTCCTACAGTGTTGCTGTTCACTCTTGGCATCTCCTGCTGTACCACCTTGAATTTACCTTGATTCATGGACCTAACATTCCAAGTTCCTATGTAATATTGTTCTTTACAGCATTGGACTTTACTTTCACCACCAGACACATCCACAACCGAGCATCCTTTCTGCCTTGGTGCAGGCCTTCATTCCTTCTGGAACTATTAGTAATTGCCCTTCACTCTTCCCAAGTAGCATACTGGATACCTTCCGACCTGGGAGGTTCATCTTCCAGTGTTGTGTTTTTTGCCTTTTCATACCATTCATGTTCGTGGGGTTCTTGCAGCAAGAATTCTGGAGTGGATTGCCATTCACTCTTCCAGTGGACCATGCTTTGTCAGAACTCTCCACTATGACCCATCCATCTTAGGTGGCCCTGCATGGCATGGCTCATAGCTTTATTGAGTTATGTAAGCTCTTTCATCACAAGGATGTGATCTATGAAGAGGTGTTTTAATGTACCTTGGTTTTATTTATCCTCCACAAGTTGATGATCATCTGAGTTATTCTCAGTTTGGTGCTATTATGAATGTAACTGCCAAAACCATTTAGGTTTTTCTGTGTTTGTTTTAATTACTCTTGGACAAATATATATGATAATTACTAGATATTACAGTAATATTTCTCCAAGCTGTCTGTACCAGTATGCCTTGTATGAGAAGTGTATGAGAATTTCAGTTGATCCTTGCCAGCACTCTTTTTATTGTCCACTAAAAATAAATTATTAACAATTTGAGTAAGTATATTATGGTAAATAGTTGTGGTATTATTTTATATTTCTCTAATGACCAATAATATTGATAATTTTGTGTTTATCTGCTGTTCATATCTCTTTTTTGGTGAATTATTTGTTTAAATTACCTTATATATTAAGAGTATTTAGATTCTAGATAGACATTTTCATCTGCTATGTGTTTTGCAAGTAGTTTCCTCTAGGCTGTGACTTGCTTCTTCATAATCTAACCAATGTCTTTCAAACAGCAAAAGTTTTTTTTTTTTTAATTGCAGTGAAGAACTTATCAAACTTATAAATATTTTTATGTATCCTATCTAAAATATTCTTGCTACCCTCAAGATCACAGATATTCCTCCTATGTTTACTTATAGGAATCTTATAGGTTTAGGTTTTATATTTATAAGATCTATTAGAATTACTTTTTAATGGTATAAGGTAAGAGTTGAATTTGTACTCTGTTAATTTTTTTAATATGGATGCCCATTTTTTAGCATGATTTATTTAAAACACTTCCTTTATCTATTAAGTTATTTTGGTACTGTTATAAAAAATTAATTGACCACATGTATGGACTCTGTCAGAGAAGGCAATGGCACCCCACTCCAGTACTCTTGCCTGGAAAATCCAATGGATGGAGGAGCCTGGTAGGTTGCAGTCCATGGGGTCACTAAGAGTCGGACACAACTGAGCAACTTCACTTTCACTTTCCACTTTCATGCATTAGAGAAGGAAATGGCAACCCATTCCAGTGTTCTTGCCTGGAGATCCCAGGGACAGAGGAGCCTGGTGGGCTGCCATCTCTGGGGTCGCACAGAGTCAGACACGACTGACGTGACTTAGCAGCAATGGACTCTATTCTTTTCCATCAATATGTCTTCCCTTATGCCGATGTCACACTATATTGATGTTATAGTGAATCTAAAAATCACATAATGTGAATCCTCCAACTTTGCTCTTCTTTGTTAAAATTGCTTTTGCTATTGTAAAGTTTTTGTTTTTCCATATAAATTTTAGAACCAGCTTGTCTCTTTCTACAAAAGTTTTGCTGGAATTTTGATTGAATTGCAGTCAATCTGTAGAGCAATTCAGGAAGAACTGACAACTTACACACACTGAATCTTCCAATTGAGAAACACTATATCTCTCCCTTCATTTAGGTCTTTGATTTCTGTCATCAATATGTTTGTAGTTTTCATCATAGAAACCTTACACATATTTTTTATAGAATTATTTCTATGTGTTTTGTGTTTCTTGATGCTATTTTAAAGGTTTATTAATTTCAATGAATAATGGTTTTTGTAAGTATAGATATATAATTAATTTGTAACAACCTAGTGCCTTATAAATTTGCTAAATTTACTTATCAGTTTAAGTAGCTTTCTTATACATTTTTGGGGATATTAAACAGATGATTGTGTCATCTCAGAATAAAGAATATTTTACTTCTTTCTTTCAAATATGTGTATTTTTCATATATTTTTCTTGCTTTCTCACACAGGCAAGGGTCTCTGGTACAATACTGAATAGAATTAGTGAAGTATATATACCCTATCTTCATCTAAAGTTTTATCCACCACCACCTTAGTTCCAAGTGGCCACCTTTATCACTTTACTGCAATAGCTCTTTGACCATACTCTCTTTGCTCTTCTCTTCCTCTCCAATCTCTACACATCTGCTGCAATGATATTTTAAGAATATAAATGTGACTATGTTACCATTGCTTAAAATCATCCTATGGTTTCCCTTGTTCTTCGGAATAAATCTCAAAATTCTTAATATGTCCTGCACACTCTACATGATTCAGGATCTCTGACCTTGCTCATATTATTTCACTTTCTGTGCTCCAGCCACTCAAACCTTTTGCTTTCTTGAATGTGTTGCATTTCATCTGGCCTCTAGTATCTTTTACAAGCTCAGTTTCTTCAGTAAATGCAATTAATGATGACTCCACAGAGATTACTCTGAGGATCAAATGAGATGATTCTGTGACTGAATTTTGAAAATTGAAATCTTTCTGAAACTGTAAGATAAAAAATAAGGGCAAATTGTAATGCAGGGTCAAGGCTTCCTATGATTCTGTGCTTGAATAGAATTATCATTTGCCAGGAGCCCATATAAAAACTTTAAAATCATTCCTGACTTTTCTCATTCCTTTTTTCTTTCCTTTTTCCTTCCTTCCATCCTTCTTTCCTTCCTTCCTTATTTACTTTTGTTTTTCACTTGTTTTCTTGTCTTTCAATCCTTCTTTCTAAATATCTTTCAAATATATTCACTTACTTCCCTCTACTGGAGAAGGCAATGGCACCCCACTCCAGTACTCTTGCCTGGAAAATTCCATGGGCAGAGGAACCTGGTAGGCTGCAGTCCATGGGGTCACTAAGAGTTGACATGACTGAGCAACTTCACTTTCACTTTTCACTTTCATACATTGGAGAAGGAAATGGCAACCCACTCCAGTGTTCTTACCTGGAGAATCCCAGGGATGGGGGAGCCTGGTGGGCTGCCGTCTATAGGGTGGCACAGTTGGACACAACTCAAGCAACTTAGCAGCAGCAGCAGCAGCACCTCCCTCTCCATGTCTACTTCCTTATTTCACAAGTAGAATTCTGCAGAGTATCTTAACTGTCTTAAACATCTCTAGTTTTGCTCACCATGTTCTTTTCACCAATTTCCATACTATAACTAGATATAGCTTTCTAAACACTCCAGTTTGATCATCTAGCTCCCCTTACTTAGTCTTCAATATGTTTCTTTGTTCTTAAGATTAAAAAAAAAAATTTAAACAATCTATTGGTATACAAGAATGCCGTGATCATGGCAGGGATAGCAATGCCAGCTATTAAAGCACTGACAAGTGTGCTTAACTGCCACAATATTTTCTTCTTTGGGCTCCAGCATTTCTTCCCCAAAAAAGTACATCCTGATGGACTAAAGGAAAAAATTACAATGTAAAGTAACTGCTGCAAAACATCACAGTAACAGTTTACTATACAGTCCATGGAATTCTCCAGGCTAGAATACTGGAGTGGGTAGCCTATCCCTTCTCCAGTGGATTTCCCAACCCAGGAATCAACCCAGGGTCTCCTGCATTGCAAGCGGGTTCTTTAGCAGCTGAACTTCCAGGGAAGCCCTAGATACAGCTTTCTAGACACTTGAATTTGATCATCTAGCTCCCCTTACTTAAAGTCTTCAATAAGTTCCTTTATTCTTAAGATTAAAAAAAAAATCTTAAAACAATCTAAAAGCCCCTATGGTTAGGCGGCTTCTTGCCTCTCCAGGTCCAGCGCCTCCCACTCGTAGCCTCTCTATGCTCACTCACAGTGAACTGTTTCATTTTCTCAACGTGACACATTTCCTCTCACTTCCATGTCCCTGCACACGGGAATTGTTTGTCAGACACACTCCTCCCCACTTTTCATCATACTAACTCCAATTTACTGTTAGGTCTTAGTGTAAATATTACTTCTTCCAAAAATAGCCTCCTAAATTCTTCAATATTCAGTTAAGTGCAGTCTCTTCCATGCCTTAGATTGTCATTTATTATATTTTCATATTTTACTTATATATTTTTGCAATTTTCTCTACTCTTTTACCCTTTGCTAATTATGAAATGAATATTTCAAAAAGATAAAGATTCCTTCTCTCATGGGCCCTCAGAAATATTTACTGTTTTTGGAGGGAGAATATTATATAATAAAACAGAAGTCTCACCAAAGATAACTTGAATCCAATATCTCATATATTAGAATTTATAGTACTTTATTGGAAAAAGAGTTTGTTTATGATAGATGCTGAATTTTTTAAAGTTAGACAGTTATCATGCATCAAGACTGAGACTGTTAATATCATTGCAGTGGTTAGGCAGTTTAGCAAATGTTCAGCAATAAATTATGTGAAGGATCAGATTCAATATAAGCTACATATTAGCCATTTACAATGAGGAACAAATCCATGACTACAGTGTAGGACAGCATTATCAATTATGGGAACAGCAACATTACACATGGCTCATCCTCCTGGATTTAACAGAATCCTACTTCCTGGGAGGAATATATAAATAGAATGCAAATATTAGCATTGACTACAAGTGATACAAGTGATGAGTGTGCCTTTAGAAGAATTTGAAGCTAGAGTCTGTTTTACACAAAATATATTCAAATTATCCTTATAATCTCAGGTTCAGAAAAAAACTGAAAAAGCTATCACATCCAGCATCCCACAATCAAATGCCCACACAATCAGGGGAAGCAAGTAAATGCTTGATGCAGGGCAGTGTGATGGACAGGAAATCTCAAGCTCTGACTCAAGGGGACAGCTGCTACCTAGCTGCAGCCAAACAGTGCCAGGAAAGAAACATAGAGATGCCTGCTCACTGTTGCCATATCAACTAACTTCTGTGTGCTTCTTCAGAAATCGAAAGATTTTTAAACATTGGCAATTAACTCAATTTTTTTCAGGCTAACTCAAATATTTTTCAGGCTAAAGAGACTTGGCATAAATGTAAAAGCATGAGTCTTGTAATCTTACTCAAAGCCGCTTAAACAAGCTATACTTGAGTACTTCAGTGTCCTTATTTTTTAAATGGGGATAATAGTAACACCTGCCTCAAAGCATTGGAATGATGGCTGGTATTAGTAAGCACTCAATAAATATTATCTTAAGTCATCATTAAGTACTCCTTTGGCCAGAAACTGTGCTAAAGTAAAAGGAAGACAAAGAGGAAAACAGCATTGCTCAGGATCTCATAGTGTAGAGGAAACATGAGAAAAAGAACAATCAACAGAGTATATCCCAACAGGAGGGAATCAGAGAGTGCAAAGAATGCTCCCAATAGTGGTGCAATAGGATATCAGGAAGGATTCTTAGACAGATGATACCTAACTGCATATTTAAAAGATGAGTACTATTTAATAGGTAAATAGTGGGGAGATGGAAAAGGTATCCTGACAGAAGGAAGCGTGGGCAAGGTGCAGGGGCATCTTTCGGGAGGGATGAATCAGAGCATATAAGGGAATCAGCAGCAAGAGACATGCTCTAAACATAGAGCTGGAACTTCAGGGTAAAGAGCCTTCTTTGTCAATAGTGGAAGCCACTGCAGGATTTTGAGCAGGGCAACTCTGTTGTCTTAGAATGTTCCCTCTTGCTGCAAAACAATGGGTAGATTGGAGAAGTTTGAAAAAGGAGCAAGGAAACCAGATAATCCAGAAGAGAATGTACCAAATCTTAACTAAGATTTCACTAGTGAAGAGAAAGGAGAGGCTAGTTTTGAGATTTTTAACAGGACTTGCTGACGGATTGAGGTGAGAGCACGAAGTAGAAGGAGAAGTCCTGGACTGCCTCCTGGCCTCTGACTTAGCCATCTGGAAGATGATGGACACAGGAAGAGAGCAGATCTCTGACAGAAATGATGAGATGGGAGGGAGGAGGGGGCCAAGTTATGAAGCCAAGCAGAGAAGAATCAGGCAAGATGAAGAAGAAGCTGGTATGACCTGGCAAATAAGACCTGTCCTGGATACATTTTAAAGAAGGAAACCAACACCTGCTTCCCAGATTTATCTCTCTCCTGGGTCTGTCTCCTCTCATATATCATGAAAAACTAAAGGAGCAGTCTGGGATGAATTAATTCATCAGTCCATATTTTATCCAGTCCCATTCCCTTATAACCAGGTACTCAATTTTGTGGGTCATTTTTGGATTGTAGTTTGGAGCCAGAGAAAAGAGCTTCTTATTTTCCTTTTGTTTCCACATATGCTGCCATCTGGTTTGCAAGGGGACTCAACTCGGTGTCCTGGGATTCCTTAATGCCAGACTCTTAACTAAGTTTGGGATATGGCAGCAAATTAGGAACAACTGACAATTTATCCAACTTAGCCAATTTTGGTGAAACTTCATATTGTGGCTTTACGTCAGAGTTGCAAACCTACAGTCCAGTAGCTAAATATAGCTTGCAAACTTTTTGTGTGTCACTTGTGGTTTTAAAAAATATGAATTAATATAATTTAGAGACCCAGTTATGTCACAGATCTCATATTTGTAGCCATTTGCTTTTTCTACCCTTGCTTAATCTTAGATAACTATGTTCTGCTCCATATATGATTGGGATCCCAAAGGGCATGATACAGAATAACCTCAAAGGGCAGAAGCACGTTGCAGATGTGGACAGTGCTTTGGCAGTTATAGGAAAACAGGAGTGAACTAAAGTTCTGAAGTCCTGTGTTTGCTGTGCTAATCCTATCAATTTATCACTCAGAAGAGTAATGCCAGCCAGTCACTACACAGATCACAGGAAAGATCAAATCGGTCCAATGGATGGTGATATTTCTATGAATATAGCTGATATTAACATTCCAATACTTCATTACACTGACAAAGATTGCAATGAGAACAGACAATGGTGCAAATTAATCTATTCTTCTGACAGCCTGTAATGAGAATGGGATGTGGTTTAAAAAATTAAGCCATTCTTAGTACAATCTCAAGATTGCAATCTCATGGTCTCTCTCAGATGCTGTATGCTCTGGTGATACATCACTGAAAAGTGTCAGTTTAACAAAGAATGTGTCTTAGCTCTTGCTGGGATGGTAGACTGCATTTTCTTTGTTTCACCACATCCCTACCCATTAAAAACAATGAAGTAGAATCAATTGTGTTTTTTATAACACATATACACACAAACTAGAAAAAAAAATTCTGGCAATTTTATCTTAGTCAAAACTTACAAACAAAATATTGTACTTTGTTGCTCTCTTTTTCACTTCTATAAAACAAGACAGGAAGTGATAGGTTCCTTGAGGAATTCAGAATCTAGTAATCAGAATTAGCTTTACATAAGCAATGTAAAGCTAATTAAGTTCATCATGGGTTACTGCATAGTCATCATCTCCACAATGGCTGTGCATGTTATGAACTGGGGCTGATGACAGATGAGGTGGTTTTTAGCCTTGTGATTTGCAGTAACTCAATGCAATGCGTTGGGGTCTAAAGAGAACAGAAAAACAACTGACTTTTGTTGAGAGTCAACAATGTGACAGATGCTCTATGTAGACTTTCTTTTATTTAATTCTAATTGTAACCCACAAATCAGGTTCTATCAGGATAAGATGCATGCTCAATATCAGCTGCTACTAACAGGTATGGTCAAGACTTAAATTCATGGCTTTTTGCCCCCAAAACCCATGTTTGTCACCATTACAGTGTGCCCTCCCTGCTTCATCTTACAGTTAGAGAAATTAATACTCACAGAGGCAAACTGGCTTAATTAGGATCTCCCAGAGAATTAAAAGCAAAGCCAGACTGAAAATTAGCCCTCCAGATATCATGCTGCTGCTGCTGCTAAGTCCCTCAGTCGTGTCCGACTCTGCAACCCTATGGATTGTGGCCTGCCAGGCTGTGTTGTCTGGGATTCTCCAGGCAAGAATACTGGCGTGGGTTGCCATTTCCTTCTCCAGCAATATGTCATGAGATATCAATAATTTAAGTATGTTTTAATTTCACATCAAACAAAACCTAGTATTCATTCTACATTTCTTGATAGCTAAGCATTATGCTCTGTCCTAAAAACATAATAATGAGCAAGATATTAATTGGCATTAATCCATCGTCTTCATTTGTATAATAGATGTATAGTGAGTCCTATATACAATGATCTATATTTTTTCCAATGAAATCATATTTTGAACTAACACATTTGTTGATTTATCATCACCTATCTATTGAATGCCTGCTAAATGCTAATCATTGTGCACAGGAGACAATGGTGAAAAGACACAGTCCTGACCTCGAGAAGCTTGAGATCTATTTGTAGAGACAAGCAAGTAACTAGGCAATTAAGTTAAGTAATTGCTATTATAGTATAGAGTGCTATGGGAGTCCATAGGAAAGGACCCAGAGAGAGTTTATCTAAGCTAAGACCTAAAGGCAGTAGATGTAATGCAGGGCAAGAGAATAGGGAAAAAGGAATCATAGGCAAAAAGAGTCATATTTTGGAACTTATGGTTGAACTGTTAAGTCAGTGAAAATTACAGTAATTCATTATTATTCATTTAGTAACTCTTTGAAAAGCATAGCACTTCATTTTCTTCTGCCTGTCATCACTCACATAGAATGTGCAATACATGTTGAATAAATGAATGAAGGTTAACACATGTTGTATTGAATGCTGCTTCTGTAACTAGCCTCTTTTGAGAGACAACATTCACAATCTCCTTTTCATATCTTTTCTTCTCTTGGTAACAAAGAACTTGAATCCACAAATCAAACTGTAGTTATGCAAACACCTGAGGTTGACTCACAAATTTGTGTTTAATTTGTCTCATTCAGGATAATGGGAACTGTGCTCTAGAATTGTGCTGTACAGTATGGAAATCACAAGATATACATGGCTGTTTAAATTTAAAATAATAGAAACCAAGTAAAATTTAAAAGATTCTCAATCACACTAGCCACATTTTAAGTTTTTAATAGACATATGCTACTATATTGAGCAGGACAGAAGGACATTTTCATCATTGCAGAAAGTTCTATTGGACAGTCCTGCTCTAGAATCTAGATTATAAATTTGCCAATCTATTGATAACTATATCAGAGTAATACTGAAGAAATAAAAGGCACTCAATAAAAAGTTATTGATTTTCAAGTGTATCCTTATTCTCTTTTAATAGCAAAGTTTCAGTTGTGAAAGTGGAAACCAATGTTTATGTAAGTCATTTCACATATTTTATGTAGCAATCAAGGTAAAACATTTGATTAATGGGCTGACAGTTCTCTTCCCTGAATCTAGAATACCAGAAAGTTCTCAGCTGCTAGTGTAGAATGGCCACTTAGGCAAGACTGACAAAGCAGCAATCTCAAAGGTGACAAATTTCAGTTCCATGACCCTCACGTTGCATTGCCCATTTTCTGGCAGAGGTGCTAATGAGTAGTATCACTGCCAAAAATGCAAAAGCAAAAGGGAGAAGGAGATGCCAAGGCCTTGCAGAATCTACTTTGAATAATGAAGAATTAAATATCATTCATCTTAAACTGATTTTTCAGACACAGTGCCAAGAAGCAAACAAGTAACTATATACTTGGTGTCAGAGTCTAAAAGAATTTCAGAGGAGACGTTTGGCACCTACATCTGAGTTTAACTCACTTTATGAATAGTCCCTCCTCACCCATTAGGAGATGTATAATTAGTTTAAATGCGTTCACTACACTGGTTTGTGTGCTTATAGCTGCACCAGCTCAACAATATCCAAATGATCATAAGATGAAAAAGCAGGGTTAGAAGACCAATGATCATTAAGCATCAGTTATTTGTTTGCTTATTTATTTACGTCATTCTAAAATGAATGAGAAATAGTCAAGAGTAGCCTCTGGAGGAATCTAAAAAGCCTAGTTTTCTGTGACACAAAAGACATATTTTATGTCATGTTTTTAAATTTGCTAAATATGTTATAAACAGTCTTTTGTTTCTTTGTTTTCTTAGTATCAGCAACTGTAAGTTTACTTGATAGTGGCCAGAAATGGATTGAAAATGTAATAAATATATTACAAAGGGCATTGAAGACAAAAGCAGGAATGAAATTGCTGACTCTTCCCTCAGCCTAGAACCACTGTACAGTTAGATGGCTATTGGAAGGAAATACTGAAGTTCCAGGTGGGCAAAGGGAATGAACTTAAGACCTCAAACACAAATAACTAATCAATAAATATTAAGCCTAACTACTTATCAAAGAACAAAATTTAAACAGCAACAAATGAGGAGATATATTTGTGTGTGTGTGCATGCCCAGTCACTCAGTCATATCCAAGTCTTTGTGACCCCATGCCTGTAGCCTGCCAGTCTCCTCTGTCCATGGAATTTTTCAGGCAAGAATACTGGAGTGGGTTGCCATTCCTCACTCCAGGAGATCTTCCCAACTCAGGGATCGAACCTGTGTCTCTTGCATCTCCTGCATTGGCAGGTGGATTCTTTACCATGTGCCACCGAAATATATTTACCTCTCATATTAGCAAAATCTTTTATAAAATGAGAAAACCTAACTCTGATGCAGGTATAATGACAATGCTCTCACACTCTTCTTACTGAGAGCATAAACTATTACAACTGTTTGGGAAAAGTGTTCATTAGTATGTATCAAAAGTCTCTAAAATGGTTACAGCCTTTGACATATAAATCACTCCTCGAAATACCTCAAAAATGATCTATGAAATTGGGAAAATTATACCGTAAAACATATTCTTTGAAGTGTTTACACCCAAATTTAAACAACCTAAAACTGAGAAATAATTAGGTAAATCACATTAAATGCAGTTATTAAAAATATGTTAACATAGAATTTTAATAGCATGAGAAAATGCTTATATTTAATTTAGGAGAAAAAATATTCCATAATTTTATATTGGACATGAGCTCAATGATATGAAGAATATATAAGAAATGCTCAAAATACTTTACCAATTGTTTCCTCTGAATAATAAGACTATAATCTTTCTAATTATTTTAATTTTCTAAACTTGTGTGAAAAACAAGTATCAATTTTACATTTGGGGAAATTATATAGTAATTTTGAATGATCCATAAAGCAAAATGTTAAGTGACATTGCATATAATTGCATTACATCTGCTGGATATAGAGCCATACACAGAATTTAATTTGAGTAAACTTTGGTAAAAGACAGGTAGTGGTTGTGGGTCATATCTCAAAAGTCATTAAGACAGAGACAGATGCTTGTGACATCATAAGAACACAAGAAGCAGTGTCCTGGAACTTTCGCCTCCCATGGTGCAGAGCAATTTTTCAGAGGAATAAAAGAGTTTCATGTGTTGTTTATGAAGTACTTTCAATGTGAAGTGGCTGAAGAGAGCATGAAATCTGGGGAAAAAAAGAGGCTGTGCTAGCTACTAGTTACAGTAAAATTTTTATAAATGAAAAACTACCCACATACACCCCTCCACATACATGCAATATTGCTGCTGCTGCTAAGTTGCTTCAGTCACTCTGACTCTGTGCGACCCCATAGATGGCAGCCCAACAGGCTCCCTCTGTCCCTGGGATTCTCCAGGCAAGAACACTGGAGTGGGTTGCCATTTCTTTCTCCAATGCATGAAAGTGAAAAGTGGCAATGAAGTCGCTCAGTCGTGTCCAACTCCTAGCGACCCCATGGACTGCAGCCTACCAGGCTCCTTCATCCATGGGATTTTCCTGGCAAGAGCACTGGAGTAGGGTGCCATCAAATTCTCCATATATGCAATACACATACATGCAATATACATACACATATATACACGCACACAAACACATGTAACAGTAACACCTACCTTTCATGCATAGTTTTAAAGGATTGAAATAATTTATGAATGTATTTACTATGATACTTAATATAAAAAGTGTTCAATAAAAGTAACTATAAGTTTCATTTCCAAGGGAGTACAGAAATCACTGATTGCACAACAGAAAAAATAATCAGCAATCAGGAATCTACAAAGAAGTCTCAAGAATCATAAAACAGTGATGGGGACTTTGTGATGAGCAATATTCAGAAATCTAAGCAAGCAGGCAACACTAGGGAATTCAGTCAATGAGCAGTATTAGCTAAAATGATGGATTGAAATATCTGAGTTTAGCAAATAATAACTACTTTATAAATATTAAAAATTAAAATGCCAATGTTCTTGTAAACAGTAACCAGATTTAAGTTTTAAAAAATAACCTATTTTGCCCAAATGATACAAGTGCTCTCAGGGGTGCAAAGTTCAGTGGTACCTCATCTTACTATGTGTAATGTAAGTGCTTTAGCCTGGGATTTATGGCATCGTATAGCCTGGTCCAATCTGCCTTTCAGTCTTTATTCCTAAAACATCATGTACATGCCCAATACTACTTGCTGCTTGTATGCTCCTTTGTTTCTTTGTTCCTGTATAAACCCCTTCTGCTCACCATTTGTTGAATGAATAACTGAAAGAATGAACAATTACAAACTTACAGTAGCAATTTACCCACTGTGTTGCTTAAGCATTTAAAAACATCATAGAGCCCTCTTTGAATCTCTGCTGATGTTGCACAGATTCATTTTTAATGATTTCTTTGTTGTCTGTTCATATGTTTCTTGCAATAAATATGTGAATTTCAAAACTGACATGACCATTTGGTTTGCAGCGGCTGCAGCAGCAGACATGGCTTACCACCACATCAGACCACCCATCGGCTATTCCATCCCAAAGCCCATAGCATCTCTGCTTATGCGAGGATGGAATGCGTGTCCTGAAGTGAGTAATTTTTATTTCCTCTTAGCAAATGTGTTATGGTCAAAATCTGTCACCAATAGTGTAGCTCCAAAGTCTACTTTCTGTGTGTATTTTAAGGCTGTCAAAGCAGAAAGACTGATTTGCCTTCTGCTCTTTAGTCTCTAATTGCCTTGAGAAGTCTGAGCATCTCATATTTCTTTGCTGCCGCTCTCTGGTTCTGAAATGTTTCTCACAACTGATTAGTAAAAGAGAGACCAGGGTATGACAGATGACTCAGTCTCATCTCAGCTGCAATTTTATTAACTACGCTTGAGCCACACACAGTCATTTTTTTAAGAAAGATGTTTGGCTCAAGAGGGATTTGTGTGGGCCTTTCACCATGAGGCAGGCCTGCGAGCAGACTCCATGACCAGTGGTTGGTTTTTTTTTTTTTTAATTTTATTTTTTAAATTTTCTGGCTGTGCTGGGCCTTCCTTGATACACTGGGTCTTCCTTGATACACTGGCTTTTCCCTAGTCGCAGTATGTAGGCTTCTCATTTTTTTGGTGGGTAGGATAGGTACCCAAGTAACAGTTTGGAAAATGAGAAAGAGAAACCAGAATAGGACCAAAGGAAAATACTATTAAAGATTAAAAATAAAAATACTAAGAGGCCAAAAATTGAATGCTTAGTAGAAGACTCTTAACTGCTAGGCAGGGGGCAGTACAAACTCTGGGGTCTGGTGATGTGGTTCTTCTAGAGGAGGATGGAGAGAAAGTACAGTAGGAAAGGCCAAGACTCGGACTGGCTGGCAAAGCGGGGCTTCTCAGTCACTCAGTCAGGTGGGTCCTGGCTTGGCTGTGGTATCCATCTCAGCAGTCTAAATTTGAGCTGGCTCTGTATGTGACTTGCCTAAGTCATCATTGCATTGCCCAGTAAGGTTTTCAGCTGGTCAGTAAGCTAAGTGGTGAGAAGAAAGGGAACAATGGGCTACTTTTCACTCTTTCCTTAAATAATTATTTACTGAATGTCTATTGAATATAGCCTCAGGAATGGGTGAGGAGATTCAATGGAGATGTGCTCTTCATAGCATTTAAAGGCCTAAGCAGTCATATGGAGATTAATATCATATACACATTTATGCTTTTATAGTTACAAGCAAAAATGAAGGAAATCAGGAATAAATGAGATGAGAATGGATGCTAAAGGAGTTCCAGCAAGTAGGGAACAAAGAGCGAAGGCAAATTCTTTGTGAGAAAATACACACGAGGGACTTATTAGTCGCTGGAACATTGTATTAATAGCTACTGAGGGACTGTCAAAGGAAACAGAAGGAGGTAAAAGACTGGATTTAGGAAATGGATGAGAAGAAAGAGTCCAGGAAAACCATCATCCCTGCCCTCTGAGTAAAAGCTAGTGACCAGGGTACTTTAGGCCCTTATGTATCAGGGGCATTATTGGCAGTGACAAGAGAACAAAGTTAAGGGGTCTGCAGTAAGATGAAGGTGTTTTTAAAAGTGAGAAAAGGAAAAAGAAAGATAGCTACAGAGAAAAAGTGTGACCAGCTCTACAAAACTGAGAGAGCTGGCAATTAGAATTGTTTAGTCACTAAGCTTGTCCAACCCTTTTGCTATCCCATGGACTGTAGCCCACCAGGCTCCTCTGTCCGTGGGATTTCCCAAGCAAGAATGCCGGAGTGGGTTGTGATTTCCTCCTCCAGGGGATCTTCCTGACCCAGGGGTTGAACCCATGTATTAGCAGGCAAATTCTTTACCACTCAGCCATCAGAGAAGCTCAGGAATTAGAATACAGTAAACTTATTGTGCAAGGGGTTTGCATGGTGCAAACTTCTCACCTTCAAGATTCTTGACAAAATGAAGTGGGATCAGGCGAGGCAGACAGATGGCATAGGAGTTGAGCTCAAGCAGAGAGGGGAGAGGAGTAGGAATTAAAAGCAAGAAAATTCTGAAACCCAGGTAAGTTGGGAAAGAAAGAGAGAGAATAAGTTTAGGGACTTTTCAAAATAAAAAGTTTGTCATTTGCTAGCAATTCTGCATAGGAAAGAAAATGGGAGACAGGTGGCCTTCTAAGCAATATTTACATTGTTCTAAAAGCTTTTAAGCTTTATAATATTGCCACATGTAGATTACAAGGATACAGAGATTTATATATGGAGATAGGGAAGGGAAAGTTATCTTTGCAACCTTTTTTTCCCACTAGGAAATGTGAAATATTATATTTTTCTATACCATGAAGATATGGTTTCAACATTTTACTAGGATATCACTAATGAAATTGAGTATATCTCTAGCTTTCAAATAAGTGTGGCTTTGAATAAGAAATGCTTATTCTACCATTGCTTGAAATCTAATATTTATGAAGACATTTAATCCTTGAGCACAAGGAGGAATACTCACACCAAACAGTAGTGGCATGCTAAATTCAAGAGCTCAGGCCTTGAAAGCTTACATGCTAATGGGTTATTTAGTTTTCAAAATCTTAAGTTAATAACAACTGGCAATAAAGCCTGTTAAGATGCCTTTTGTTCTGAAGCTATTGTGTTGATTTTGAAGCCCCATTTGTTCTAAAATGATTGAAGTCGAGATCTCCACCTAGTGGATTTATAGGATTTAACAGATTTTACATAAATGGCCTACTACCTCTGGAAATCTGTAATGTTTTTCTCTTTGAGAAATAACAGGTTTTAAAGACTTCTACTTAGGACCTAGCATAATTGTTAACAGAACAGTTGCAAATGGTTGAAACATGCCAATATGCATATCAGTTAGACTACAGTTAACAAAGCTCAATTTTTATTTTCATACCACAATTAGGAAAACAGATCAGGCACAAATATGAATTATAATCATCTGTGTAGAAAGCAATATTGTAATACCACTAATTGAGATGTGTATAGTAATTTCCATAAAATAATCATCAAGTGTAAATCTGCTCAAGCATTTTTCCTATTTAATCTTTCATTTGCTTAAGGCTTTTTTTTTTTTAATGTTTGCTTTCTTTTCCAGGATGAGGCCCAATTCTTCTTTCCCATTTTCCCATTCCTTAGAGAAGCAAACTCAATTAATTGTGTCAAACATATCTTATGGCTCTGTCTTTGATTTTTGTGTTATATTCAACTATGCACTTTTATTTTATTGATAACAAAGAGTCACTGAGGATTCTTCCTTCAAAATAATGCATTTTAAATGCATGCAAAGGCTAGGGGGTGTTTGTGTGTCTTTTAAGAAAGCTGAAGTAGAAAAGGATTATTATTTGAGTTATTTTGTTCACTTTGTTCTGCCTCTAAAGGTGATGAATTAACATATTCAGCAGCTGGTGGATACAGTGTAGGTTTAGGAGCAGAGTTTTCAGCTTCATTTATTCTTCGAGAAATTAGAGGCACCTCATTTTCTGCCTCAAAACTAATGTCTTTTAACTCTGATAATGTCTCCCCTATCATTGCACCTTCTCCATGGGCACTGTTATCTTTATCTGGTTGAATATTTTGAACTTCTTTCAAATAATGCATATTACTGTTAATTTTAAGATCTATTTCACTACAAGGTAGTCTATTTTGGGTTTCATGGGAACTCATCATTCTTAAATCTTTAGTTGCCTCAACAGAATTTGAATCAAATAATACATGGTTTTCACTGTTTCCATTTTCCCAAGTTTGTTGCTTTTCTTCTCTGGTTCCATTTAAGGTCATCTGTGTGGCCCTAATTAACATACTAGAATTTGCCGTGCTTTCATCAAGCCTTTTTTTCTCATCTTTCCCTACTATTTTTATCTCCAGTGCTTCAGCTCCGTCATCTCTGGGCAATGCATTTATGCTGTCAATTCCTTTTTCACTACTATTGGTTAGAGGCCAGATGGCTTGAGTCTCAGAGAGGTACTGATATCCTTGGGAAGCGCTATTCTATTTTGGTATGGAATAAAATTTGTCTTCATAAATGTTAAGTTGCCCTTGGATTGTGTCTGGGGAACAGGAGAGCAATCAAAAGTTTCTGTTTTAGGAAGTTTTGTTTCTACATCATTTCCCTCATCCATAACACAGCTTTCCACAATTGGATGTGATATTTTGGGTTTTGTCATTAATGTTTTTTCATTTCCAAGTTGTTCGTGACTTGAGAGTTGCTCTGTATGTTTTAAGGTTTGCTTTTCTTTTAAAGTATGTTCCTCATAGATGTCAGTCCTGCAGATTTGATTCCCTAGGGACATAGAAAACTGGCTTAGCTCACTGGTCTTCAATTTGTCCTGCTCTGTGTGTTCAGTGGGCTCTGTTGCCCCTTGGTCAGTAGCCCCCCTAGAATGGTGGGATGGTAAAACATCCCTTCCTATGTTTTCCAAAGTTGCTGGTAAATAACTTGGGATGCCCATTACGATGCAAGCTGTACCTCCCACTTGCTCAGTTGAGAAGGAGGAGTGTGAATGCCCATGTTCAGCAATAGTGGGTGTGGGCTGAGTCAGTGTTGATGGGTCTCCATCAGGAATATGACCAGTAGGGTGACAGGTGCCTTCCATAGAGCTCTGGTTAGCCACACACAAGTCATTAACACTGAGCAGAGAAGGTTTTTTCATGTTTTTTCTGTAATATGGGGTCTGCTTGGAGGCATGTTTGAGAGGCAGCCTCTTTGCAGTGAATTTAACATGGTTGTTAACCCCTGACTGTTGGCGAAAATCTGCAGAGGGCTCAAGGTTTACTCTGGCTTCTTTCTCAGAAGCTGTGAAGAATTTATCAGGAGGTAATGCTTGTTTGAGTTTCTTTGGGAGATCTGGCAAGGATTTTTCTGGATGGACTCTGACTTTTCTAAAAGGGCTTAAATTTAATTTTATCCTTAAATTTTGTCCTTTAATTTTCCCTTTGAAGTCAGCTGGATTGGTTCTCTTCTTTTTCAGAATCTGGGATCAGTAAGCCCCTTTTCTCCTTTGTTTCTCTCACGAGGGTTGCTACATTTTTTGAGATCCAAGTTGGTCAGGTTACTTTCATTTTTCTGCTCTTTCCAATGGCTTGATGTTTTGGATGACATCACCAAACTATTTTTTTCTATTAAATCAGGATGATGGAAGCTAACCCTCTTAGGGGAATATGTTTTCTTGATTTTTGTTGATAACCCTGATAACTCCATGTTGTTCTCACTCGTGAGGAATTTTTCTATTGCTCTGTTAATTTGGATTTGCTCTTTCTTAGGCTTTGAATGTTTTTGACGATTTGGCTTCTTTTCTTTCATGTAATCTTGAAATTGATCACAGGGCACATATTTACAGATAAGAGAATTGTTTGGCTGAAAATACCGAGGACTGCTCTGTGTTAACAGTCTACAAGGATCATCATATTTTGATCTGTGTTTTTGCAAGATCCTTTGTACAGGGTGTTCCTTGGGCTCACAAGCCCTGGATGATGAGCCTGTAATAAAATGTCTCTGCCTGTGAGGTTGTAAGCCATTGTCTCCTTTTTCCATTGGAGGCTGCCATGATTCATTTGTTAAATGCTTTTCAAGACTTTCTCGTGCCAAGGCTGAAGCCGATGTTGCATATCTTCTACTAAATGTGTCACTGCTGATATCTGCTGAACAATAAATGTAGGAATTTAGCACTGAGCATAGTTTTATTACCCCAACCAAACAGATGCTTAGAAACCTTATGAAAGGTACAAAAAGGACTCCTCTGATTATGGCAATTCTTGAATATTTCCTTAATATTTTAGCCAAATACTTAAGGGACATTTGGCAGTTTGGTGTGTTTGCAATGACACTCTTTATGGATGCATTTTAATCGGTTGTGATTGATGCTGATGTAAAAGTTGTGGAATTAGAAATAAAAATATTCATAGTTGTAAATCTTTAGATTAGTTGTCAGGTTAGCTTTAAATATGAATAATGTTTAAATTCTTTCCAAATAGCTATAGTAACATTTTCTTAACTCATTACCACTTAGAACTAAATCATTAAGAACATAATACAATATCGAGTAACAGGTTTCAAGAAGATGATAACCTCAGCAGCAACAGATATACATATGGTATTACTGGCTCCATTCATGTGGAGTCCATATCTATTTTACTTCACTTAATAGTGTATTCATTAAATATTTGTTAAATGAATGTGTTTTGGACTGTGGCCTGGTCTATGTTGAAGACTTTTAAATGGCTTGCATTAATATAATATTAATGAACCGTGTTAAATAATGTTAATGACAAAAATAATAGTAATAGTTCACCATTAATTGAGCATGTACTAAGAGCTTGGCATTGTACAAAATAGTGTACATTCATTATTTCATTTAAGAGACCTGATCCATTGGATAAGTCCTATTATCCTATCACATTTACAAAGAAAGAAACAAGTTTAGAGAAGCTGAATATTCTCCCCCAGTCACGTGTCAGCTAAATGACATGGGCAAAGTTTGACCAGATCTATCTGATGCTAAACCCTATCTCTTCCACAATGCATATTAAGTTTAAAACTATATCTCATCAGTGTTCTTTCTCTTGGTCTGTGAAATTGTTTTATCCAAAGAAGTATTTCTTGGAGCAATAGAAAGAAACAGGTGAAATAGCCCCAGCTTGCATCCAATTCTAATCTAAGATCTGCCTTCAACATTCAGAATGACCTTGGAGAAGTCATTAACTCACTGAATATCAGGAGATTAGACTAGAAGGGAACTTCTGCAGTTATAAAATTATTCTAGGGAGAGAATTTCTAGCCTTTATCATATTCTAAGACAGCTCCATGGCTCAAAGATAAATATTAAAAGCTTTTGGACCAGATCATCTCCAAAGTCTCCTCTACCCCTGAAATACTGTAATTCTGTGTTTCTGACTTAGAAGGCCTAATCAGAGTGACATTGCCTCTTATATACTTCTTTAGAGCAGGTGTGGTTTTGACTGTTTTTCTCTTTTTCTGGATGCAGTACGATGCTTGGCATGTAGAATTTCAAGTCTTTCTTAAGTGATTGTGTTGATTTGACAAATCAGTTTTCTCTGTGTGAAACAAAAGACTGGGTTTTAAATGGTTAAGAGACCACATTCCCTTCAGTATAGGAGTTTCCCACAGAGATGCGAAGGCTCTCGACAAAGCTAAAATGAAACATCTGCCTAAGGTATGATTTTATGGAAAGGTTAAGTGCTTATTCCTTTATAAATTAAAATGAATCGGATTGAGTTTCTATAGCAGATGTTTCCTTTCTTGGCCATTTCTCTTTTCAATCAAATCATGATGACCCCAAGACTGGTAAGATCTGAAGTCTGGGGGATGCGGTGGCATAAATTCACACCCTACTTTATATCACATGTGAAACAACATACACTTTCCTTCATTTCCAGTTGTCCCTAAATCCTTAGGGCCAGATCCCCATAGTAAGAATTTCTTGGTGCAGCACCTCTGTCATTCATGTTCTGAGAGAAAGCTCTGCTTCTTGCAAACCAATTCAAATAAATGACAGGAACCTCTTTACAGAGCGGCTGTCAAAGTTTTCACCACTGAGCCTGAGACCATTGCCTTACTATTCAGGGAGAAAAAGGAAGACATTTAATTCATTGCTTCCACCTAAATATTGACATCGCTCATGTACAGTGGGTAGTGTCACGGCCAGATTCACTTGGCTCCCAACATGGGACGATGAATTAAGTCCTGACTTTCCCTGGACTAGGAAGTTATCATCCCTGACAGCTCAGCAAGCATAGTGTGTGTCTTGACATCATTCCTGAAATGAATCACTAGCATTAGAAGGCCCATTCTTCTAACATGTCATGCTCTGGGAAGGTTGCTTACTGCAGAACCGGCATTAGAGTTCGACGGATGTTGGAACAGAAGCCAATACTCAGCCTCCCATAAATCTTAACAGTGCTATTGCTACTGAAAAGTCTTCTTTAAAAAAAAGTTTTAGGTGTTGGGTCATGAAATTCACTTTCCAAGGGGTACAAGATGTACTCTCAGCTCCTGAGGGTTGGAAGCATCCATGTATACCTCATGTAAACATACATGTGCATACACACACACAAAAATTCATGTCCAGTATCTTTAGGAGAAGAATAACCTAGTGCCATGGTGATTTTTATAGCATTACTCTTTTGAGGAAATCAAAAGAAATTTAAACCAAATGGGACTTTTCAAACAAGACAACTCACCTGTCGTTCTTGTTACATGCTGTGGCAGAGTTTGAGGTTGGCCTTCCCCAGGCTCATGATTCCTCCACCCTTCAACTCTCTGTGGACAATATCTTGTAAGCAAGCCAGCTTCATTAAAAGCTGCCATATTCCCAGAAGGCTCCGAACATTCTGACTGCAGCAATCTGCCACCAAAGCAGAAGAAAGTGCTGTCTGCCCCGTGGCCCTTCCCTTTCAGGTTTCTAAATGATCTGTCAAGGGCTGCGGAGCCAGAGGCCTGTACTGCTTGATGGCTGCTTTCCTGTGAAAGTGGCATTTCCTTTCCGGCCCCCACAATGGACATGACCTTTATCTCGTTTTCCTGAGTTAAGTGGCAGTTACAGTATCCCTGAGCGTGGTAATTTCTTGCCTCATGATCACACAGGGATTCATTGAAGGTTCTGCAAGGAAGGTTTTCTGATGTGTGTTCATTTGCTTTGCCTTGTTGAAGTTTCCAGTTAAATACAACTAAACCTAGGCAAGTGAGACCAACAGCTCCTGTGACAAATGGAGAGACTATTAAAAGATAACATCATAGAAAGAAACATAAATCGTCAAATGTGAAATCCACAAGTACCAAGGTTAATGGCTTAGAGGGCATTGAAATGGGTGGGCGATCTATCACCATGCGGAAAATATTAGTTCAGATAGAGACTACTTAATCAACATTGTTCTGTTTTCCAATTTGGATCTTTCTTTGTATCTATTAAAAATTATAAGAAACAATACCATCTGGAATGTGTTTGATGGAAAAAGATTTTTCATGGACTGAAATTCATTCAAATTAAAATAATTCCTACATTAAAATTCTTTTCTGCCTAAGGGAAATGAAACTTCCATTTCTTAATCCATAGTTAATAAAAATAGACAATGTTTAGCATATACCGTGAAATTCTCATATACAATAACCTCCTCCCCCAGAGAAAAAAAGATTCTACAAGCTATTGCCACATTTTAATCATCCCTAAAGATTTATCCCCTACCTCAGAATACATCATTGGCTTCTATTAGTATAAAGGTCAAACTCCTTGGCATTCAAGACTCTAATTTGGCCATAACCTTCCTTGCTAGCCTTATTTTTTAAATTATTTTTCACATTCAAGCACTGTGCTTCAAACTCTTCAATTCATTAGTCTTAAAATGTCTTTCTAAGCCTTTGTGTGTTCTCTTACTCATGTTTATAATACTTTCTCCTATCTCTGCTTATTTGAATTTTATTTATCCTTTAAAATCTAAATACCTCATAGTTTCTTGATAGTTTTGCTAATTTTTTTTATCTTGCAAAGATCACCCCCTTCTATGAACTCCTACAATAAAATGATTGACATCTAATCTCAGAATTCCTGGTACTGTCATTTCATGTTCTCTGTAGGTTAGCTTATCATCTAAATATAATAGTAAAGGGCAGCATTTCTCAGACTCGAGTGTAGAGTCTAACCTATTTCTGCCTCACAGTTTTTCATCTTGACAAATGGCATCCTCAGCCATCTAGATGCTCAAACCAGTTACACCCAGCTCTTCCTCTGACACAATGATTTCTTTTTCTTAGCACTTATAACAATATAAAAGTTTTCTGTTCACTAATTCATTTGCTTGTTCACTGTCTGTCCTCCTCTGTTAGAATTAATCACTGTGAGGAAATGGACTTTTTCAGTCTTGTTTGACATTGTACCTCCAGTGACCACAACACTGGCAGAGAGGAGGCACTCCAGAAATATTTACTGAATATTCTTAAGTAAACAGAAAGAATTCTGTTTATGAATTCTAATCATGAAAAGCACTGAGTGGTCTAATCTCGCAAATCTCCAGAACGGTAATCAGGAGAACACGTTGTCAGTGTTACAGACTGAGTTTGGAGCTCTGTGTTCTCATCCAGCTTTATCTATAACTTGCTCTGTGGCCTTGGACAAGTCACTTGCCCTGTAAACTCAGTTCCCTGACTCTGGAGATAAAGGCAGTGAATGAGATGTTATCAGGTTTCTAGACTCCTTGATAGCACTTTGCCTGGTTCTCTCTATGGCAGATTACTTTAGTGAAAATGTGATGATATCTCTTTAAACTTTCAAGAAAAGAGAAGGTATCAAGCATAGTTGTTTCATTTTTTCTGTTAAAGATGAAGATTAACCAAATAGAATAGCACTCTCTGGTTTAAAAAAAAAAAAATCCAAAACAAAAATCTGCTAACCTTTGTGTAGCTTACCAGATCTTAACGTTTTGTACCCCATTTTAATTTATTTGATGACAATACCCTCTTGAAGAATGTTATAACATATTGAGATAATGAAATCTCTAATAAAAACACAACTTTTTTTTTTTAAGTAGTAGTCAAAGTTAGGTCAGAACATTTTAATTGCAAGATCTTAGAGTCTGGGCTATTCCAAATAAAAGTTTTGATTTTTAAATGTCAAAAGTATGAAAATAATAAAATTTTAGAAACATCTCTATATCTTTTACACAGAGTAAGAAAGCTTAGGACTCAAAGCTCTGTTCTGATACTTTTCTTGGGCACATTTTCTAACCTCTCTAAGCCTTATTGTTTCTCTTCTATCAAACAGGAATAATTAATACCACTCAGAGATAAAGTGAGACAGTATATGTGACATGTTTAACACAGTTCTTTGACATAGTGAGATTCAGTGAGTGGTCATTGTTATGTATTATTGTGGTTATAATTGCTGGTGCTACAAAAGTAGGCTTTGTATTATTCTATTAGATCCTAGAAGCCTCAGCTATTAGGGGGAAAAGTCCAAACAGATTATTAAGAGAATACTTTGTATGACTGATGCAGTTACTAAACCATAGTAAAGGAAGAAAAGACCTCAATTTTATTAAACAGATGATTCAACCATTGAAATGAAAGTACATATAATTTGATTATGGGATAAAGTTTCCTGTAATTGTGTCCAAACAGTGAGGAACTACTCACTCTCCCACTATTGATGCTAGAGCTATGTCTGTATCACGTTACCACTCAGGTATGGTCACTTTCTATTAGTACAGAGAGCAAAAGCAGCAAATGAAGCTTGTAGGCAGTTTGAATCTGCTGTCAAGAAGATGGCTGAATTTTCATTGCCATGGGCATTGTTGCTATTTTTTTTTAAGTGTTCTAGCAATCCTTCTGAGTTAGAAAAATGCAATATTAATGATAAAAATCTCATTGAAGTATTGGAAATGTTACAGCTTCATGAAAGCTTTCTTTGTTTATCCTCCAGTTCACAGAATAGGAAGGGTCAAGAGGTTAGGTGCCAATTAGCCACTTATTAGTTTAAATTCACGGGATATGATTTTATATATTCTTTGGAATTGTGATGATTTATCTATTGTCAAAGAAGAAAGTAAAATCAGAGGCCAAATTTTAGTTCTAAGTCTTCTTCCTACAATCTAGAGATATAGATTATTGATCACACTTTTGCTTTAGGAGAAATAGCACCTTAAAAGGAGTAAATTGATATCAAAAGTCAAGAGTTGTCTTAAAGGTGAATCTCTCTTAAAAACAGCATCTATAATAGTTAATCAATGAAGGGTACATTTTTCTGGTAATTTCACATGCTATAACTTAATAGGCATGTAATAGTATTTATGTTTAGCTTCCTATCATTTTTTATAAAAACTTTGGAATCTTCCAGAATTTTTATGTATCTCTACACTAATGCAGAGTTGTTAACTTGGCAAAATCTTTTCTAAAAATATATATCAAAAATACCTAGGAGATACTAAAAGTTGTATCTATTATAATATTTCCAAAGCAACCTCCTACAAAATACAAGTTCAAGGAAAATTTCCTCTGTGGGTAAAAAAAAGGTTAATGGTCAAATAAGTCTGAGAAATGCTCCACAGTATATCTTCCTCTTAGAGACTCAAAATGTTTATTAGAAAAATGAAAGATATAAGAGGTGCTGTGGTAAAAAAGCCTTTTCACTTTAATCCAGCATTGCTCAAATCTATTTGAACCTGACAACATATTGCTTATATAGGCATCTCTTGGTATTTTTATTGGAATATCTATTAATTTTCCCCTTGAACTAGGATTCTATGATAAGAAACACATTTAAGGAAAAACTCTCTGATGCCCTAGTGTTTTTGCCTTTTGTAGTAAATTGTTTCTTAGCACATATAATTACTGAGATGGTTACACATTTTCTAAAACAATTTATCTTTCTGAAAGGATTTGAACTCACTTTCAAGTGAATTTGATTTCTGCTGGTGGTAGTTTCAGGGTCTAGACCTGACACTGGTTTCCATCTATCCTGATTAAAAGTATAAGTGTCAGGAGCTAAAAATCCCCCAAACACACACGCACACTTTTCATCACCATGGTACCCACAAGTACAAAGGATCTTACCATGCACTGAAAGCCTACAAACATCTAGATAACTCAGCAAATCTCATGCATATTTGGTCTTTGACTAATGACAATAAAACATTACACTACATCATAATGATATATAATGATGAATAGTTTAAAGAGAGTCCCTTGGACTGCAAGGAGATCCAACCAGTCCATTCTGAAGGAGATCAACCCTGGGATTTCTTTGGAAGGAATGATGCTAAAACTGAAGCTCCAGTACTTTGGGCACCTTATGCGAAGAGTTGACTCATTGGAAAAGACCCTGATGCTGGGAGGGATTGGGGGCAGGAGGAGAAAGGGACGACGGAGGATGAGATGGCTGGATGGCATCACAGACTCGATGGACGTGAGTCTGAGTGAACTCTGGGAGTTGGTGATGGACAGGGAGGCCTGGCGTACTGCGATTCATGGGGTCGCAAAGAGTCGGACACGACTGCGCGACTGAACTGAACTGATAGAAAAATTAAAGGGTTGAATAGTATCCTTTCCTAAGTCAGTTGGGAGTGGGTGTGGTAATGGGCCAAGTATATGAACAAGTTAGAGAAACAAATTTTTAAAAAATTCAAAATCCCCAATAGGTGGAAACCAGGTACATACAGAGCAGCTAAATAACTTGCCCAAGTCACACAGCAAATAAGAGCAGAACCAGATTTCCAGCCTGGGTAATCTCACTGTGGAGGTCATGCCCTTAATCATCACTTATTTGTTTTTGTTTAGTCCCTAGACGTGTCTGACTCTTTTGTGACCCCTTGGACTGAAGCCCACCAAGGCTCCTCTGTCCACCATTTCCTTCTCCAGGGGCTCTTCCCAACCCAGGGATCAAACTTACATCTCCTGCATTAGCAGGTGGATTCTTTACCACTGAGCCAGGAGGGAAGCCCAATCATCACTTATACAAGCACTATAAAGCAGGACACACCGGATTGTCGTTATAGCCTCCCCCTGTACTTGGTAAAGCCCACTGATTCTTACTGCCACAGAGAGGCACACAGATATGAGTGCCTTGAAGAAAGAGACTAGGTCTCATGACTTTTGGAAACCCCTAATATCTTAATGAATGTATCAGTACACATCAGTGAATGGATGACTGAAATATAGGGTATTCCTTCATTACACACAAGAAAACTAAAGTCTGAACAGCCAAGTACTGAAGATCACAGTGCTAGTTATACCAGGACCAGAGCTCTTGGCACCTCCCAGGGGGCGCTAGTGGTAAAGAACCCGCCTGCCAATGATGAGAAGTAAGAGATGCCAGTTTATCTCTGGATTGGGATGATACCCTGGAGGAGGAAATGGAAACCCACTCCAGTATTCTTGCCTGGATAATGCCATGGACAGAGGAACCTGGTGGGCAATAATCCACAGGGTCGCAAACAGTCAAACAGGACTGAAGCGACTTAGCACACGCCCACACATTGACACAGAGCTCTTGAATTCTGGCTCAAGGCTGTTTCTTCTGTGTTAGACAGTTTCTTTGCAACAGGAAATTGTTGCAACCTATGCCAAATCAGCTAGCATCTTCCTACACTACTGACAACGTCTCTCTTCTACAAGCCCTGAAAAGGCTCCCCAGCTGCCAGAGAAAGGCATCATTTAGAGAATTTCAAGATATGGAGAAGAGATGGGTATACTTCTCCCTGTCATACCTGCAAAGCCAAGGACAGTCAGCAGGGCCACATCCTGCCCTGGGAAGAGGGTACTTCTGTCCTTTAGAACCAGAGTGAGGTTGACAGCCTTGGAATCACAGTTGGTCTCAGACAGCCTTAGTACACTGTTTGTAGTGGCTGCAGCCATGGTAGACGGCTGACAACTTAGGTCCTTGGCACTTCTGAGCGTGCGAGCAGACTTTAGGTAGTTTCTTAAGAATCAGGCAAGCAGGTAAAGATCACAAGTGCAGCTCCACTGGTTCCTATCTGAATTCAGACGGATTAACTGCTTCAGGGGAGTAAAAACATCCAGCATGTGGGCCAACTTATTCGAGAAAGGTCTACTTCCTGTAGTTGAGGCAGGGGCCGGAAGGCATCTTTCTCAATAAAGGAAATAAAATTGTTAAATAAATCCAGATGCCTGAGACTGTGGAGACATGTGCCTCCCAAAGAACTGTCCATCAGATTAGTGATCTGATTCCAATCCAGCTGGAGCCGGGTCAGGCCCCTGGTGTTTCGGAACCAAGACCCTTGCAGGGTGTGGAGGGCGTTGTGGCTGAGCGCCAGCACCTGCAGTCTGCGAAGCTTGCTGAAGGTGTGATCGGTGAGCAAACAGCTGGATATTCAGTTGTGCCCCAGCAACAACGACCGCAACCTTGAAAGGCTGTGCAAGGCATCTTCCCGAACATCCTCGATGCCATTTCTGCTCAAAGAGAGCAAGGCGAGATTAAACAAGAGGGACAGTTTTGTACTCTATAGTGGAGAGATATCCATCAGTGATGATTAAAACCTTCATGGTCACAGGGGCTGCTGTGGGGAAGAAAAGTGCAGACTAGAAGCAAGTACACACACGTGGGAGGGGAGCACTGCGGAGAGCAGAGATAATCAATACCCTCTGAGCAATCTTATCACCTGGGTAAGAACAATAAACAAAATGAAAATGATACTCTGATTTCTCAGTTTAAGGGGAAGGCAGCTCTTTATCGAATGATGGATTTTTATATTCTTTGTTACCATGACATGTTTATTTGAGAAACCTAAACCCATCTGTTCCTTTAGATGTCAAATTTAATTCATTGTTTGGGATTATCATCATGGATTTTTTTTTTTTTTTTTTTGAAAGTGGCTTCTCAGGCTTTTCTGTCTGTGAAGCTGTGTACCAACCTACTCCAGCCTTGCTGGCCCAAGACATTCAGTCAAGAGCTGAGCCTGTGTCTGAGTTCCTAACCAGTTTTCTGCAAGCAATGTATATTTATACTGTAAAGCCAATCATCTTTTTTCTCAAACATAAAGGTGTGGGTTGGGGTGGGGGAAGTGAGAAGGAGCGCTGGGTTCTGCTTTTTCGCTCCAGGCTAAAAGTCGGCAACTTGGTAAGGATCTATATTCTCTTCAGACAAGCCGAGGATCTGTCAGTGGGGTTCTCATTATAGTCTGGGCCATCCTGGCCTCCTGTCTAATATCTGTTCCCTCCAATGAAGTCCATCATGTGATGACAGGTGGTACTCAGGGCTTCCAACTGTTAAATCCCTTCACCATAATCACCCCAGAGCTATCACTGCTCTGTCATTAGAAATCAAAGCATTTTAACTCAATAAAGATGTATTATAATCAAGAGTTATTGTAACACATCTTTATCATGCTAAAATTGTTTTGACTGCCAATGACAGCGTCATAAGGATGGAAGAGTCCATTGTCCCTGGGAGGTCTACAGGTGATATTAGAACAATCAGCCATGGGGGAAGCAAATCATAATTCCCTTATGAAATTCAGACTGTAGCCTTGAAACAAAGAGAGGAAAAAAGAATGTAAAAGACAAAAGATTTCCACAGCGCCTTCTTTTGGAAGAATTGCTCTCATTTCTGTAGCAGTAGCAAGTCTATGTCATGGGGTTTTGTTTGGGGGGTGCTGTTTTTTAGAATTTATTACTGATTATTTGAATTCTGTTAATTCTGGCCAGGCTGGCATTTTGTTCCTTTCATCATTGTTTTTGATATGGAATGAGAGAGTTTTTTTTTTTTTTCAAGGATCCTCAGTCCCCTAGAGATTTCTGACTCTGAGAGAGCAAGCTATTGTTTCTGTCAGTTACTTCTTGTCTAGGACCAGACAGGCTCCACTCACGAGTCATCCATTTACTTCTCTGTGTTTATGAAATCTAACTTCACAAATGTGGCATTCTATAAATGAGAATGAAGATACAGAGGTGCAGTGATGTAGATGAGCAATATTTGTTTCTTATAGACATCAGCTATCTCTGATAAAAAAAAATGTAGTGAAGTTTATTTGAGCAGATGGGAATTTAGTGTTTTTAAAGTGTTTTCTACACAGACTGGAAGCAGTGTACGGCCAATTAGCCTTGAAACTGTCTCTTCCCTGTCAGGAAGGACAATGCCATTTTCCTCTTAACTCTCATGGAGTCATAGGATTTTAAAAATGAAAGAACTCATTTCCTTCTACTCCATCTTAGATTTGTTTCTGAAATTTTTCGATTGGCAGAGTTTATAGCTTGTTTATCTCTTCTTGGATATAAGGATGTAAATCACATTCTCCTCAAATTTCTTAATAAGGTATCTTATTAAATTGTTGACTTAAGCAAGCAATATGTAATGAATACAGGCAGTGTATCTTGTTAGCATTTCTACAGCTCATTTACCACCAATAAAAAAAGACTACACTTTCAAAATTAGATGCACTTTGATAATAATCTGTTTTGCTGGTACATCACTTAATCTTACTAATGCTGAACAATTGCAGTTCAGGTTTCTGATTCATTGATATTCCTTTCACCCTGCGGTAGGTTTCAAATCTGCACAAAGTACGGACAAAATATAATTAAAGTGATCTATTTTTTTCATTTATTAAATAAGTGTGCAACTGACTGAAATGGTGGTATTCTTTTGTGATAGCAAGATATCTCAATTACCTCTAAAGGTCTTAAAGTAGTTTTGGTTGAGACCACCAGGAATTCACAGGAAAATAAAATAATACTATCAATATATAGTTACTAAAGAAGGCTTGCTCTTTAAAAATGTTACCTCTTTCAGGCTGAGCCCAGAGATCAGTCAGTACAAAGAAGAGCATAATAATGAATTTTCCAAGTACACTGAACACTGATTTTTAGTGATCGGTTTTATTACCTACTATATAGGTTAGCTGGTGACAGAGAGTGACATCTCTGGTGCACACCGCACACGATACACGGTAGGCTGCCACCAGCCACAGCGTGATCACAAAGAGTATGAGCCATCCACCTGAAAGGAAAGTAGAGGGCAACGCATGTCGTAATATTGGCATTTATTATCCAAGGATTTCAGTACATTCAGTTCAGGAGGCATTTTGGTGATATCTCCTTTCTAATGAGCAATGTGAGTTCTCATATGGTGCCAGATAAATGGCAAGAATCCTTAGTTTGAATGGAATTTAAACTGAACCATTATAAAGAACAAGGATATATTGGACAGTGCAGAGAAATATAGCTATGATTTGTAATAACTTTATTTGTAAATTAATTTATTTATTTTAGTTGAAGGCTAATGACTTTAGAATTTTGTGGTAGTTTTTGCCATACATTGACATGAATAAGCCACAGGTGTACATGTGTCCATCATTCTGAAAGCCCTTCTCACCTCCCTCCCCATCCCATCCCTCTGCTTGTCCCAGTTCACCGGCTTTGAGTGCCCTGTTTCAAGCATCAAACTTGGACTGGTCATCCATTTCACATCTGGTAATATACATGTTTCAATGCTATTCTCTCAAATCATCCTACCCTCGCCTTCTCCCACAGAGTCCAAAAGTTTCTTCTTTATATCTGTGTCTCTTTTGCTGTCTTGCATATAGGGTCGTCATTACCATCTATCTAAACTCCATATATATGCATTAGTGTATTGGTGTTTTTCGGAGAAGGCAATGGCACCCCACTCCAGTACTCTTGCCTGGAAAATCCCATGGACGGAGGAGCCTGGTAGGCTGCAGTCCATGGGGTCGCTAAGAGTCGGGCACGACTGAGCGACTTCACTTTCACTTTTCCTTTTCATGCATTGGAGAAGGAAATGGCACCCACTCCAGTGTTCTTGCCTGGAGAATCCCAGGGACAGGGGAGCCTGGTGGGCTGCCATCTATGGGGTCGAACAGAGTTGGACACGACTGAAGCGACTTAGCTTAGCATTGGTGTTTTTCTTTCTGACTTACTTCACTCTGTATAATAGACTCCAGTTTCATCCACCTCATTAGAACTGATTCAAATGTATTCTTTTTAATAGCTGAGTAATATTCTATCATGTGTATGTACTGTGTAATAACTTTAAATGGAGTATAATCTTGCACTTCCCAGGTGGATCTAGTGGTAAAGAACCTGCCTGCCAATTCAGGAGACATAAGAAACACGGGTTCGATCCCTGGGTTGGGAAAATTCCCTGGAGAAGGAAATGGAAACTCACTCCAGTACTCTTGCCTGGAGGATCCCCATGGACAGAGGAACCTGATGGGCTACAGACCATGGGGTCACAAAGAATTGGACATGACTGAAGTGACTGAGTGCAAGTAGTTGCTTTACAATTCTGTACATAAAGTGAATCATCTATATGTATACATATATCCCTTCCATCTTGGCACTCCCTCCCAGTCCCATCCCACCTACCTAGGTCATCACAGAGCACTCAGCTGAGCTCCCTGTGCTATACAGCAAGTTCCCACCAGCTATCTCTTTTACATGTTAGTGTGTATCTATCAGTGCTACTCTCATCCCACCCTTCCTTTGCCCTACTGTGCCCACCTGTCTGTTCTCTACATTGCATTTCTATCACTATCTTGTACACTTAAAACTAATATAATATTGTAAATCAACTGGGCTTCAATAAATACATATTCAATTCAGTTCAGTCACTCAGTCGTATCCGACTCTTTGCAACCCCATGGACCACAGCACACCAGGCCTCCTTGTCCATCACCAATTTGCAGAACTTACTCAAACTCACGTCCACTGAGTCGGTGATGCCATCCAACCATATGATCCTCTGTCTAACCCTTCTTCTCCTGCCTTCAATCTTTCCCAGCATAAGTTCAGTTCAGTCGCTCAGTGTGTCCAAATCTTTGCGACCAGATGAACTGCAGCACACCAGGCCTCCCTGTCATCACCAACTCCCAGAGTCGACCCAAACCCATGTCCATCAAGTCAATGATGCCATCCAACCATCTCTTCCTCTGTCATCCCCTTCTCCTCCTGCCCTCAATCTTTCCCAGCATCAGGGTCTTTTCAAATGAGTCAGCTGTTCGCATCAGGTGACCGAAGTATTGGAGTTTCAGCTTCAACATCAGTCCTTCCAATGGACACCCAGGACTGATCCTCTTTAGAATGGACGAGTTGAACCTCCTTGGGGGACTCTCAAGAGTCTTCTCCAACATGACAGTTCAAAAGCATCAATTCTTTGGTGCTCAGCTTTCTTTATAGTCCAACTCTCACATCTATACATGACTACTGGAAACACCATAACCTTGACTAGACGGACCTTTGTTGGTAAAATAATGTCTCTGCTTTTCAATATGCTTTCTGGGTTGGTCATAACTTTCCTCCCAAGGAGTAACGTCTTTTAATTTCATAGCTGCAATGACCATTTGCAGTGATTTTGGAGCCCCCAAAAACAAAGTCAGCCACTGTCTCCATTGTTTCCCCATCTATTTGCCATGAAGTGATGGGACTGGATGCCATGATCTTAGTTTTCTGAATGTTGAGCTTTAAGTCAACTTTTTCACCCTCCACTTTCACTTTCATCAAAAGGCTCTTTAGTTGTTCTTTATTTTCTGCCATAAGCTTGGTCTCATCTGCATGTCTGAGGTTAGTGATATTTCTCCTGGAAATCTTGATTCCAGCTTGTTCTTCATTCAGCTCAGAATTTCTCATAATGTACTCTGCATATAAGTTAAGTAAGCAGGGTGACAATATACAGCTTTGACGCAGTCCTTTTCCTATTTGGAGCCAGTCTGTTCATGTCCAGCTCTAACTGTTGCTTCCTGAGCTGCAGGTAAGGTCATCTGGTATTCCCATCATTTGAAGAATTTCCCACAGTTTGTTGTGATCCACACAGTCAAAGGCTTTGGCATACCCATAAAGCAGAAATAGATGTTTTTCTGGAATTCTCTTGCTTTTTCGATGATCCAGTAGATGTTGGCAATTTGATCTCTGGTTCCTCTGCCTTATCTAAAACGAGCTTGAACATCTGGAAGTTCATGGTTCACGTATTGTTGAAGCCTGGCTTCGAAGATGTTGAGCATTACTTTACTAGTGTGTGAGATGAGTGCAATTGTGCGGTAGTGTGAACATTCTTTGGCATTGCCTTTCTTTGGGACTGGAATGAAAACTGACCTTTACAGTCCTGTGGCCACTGCTGAGTTTTCCAAATTTGCTGGCATATTGAGTACAGCACTTTCACAGTGTCCTCTTTTAGGGTTTAAAATAGCTCAACTGGAATTCCATCACCTCCACTAGCTTTGTTTGTAGTGATGCTTCTTAAGGACCATTTGACTTCACATTCCAGGATGTCTGGCTCTAGGTGAGTGATAACACCATTGTGATTATCTGGGTCATGAAGATCTTTTTTGTACAGTTCTTCTGTGTATTCTTGCCACCTCTTCTTAATATTATCTGCTTCTGTTGGGTCCCTACCATTTCTGTCCTTTATTGAGCCCATCTTTGCATGAAATGTTCCCTTGGTATCTCTAATTTTCTTGTAGAGATCTCTAGTCTTTCCCATTCTATTGTTTTCCTCTCTTTCTTTACATTGATCACTGAGGAAGGCTTTCTTATCTCTCCTTACTATTCTTTGGAACTCTGCCTTCAAATGGGTATATTTTTCCTTTTCTCCTTTGCTTTTCACTTTTCTTTTCTTAGCTATTTCTAAGGCCTCCTCAGACAGCCATTTTGCTTTTTTGCATTTCTTTTTCTTGATCCCTGGCTCCTGTACAATGTCACGAACCTCCGTCCATAGTTCATCAGGCGCTGTATCTATCAGATCTAGTCCCTTACATCTATTTCTCATTTCCACTGTTTAATCATAATGGATTTGATTTAGGTTTTACCTGAATGGTCTAGTGGTTTTCCCTACTTTCTTCAATTTAAGTCTGAATTGGCAATAAGGATTTTATGTTCTGAGCCACCTTGAGCTTGCAGTCTTGTTTTTGCTGACTGTATAGAGTCCGTCTTTGGCTGCAAAGAATATAATCAGTCTGATTTTGGTGTTGGCCAACTTGTGATATCCATATGTAGAGTATTCTCTTGTGCTGTTGGAAGCAGGTGTTTGCTAATTCCCACAATAAACAAACAAACAGAACTGTTAAAGCATTTGACCATAAATTCAGAGAACTCATATCTAAGGCACACTCATTAGTACAGATTATTTAAAAATTAAGTTACTTGATAGTTTGTTGAGATTTTGTAAATACATTACCTGATTTAATTCTTTTAATTTGGCAACTCAATTTGAGGCTGAGAAAACTGAAGCTCAGAATGATTAATAAACCGTCCAAGGTCACAGAGCCATTATGTATTTAATATCAAGTCTTTTCATTCTAAATCCAGTGTTCTTTCTAGTATGTAGAAGCTAATCTCAGGCACCGAATCTTACATAATTACAACTAAATTATTCTTTATAGCTATAGATGCCACACATAAAGAGGGAGAATGAAGGAGTATTAAGATCACAAGCCCCACCTACCTTTGAATTCAGTTCTCCTATTTATTGACTATACTATCTTAGATAAATTATTTTTCTAATTTTTTTCTTTACATGTTTAAAATAGAAATAATAAATGCAAACACTACAGAGTCTTATGAGTTTGATAAAATGTTAAGTGTCTAGTAAGTATCATTTGTTGTTCAGGTGCTTGGTCGTGTCAGACTCTTTGTGATCCCATGGACTGCCTCATGCAGGTTTCCCTGTCCTTCACCATCTCCCAGAGCTTGCTCAAACTAATGTCCATTGACTTGGTGATGCCATCCAACCATCTTGTCCTCTGTTGTCCCCTTCTCCTACCTTCAATCTTTCCCAGCATCAGGGTCTTTTCCAGTGAGTCAGCTCTTCACATCAAGTGGCCAAAGTATTGGAGCTTCAGCATCAGTCCTTCAAACAAATATTCAGGGTTGATTTCCTTAAGATTAACTGCTTTGATCTCCTTGCCATCCAAAAGACTCTCAAGAGTCTTCTCCAACACCACAGTTTGTAGGCATAAATTCTTCAGTGCTCAGCCTTCTTTGTGGTCCAACTCTCACATCCATACAAGACTTCTGGAAAAATCATAGCTTTGACTATACAGACCTTTGTCAGCAAAGTAATGTCTCTGCTTTTCAATATGCTGTCTAGGTTTGTCATAGTTTTTCTTCCAAGAAGCAAGCATCTTTTAATTTCATGGCTACAGTCAACATCTGCAGTGATTTTTGAAGCCCAAGAAAATAAAGTCTGTCACTGTTTCCATTGTTTCCCCATCTATTTGCCATGAAGTAATACCATATTTTACCATTATTTTGATACTTTTTTAGTCCTCTAATGAAAGAGTACATCATCTGGATTTAATGTTCAAGAAAAGGCCATTCATTTATAATGCATTTCCTGACTGGTTAAAATATAAAAAGTAAAGGAAATTATAATAAAAATCCTCTCCCATACAAAAAGATAGTTTGAAAATAAGATTTAAAACTAATAATTCTATCATACTTTCAAGTATTTATTGAATACCTTCTGTTCACCAGCCACTGCTCAAGTCAGTAGGGGTAAAATAATAAATGATAAATCCTTAGCCTCATTGGACAGTCCCAGGTAGCTCTAGTGGTAAAGAACCTGTCTACCAATGTAGGAGACGCAAGAGATGCAGGTTCGATCCCTGGGTCAGGAAGATGCCCTGGAGAAGGAAATGGCAACCCACTCCAGTATTGCTAGGAAGAGATGTAAACAACAGACAAAAAGTATGCAATATGTATTAATATGTATTAAGTCATCTAATGGTAAGTTCTATGGAATAAAGGACAATAATGGTAGACAAGAAAAAACAAAAAAAAACATTTGAACAATGACCTGGAAAAGGTAATAGCTCTGATCTGTCCAGGTGGAAAGAATGAAAAAGGCAAAATCCCTGAAGGCATGGTATGCTCTTTTCTCAGGAGGTCAACATGATCTGGTTACAAGAGGAAGAGGAGGCCAGGAAGTAGCAGGGGCAGGTTGTGCATGGCTTAGAGAGGAAACCAAGGACTTTTTTTTTAATCAATATAAAATAAGAGTAACTGGAAGCTTTTTGAGTGGCATTACTTCATTTCTAGTATATTTTTAAAATGATGATTTTGGCTACCATGTAGTTTACTATAGCTTTGTAATAATGTTTTATATCAGGGAGCATGATACCTTCAGCTGTGTTCTTTAGACTGCTTTGGCTTTCGGAGTCTTTTGTGCTTTCATAACAATTTTAAGATTGTTTGCTTTATTTCTGTGAAAAATGCCATTGTAATTTTAATGGGGATTGCATTGCATCTGTACATTGCCTTAAGTAGTATTAGTATAGATATTTCAACATTATTAATTCTTCCTCTCCATGAGCATAGAACATCTTTCCATTTATTTCTGTTTTCCATTTCTTTCTTCAGTATTGTATAGTTTTCAGTGTACAGGTCTTTCACCTCCTTGGTTAAATATACTCCTAGGTATTTCATTCTTTTTGATGTAATTATAAAGGAGATAATTTTCTTTATTTCTCTTTTTGATAGCTTGTTAATAGCATAAAAGGCAAAATAAGATTTTATATATTGATTTTTATATCCTGCAACTTTACTGCATTTGTTTATTAGTTCTAAGAGTTTTTTGGTTGACGCTTTAGGGTTTTCTGCATCAAGTCATCCACATATAGTGAGTTGTACTTACTTTCTCCTTTCCAAGTAAGATGCCTTTTATTTCTTTTTCTTGACTAATGGATATGACTAGAACTTCCGATACTATATTGATGAGAGTGGGCATCTTTGTCTCATTCTTTAACTTAAAAGGAAAATCTTTCAATATTTCACTGTTGAGTATGATAGTAGCTTTGGATTGGCTACCATGTTGAGAACTGATTTTTTTTTTTTAATAGGCAGAGATTAGAAGCAGCAAAAGCAGCTAGAACAGAGCTATAATAATACTAGCAAAAGATGATGGTAAGGATAAGAGGTAGTCTGTTCTGTATAATTCTTTTTGTTATCATGATGCAATTTAATGTAACAAATTTAAAGTCAATTAAGCTGTTCTGTGCAATGGAATATGCTAGGTATACAGGTAAACAGACCTTTGCTTACCCTCAAATCATGTTTCAGCTAGTGATATGGACATATAAATATCCAGTTTTAACACAAGAAAGACTTTTAAAAGTCTAAGTGAAAGTGAAAAAATCTAAGTGAAAGATATACACATTTGAATGTAGAGTTCCAAAGGACAGCAAGGAGAGATAAAACGCCTTCTTCAGTGATCAATGCAAAGAAATAGAAGAAAACAATAGAATGGGAAAGACAAGAGATGTCTTCAAGAAAATTAGAGATATGAAGGGAACAATTCATGCAAACACAGGCATGAATGTTGTCTGTTAGGACCTAACAGAAGCAGAAGATATTAAGAAGAGGTGGCAAGAATACACAGAAGAACCATACAAGAAAGATCTTCATGACCCAGATAAACACAGTGGTGTGATTACTCACTCTTAGAGCCAGACATCCTGGAATGTGAAGTCAAGTGGGCCTTAGGAAGCATCACTAGGAACAAAGCAAGTGCAAGTGATGAAATTCCAGTTGAGCTATTTCAAATCCTAAAAGAGGATGCTGTGAAAATGCTACACTCAATATGCCAGCAAATTTGGAAAACTCAGCATTGGCCACAGGACTGGTAAAGATCAGTTTTCACTCCAATCCCAAAGAATGGCAATGCCAAAGAATGCTCAAACTACCACACACTAGCAAAGTAATGCTCAAAATTCTCTAAGCCAGGCTCCAAAAGTACATGAACCGTGAACGTCCAGATGTTCAAGCTGGATTTAGAAAAGGCAGAGGAACCAGAGATCAAATTGCCAACATCCACTGGATCATTGAAAAAGTAAGACAGTTCTAAAAAAACATTTATTTCTGCTTTATTGACTACCTCAGGCCTTTTACTGTGTGGGTCACAATGAACTGTGGAAAATTCTTCAAGAGATGGGAACACTAGAGCACCTAGCCTCCTCCTGATAAATCTGTATTGGTCAAGAAGCAACAGTTAGAATTGGACATGGAACAACAGACTGGTTCCAAATAGGGAAAGGAGTACGTCAAGGATGTATATTGTCACCCTGCTTATTTAACTTATATGCAGAGTACATCATGAGAAATGCTGGGCTGGATGAAGCACAAGCTGGAATCAAGATTGCCGGGAGAAATATCAATAACTTCAGATATGCAGATGACACCACCCTTATGGCAGAAAGTGAAGACGAGCTAAAAAGCCTCTTGATGAAAGTGAAAGAGGAGAGTGAAAAAGTTGGCTTAAAGCTCAACATTCAGAAAACTAAGATCATGACATTCCATCACTTCATGGCAAATAGATGGGGAAACAGTGGAAACAGTGAAAGACTTTATCTTGAGGGGCTCAAAAATCACTGCAAATGGTGACTGCAGCCATGAAATTAAAAAATGCTTGTTCCTTGGAAGAAAAGCTAGGACCAACCTAGACAGCAAGTTAAAAAGCAGAGATGTTACTTTGCCAACAAAGGTCCATCTAGTTAAACCCATGTATGGATATGAGAGTTGGACTATAAAGAAAGCTGAGCCCCAAAGAATTGAAGCTTTTGAACTGTGGTGTTGGAGAAGACTCTTGAGAGTCCCTTGGACTGCAAGGAGATCCAACCAGTCCATCCTAAAGGAAATCAGTCTTGAATATTCATTGGAAGGACTCATGCTGAAGCTAAATCTCCAATACTTTGGCTACCTGATGTGAAGAACTGACTCGTTGGAAAAGACCATGATGCTGGGAAAGATTGTAGGCAGGAGGAGAATGGGACAACAGAAGATGAGATGGTTGGATGGCATCACTGACTCTAAGGACATGAATTTGAGTAAGCTCCAGGTGTTGGTTATGGACAGGGAAACCTGGAGTGCTGCAGTCCATGGGGTCACACACAGTCAGACACAACTGAGCAACTGAATTGATTGAACTGAAGTGAAAGCAAAAACTTATTTTGTGAAATCCTTGGATACTTTCAAAAAGATGTATCTTGTAAGTTGGACTTAAAGAGGGCAAAGGGTTTCCACAGGCAGAGAATAAGAGTTAGATAATTCTAGACTGAAAAAATAGTAAGAACAATGTTCTGCACTGAGCAGAAGATCTAAGTTCCCTTCTTTTAGCCTCCCTGGACTGCTTAGAGTCTGCCCTATGCATATGTGTTTCAGAGGTCAGCCAGAGAATTAGGCAGGGTCTATATACAAATGGGCTTCCCAGTAGCCATAGTGGTATAGAACCCACCCGCCAGTGCAAGAGACATAAGAGGCAAGGTTTCAGTCCCTGGGTAGGAAAGTTCCCCCGGAGGAGGTCATAGCAACACACTCCAGTATTCTTGCCTGGAGAATCCCATGGACAAATGGAGCCTGGCATGCTACAGCCCATGGGGTCGCAAAGAGTTGGACACAACTGAAGAGACTTGCAAATCCAAATAATGGGGCTCCCTCTCCCAGACCCTTTTCTTCCAGGATTCCCCCTCATTTTTAGTGCTAATGTTTAATAAAGATGATTTTAGGTTGCCCCCTCAAGATTCCTGCCCCCTAGTATACATGCCAGGAATAACTCTCTTCATTTGCGTGTGAGCAGAATCTATGCATATGATGAGCAATTAAGCACATAATTATGTTTTCTAATATGGCAAAAAAAAGATTATCCTGTGTAGGTGTGCCCTACTCAAGTGACCCTTTTCAGTCAGTCCAGTTCAGTTCATTCGCTCAGTCGTGTCTGACTCTTTGCAATCCCATGAACCGCAGCACGCCAGGCCTCCCTGTCCATCACCATCTCCTGGAGTTCACTCAAATTCAAAGTCAAACTCAAACTCACCTTTAAAAGCAAAGAATTTTTCTTCAGTTGGTTCCAGGGGGCGAAGTTCAGAGACATGTCCTTGCTTGTCAGAAAGAAAGCAAATGGATATGTTGTGAACTGTGTATAGGGGCTGTGTGGCAGGGAGCTGTGGGCATCCTCTGGAAGCTGACAGTCACTGCTGAACAACAGTTGGCAAGAAATAAGGACCTGAGTCATACAACCACAAGGAAATGAGTTCTTCCTGTACCAGCAAGCTGGGAAGAGACTCAGATGATATTCACGGAGTGCACTGATGCCATAACTTTAATCTGTTGAGGTCCCGAGCAAAGGACCCAGTTAACCTGTACTAAACTCTGACCCACAGAAATGATGAGCTAATAAATTGGCATTATTTTAAACCATGGCATTTTTGATGACTTGTTAGACAACTTTATGTGTGCTCAGTTGTTTCCAACTCTGTGCAACCCCATGGACTGTAACCTGCCAGGCTCCTCTGACAATGAGATTTTTCAGGCAAGAATACTGGAGTGGGTTGCCATTTCCTACTCCAAGGGGTCTTCCCAACCCAGGGATCACTTTCATCTCCTGTGTCTCCTGCGTTGGCAGGCAGATTCTTTTTACCACTGAGCTACCTGTGAAGTGATGCAAAAAACAGAAGGAAGAATTATCCTTAGAGCAATGTCCTTGAGTAGATTAGCAGGGATAAGAGCTAGCACACAGTGAAGGAACTGCCCTCAGGTAGAATCGGTCAAAGCTCATCTATAGAAAAGGACATGAAGGCAGATTATGTGAGTTTAGACATGAAATAGTAGTAGGAGCTATAGGTTTGAGGAAAGAGGAGAAGGTGCAAAATAGCCACCTAGAGTGTGAAACAGAATGAGCTAGGAATATGAAATAGGCTCTCTGAGCAGTACTAAGGTCCACTTCAGATTAGAGCATCATAATTTTGAAATAAGACCTGTCAGGATGATTTAATCAAGACTAGGATTTTTCCAGTTGTGTACAATGACACAATAGGGCAAGGGAGTTGAGGCTGTGTGGAAGGGAGTGGTTATGATTGCCGATGAAATCCAAGCTAAATCAGGGAGGAAATGTGGTGACCCTGTGACAGTGAAAAGATGGTGAAAGACAGTGAAAACAGGAACAGAAAGTAGGGGAGACAGATTAGATGATAGATAGAAGATAGAATAATATTAGCAAGAATAAGGCTTTTAAAGCTGAGAATACACACACACACACACACACACACACACACTATATATATATATATATATATATATACACACACACACACATATACATGGGTGTTGGTTTATTGTACCGTTTTCTTCTGATTTAGGGTATATTTGAAAATCATCACAATAAAAATCAGGGTTTTCTTAAGTGGTGAGATGGTTTATGTGGTCAGATTTGTTGAAGTCAGGGTTCTAGAAGAAGTGAGCCAGATAGGAAGGAGACAGAGCCCTGGGAGTGATCTGATGGAAAGTGTGAGGTGGAATAGCTCAGAGAAGTTGCAAGCATTGCTAGTAATAGAGTCTAGGGTATGAATGACCAGCGAGCTGATTATGGGAAGGTAGAGGATAAGATCAGTGAAGAAGAGACAAAGGAACCCAGAAGTCAGGGGTCACCTTTGTGATTACCTGCTTGGATAATAAAAACACTGATAGTCATGCTAGAGAACAGAGCAGTGAGCCAGATGCAAAGTCTTTGACCAAAAGAGAGCAGCTCTGTGGAAAAGCTTGACAAACTGGTGGCTTTTCAAGGAGAAACCACTCGGAATTTGCAAAGTCTGTGGGAAAGACACAGACCCCCGCTTACCCCACTATCACCGCACACTCCTGGAGGTAAAGGAGCATGAAAGAGAAAACAGCTTCCTCCTGGAGAGCTCCGGGGGACGCAGCATCCTCAGGGGAGGGCTAGATATTAAGGGAGAAATTGTTCTACTAAGAATCTAAATTAGTTGGTTACAGCACCTGAATGTTAAATTGGGCTATCCACCTCCTGGCAGTGAAAGTTTCATAAAGGGAGAAATGATAGGTTATGTAGTCCTTAGGACCTGACAAAAGGAGGCATATAATTTTTTCAAAAGAGACTGACGTTTTCTAAAAATCCCAAGAATTTTTTCCCCAGATCTATACTTGCTTATATATCCCTAGCAACTAGAACAAAGCTTACAACATAATCAGAATATAAGAACTGTTTATTTAACCAAACTCATCTGACAGGAAGATTCATAGTAGACAAACCTTTAATGACAGTTTTTGAAGATAAAAAGCTTATCTTAACCTCTAAAGTAGGGCATAGTCGTGGGGTTGCTATTGATCATATTTTCGAATCTGAGATGCTATTTTCAAAAGTGAACCTAATTATAAAATTAGCTGTAGCAGTCCTTTCCTTACACACACATTGTACAGTGTATTATAAGGCACAGAGATAGTTAATAGTTTTTAGTATTCACTTTTATTCTTTCATTTTGAAGAGGAAAACCTGCCATTTAAAAGCATGCAAAGCTAATTAAAGCTTTTCCACTATTTCATTATCTGAATGTAGTTGCAAATGCTGACTTAAAACTCTTATCAGAGGGAGACTCAACATTTCTCCCTGAACAGCAAATGAACATTCAATTAACACTTCAATACAAGTGTATTTTAAATAAAAATATACTTGATGGTTAATCTCATTCTTTATATATGCAAATACTAAATTTTAAAAGCCAAAGAAAGCTGCCTCTCTTTTATTCTTTAGGGGAAAAAGTCTTTTCTTTATTTACAGGGAAGACCTGAATTTTCTGAAGTTGTTACCAAGTTAGAAGAATGTCTCTGCAACATCGAGGTAAGAAATGTACCTTCTGAAATATGTTCATTAAAAAGGCTTGGATACACAGAATTCTTGGGGAATGGTTGTTGCTGGTACTTATGGGAAGAATATAAATGTGAGTGTCCATATCTCCATTCATATTTTTACCCTGTCACTTAAGTTCTAATAACTGCATCTGTAGGGACAAAGGCAAATTCAGACTGAATTTGGGCTCTTCCAAGAAATGATCAGGCAAGCAAATGCACATGGATATGCATAATTTAAAAAATTGATAAGTAAAAATTTTAAAATATAACAAATATGTTAGAAGATGATTTAAATCAATTTTTCTATACAAAAATTCTTACATACAATGAAATGTAAGCTAAGACATTAAGCCATTGTCCATTTATGTTCAGTAAGAACAAAAAAAAATTGTTACTAAAATTAGCATGTAAGTTAATCGGGAGCATTGCTTGTGTACCACACATATGTTGCATAAAGTGATATGTGTTGATAATGAGGCTAATGGAATTTTCTTTCCTTAATATTAAGGAGCTGTTTGCTTTAATTTTCTCTATAATTGCCTTAATCTTCTATACACCTGTTCAGGAGATAGCATTTGAAAATAGGCAAGGGAACTGGAACATGAGCACTAATTCAAAAATTATAATATATTCCCCAATTCAGGTAAGTGCTACAAGAGAGGAAGATGGACATTACACATACAGGCTTATGTATAAATGAGTGTATGAAGGGCAAGGGCCAAAATGGAGAAAGACAGCATCAAACTGAGACTGCACAACAAAATCCCAAGGTGAAACCATCCAACAAAAGTTTTCTTTTTAAAAAATTTTAGCCAAGAGTGATCGGAATGCAATATTTTATAGAAGTGTCCCAGGTCTGCAATTACAGCCTGCAGGGAGTGGCTCTATCTCATGACTCTTTACTGGGATTTATAAAGAGGAAGTTTTTCCTATGTAATGAAACTTTGATCTTAGACATAAAGCTTCCTTTCCCTTCTCTTCAATCCTGAAACATACAAAGTAGAGAGAAGTAAAGGCATATTTGGTAAGGCTACAGTTCAGTTCAGTCGCGCAGTCGTGTCCGACTCTTTGCGACCCCATGAATCACAGTACGCCAGGCCTCCCTGTCCATCACCAACTCCCGGAGTTCACTCAGACTCACGTCCATTGAGTCTGTGATGCCATCCAGCCATCTCATCCTCGGTCGTCCCTTTCTCCTCCTGCCCCCAATCCCTCCCAGCATCAGGGTCTTTTCCAATGAGTCAACTCTTCGCATAAGGTGCCCAAAGTACTGGAGCTTCAGTTTTAGCATCATTCCTTCCAAAGAAATCCCAGGGCTGATCTCTTTCAGAATGGACTGGTTGGATCTCCTTGCAGTCCAAGGGACTCTCAAGAGTCTTCTCCAACACCACAGTTCAAAAGCATCAATTCTTCGGCGCTCAGCCTTCTTCACAGTCCAACTCTCACATCCATACATGACCACAGGAAAAACCATAGCCTTGACTAGACGGACCTTAGTCGGCAAAGTAATGTCTCTGCTTTTGAATATACTATCTAGGTTGGTCATAACTTTTCTTCCAAGGAGTAAGCGCCTTTTAATTTCATGGCTGCAGTCACCATCTGCAGTGATTTTGGAGCCCAAAAAAACAAAGTCTGACACTGTTTCTACTGTTTCCCCATCTATTTCCCATGAAGTGATGGGGCCAGATGCCATGATCTTCGTTTTCTGAATGTTGAGCTTTAAGCCAACTTTTCCACTCTCCTCTTTCACTTTCAACAAGAGGCTTTTTAGCTCCTCCTCACTTTCTGCCATAAGGGTGGTGTCATCTGCATATCTGAGATTATTGATATTTCTCCCAGCAATCTTGATTCCAGCTTGTGTTTCTTCCAGTCCAGCATTTCTCATGATGTACTCTGCATATAAGTTAAATAAGCAGGGTGACAATATACAGCCTTGACGTACTCCTTTTCCTATTTGGAACCAGTCTGTTGTTCCATGTCCAGTTCTAACTGTTGCTTCCTGACCTGCATACAGATTTCTCAAGAGGCAGGTCAGGTGGTCTGGTATTCCCATCTCTTTCAGAATTTTCCACAGTTTACTGTGATCCACACAGTCAAAGGCTTTGGCATAGTCAATAAAGCAGAAATAGATGTTTTTCTGGAACTCTCTTGCTTTTTCCATGATCCAGCGGATGTTGGCAATTTGATCTCTGGTTCCTCTGCCTTTTCTAAAACCAGCTTGAACATCAGGGAGTTCACGGTTCACATATTGCTGAAGTCTGGCTTGGAGAATTTTGAGCATTACTTTACTAGCATGTGAGATGAGTGCAATTGTGCGGTAGTTGGAGCATTCTTTGGCATTGCCTTTCTTTGGAATTGGGATGAAAACTGACCTTTTCCAGTCCTGTGGCCACTGCTGAGTTTTCCAGATTTGCTGGCAAATTGAGTGCAGCACTTTCACAGCATCATCTTTCAGGATTTGAAACAGCTCAACGGGAATTCCATCACCTCCACTAGCTTTGTTCGTCGTGATGCTTTCTAAGGCCCACTTGACTTCACATTCCAAGATGTCTGGCTCTAGATTAGTCAACACATCATCATGATTATCTGGGTCATGAAGATCTTTTTTGTACAGTTCTTCCGTGTATTCTTGCCACCTCTTCTTAATATCTTCTGCTTCTGTTAGGTCCAGACCATTTCTGTCCTTTATCGAGCCCATCCTTGCATGAAATGTTCTCTTGGTATCTCTAATTTTCTTGAAGAGATCTCTAGTCTTTCCCATTCTGTTCTTTTCCTCTATTTCTTTACATTGATTGCTGAAGAAGGCTTTCTTATCTCTTCTTGCTATTCTTTGGAACTCTGCATTCAGATGCTTATATCTTTCCTTTTCTCCTTTGCTTTTTGCTTCTCTTCTTTTCATAGCTATTTGTAAGGCCTCCCCAGACAGCCATTTTGCCTTTTTGCATTTCTTTTCCATGGGGATGGTCTTGATCCCTATCTCCTGTACAATGTCACGAACCTCATTCCATAGTTCATCAGGCACTCTATCTATCAGATCTAGACCTTTAAATCTATTCCTCACTTCCACTGTATAATCATAAGGGATTTGATTTAGGTCATACCTGAATGGTCTAGTGGTGTTGCCCACTTTCTTCAATTTAAGTCTGAATTTGGCAATCAGGAGTTCATGATCTGAGCCACAGTCAGCTCCCGGTCTTGTCTTTGTTGACTGTATAGAGCTTCTCCATCTTTGGCTGCAAAGAATATAATCAATCTGATTTCGGTGTTGACCATCTGGTGATGTCCATGTGTAGAGTCTTCTCTTGTGTTGTTGGAAGAGGGTGTTTGCTATGACCAGTGCATTTTCTTGGCAAAACTCTATTAGTCTTTGGCCTGCTTCATTCCGCATTCCAAAGGTACATTCCGCATTCCAAAGGCTACATTCCAAAGGCTACAGTAGCCCCTACAAAGGAGAGCATCTACCAGAGGCCTGGGATGTTGAGAAGCACTTTTACAGCCTCAGTTTCAAGTATCCTCTCACTTTGAACCTTTGTGTTTGACAGAGCAAGGTTGTGCCAAGAATGAGATATATCCAGTTAGATTAGAAAGTGAATTCCAGAAACAGAGATAGTGGTAGGATGTAGTCTCCCCTAGTAGAAAAGATGAGTAACTACAGGCTATATGCAAAGAGAAATTGCTGGAGTGGGTTGCACTAAATAATGAACTAGGATCATCTTTAAGGGATTTAACTTGTGGAGTTCCATAAGGCTCCATTCTCTCTACTCTTCGACTTTTTGGTCAGTGGTTTAGATCTTGGTCAAGAAGTCTCTCTGCTCATCACAGTTGCAGATATAATAAAGTTGAGACAGAACAAATATTTGAAAGCAGGATTATAGAGTATTTTGGAAGATAAAGTAGTAGGACATATCTAACAAGAGTAAGTTTTAACAGGAATAAATAGATCATCACACACTAGAATCAAGGAAACAACAATAGAAGAATCAAAAAATGGAGATAATGGTTTTGGAGCACCATGAAGATTGGTGGATAATAAACCTTGGGGGAGTTAGAATATGAAATATCTGTCTTCATCAGAATAAAGAATGTGATCATTCCTCTCTCTTCTGAGATGGCCAAAAAAATAGTACCCAACATATATCCTTATAATGGAGGAGGAAATGGCAACCCACTCCAGTATTCTTGCTAGGATAATGCCATGGACAGAGGAGCCTGGCATGCTACAATCCATGGTGTCACAAAGAGTTGGACATAGCTGAGTCACTGAGCACATATTCTTATAAAGGGATTATTAAAACTGGAACACAAATTTTAAGGAATAGAAATCAGAATGGTGAATGGATCGACAACCAATTAGAGGAATCAAGGATGCTTATCCTGGAGAAGGCAAAATTAGGATGAGTCAACAGCTGTTTATAAACATCTGAAGAACTATCATATAGGAAAGGGATTGGCCTGGTTCTCTGTCAGCCAACAGATGGAAATGAAGTCCAGTAGTAGATGTGGTTAATTATGAGGAAGAAACTTTCCAATGGTCAGAGACATCCTAAGATAAATGAATGGATCTGGATGTAGTAGGTTCCCCATCAGACTGTGTAAGGATGAAAAGGATGAGATTGAATCATTGGAAAGTCTGAAGGTTCATTTCAACATTGCATGTTTCTTTACTGAGAAATGTCTTGTCTACTTGAACAGACTAAAATTTACATATATTATTTTTTAAATAAAAATCTACTGTCTCATGAAATTATTATAGCAAAGAATTCATGTTCTTCTCTGATAGCACTGTTGGTAAAGAATTTGCAGCAGTGCAGGAAACCTGGGTTCAGTCCCTAGATCAGGAATCCCCTAGAGAAGGAAATGGCAACCCACTCCAGTATTCTTGCCTGGAAAATCTCATGGACCGAGGAGCCTGGTGGGCTACAGTCCAGGGGGTCGCAAGAATTAGACATGACTTAAGACTAAATCACAACCACAGAGTGCATAAACAGCAAGTTTATAAAAAATTCAAGAATTCTTATTTTTTGTTTTCTCTTTCTCATTTCCTTCCCTCACACTCTTCTATTTTCTAACTGTATTTCAGTTCAGTTCAGTCAGTCACTCAGTCGTGTCCTACTGTTTATGACTCCATGAATCGTAGCATGCCAGGCCTCCCTGTCCATCACAAACTCCTGGAGTTCACTCAGACTCACGTCCATCAAGTCGGTGATGCCATCCAGCCATCTCATCCTCTCTTGTCCCCTTCTCCTCCTGCCCCCAATCTCTCCCAGGATCAGGGTCTTTTCCAATGAGTCAACTCTTCACATGAGGTGGCCAAAGTACTGGAGTTTCAGCTTTACCATCATTCCTTCCAAAGAAATCCCAGGGCTGATCTCCTTCAGAATGGACTGGTTGGATCTCCTTGCACTCCAAGGGACTCTCAAGAGTCTTCTCCAACACCACAGTTCAAAAGCATCAATTCTTTGATGTTCAGCCTTCTTCACAGTACAATTCTCACACCCATACATGCCTACTGGAAAAACCATAGCCTTGACTAGATGGACCTTTGTTTGCGAAGTAATATCTCTGCTTTTGAATATGCTATCTAGGTCAGTCATAACTTTCCTTCCAAGGAGTAAGCGTCTTTTAATTTCATGGCTGCAGTCACCATCTGCAGTGATTTTGGAGCCCCCCAAAATAAAGTCTGACACTGTTTCCACTGTTTCCCCATCAATTTCCCATGAAGTGATGGGACCAGATGCCATGATCTTCATTTTCTGAATGTTGAGCTTTAGGCCAACTTTTTCACTCTCCTCTTTCACTTTCAAGAGGCTTTTTAGTTCCTCTTCACTTTCTGCCATAAGGGTGGTGTCATCTGCATATCTGAGGTCATTGATATTTCTCCCAGCAATCTTGATTCCAGCTTGTGTTTCTTCCAGTCCAGCGTTTCTCATGATGTACTCTGAATATAAGTTAAATAAGCAGGGTGACAGTACACAGCCTTGACGTACTCCTTTTCCTGTTTGGAACCAGTCTGTTGTTCCATGTTCAGTTCTAACTGTTGCTTCCTGGCCTGCATATAGGTTTCTCAAGAGGCAGATCAGGTGGTCTGGTATTCCCATCTCTTTCAGAATTTCCACAGTTTCTTGTGATCCACACAGTCAATGGCTTTGGCATAGTCAATAAAGCAGAAATAGATGTTTTTCTGAAACTCTCTTGTTTTTTTTGATGATCCAGTGGATGTTGGCAATTTGATCTCTGGTTCCTCTGCCTTTTCTAAAACCACCTTGAACATCTAAAAGTTCATGGTTCACTTAGCTATGTGTAATTATTTTTAAAAACTCTCTACAGTAACTATTTAGTCCTCATCCTTGCTGGACATCAAAGCATCCTTCATTTTATGAAATGGGTGTATCCTTGAAAAGTATGTAAATTCAGTTCATGTAAAGGGAATCATTTCATGTAAAAAGGGAATAATCATAAGTTCCAATTTTAAGGAACTCTGCCATGAATCTTATCACTATGAAAATGTAGAGAATCTTTTAACCATTAAATAACAATCTTCTATCTGTTTTATGACTCTGACTTGAGCCTACTGTGTTTTGAGAAAGAAAAGCATAAGTTTTATGGGTCAGTTCTCAGCATATAACTGGGTCAAAAAAAGTAAATTAAGCTAGCCAAGTGTTGCCATCAGAAGCTGAAAAGAAAGGCCTGAAGCAAGCTGAGATGAATAGAAATTAAAATATAAAAAATCCTAGAATAGAAAGCTAAAATAAATCTACATTTTATAACACTATGCCTTTTAAGCCTGTTGGATTTATTAAATGATTGAAATGGCCCCTCCTTCATTCAGCTGATGTCTCCTGCTTCAAGTAACAGCAGCGGGTCTCTCTCACCTTCCTCTTCTTCTGATTGTCTGGTGAACCGCGGAGGGCCTGGCCGGAGCCATGTGGCAGCTCTACGAAGTCGTTTTGAACTGGAATATGCTCTAAATGCAAGGTCCTATGCTGCCTGGTCGCAAAGGTATGTGGTCATCTAAGCAACAGTTACACAGTCAAGTCAGATTCCAGGGTCTTCCCAACATAGTCACCTGATTTGATTAATATCTGCAGGGGATTTACCACCCCTGTGGCAGACTTCAAAAGGGGAGTTTTGAGCTGTTTTCTTCTAATATTTTGACCAAAATGTAGAAATTTTGTTGTCTATTAGTTTAGGTTCTCTAAGCTTTAATTCATTGCTGAAGCAAGAATTGTCCAGCTATAGCAGCACAAGGAATTTGTTGAGAGTATTCTGAGAGTTTCTTATGGAATTCAAGGAAGAATTTCTGTGTGGGAATCAGGAAATAGCTCTGAAAATCTGAGCACCAAAATTTCAGTGTTCTGAGAATTACCATATGATCCAGCAATTCCACCCTTAGATATATTCCCAAAAGAATTGAAAACAAATACTCAAACAAATACCTGTACTCAAACGTTTATAGCAGCACTATTTGCAATAGCCAAAAGACGAGGGAAGGAAAAAAAAAAAACTAACACAAATATCCTTCAACAGAAGAATAGATTAAAAAAAAGTGGTATCCATACACTTACTCGGTTCTTAACAAGAACATTACTCAGTCTTAACAAGAATGATGTAGTGATGCATATTACAGCATGGAGGAACTCTGAAAACATGCTAAATAAAGGAAAGGGACAAAGATCCTATATTGTATGACTGTATTTATACCAATATCCAGAGTAAAGTGTATTTAGGAGGCTATAGCAAAATACCATGGAGAAGGCAATGGCACCCCACTCCAGTACTCTTGCCTGGAAAATCCATGGATGGAGGAGCCTGGAAGGCTGCAGTCCATGGGGTCGCTAAGAGTCGGACATGACTGAGCGACTTCCCTTTCACTTTTCACTTTCATGCATTGGAGAAGAAAATGGCAACCCACTCCAGTGTTCTTGCCTGGAGAATTCCAGGGGCGGGGGAGCCTGGTGGGCTGCCGTCTGTGGGGTTGCACAGAGTCGGACACAACTGAATTGAGTTAGCAACAAGATACCATAGATTGGATGGTTTAAACAGCAGAAATTTATTTTCTTACCATGGAGGCTAAAAATCTAAGACAAGGGAACCAGCATGGTTGGGTTCCAATGGGACTTAGAGTTGGCCATTTTCTTAGCTTACAGATGGTCGCCTCTTACCTCACCCTCATGTGGCAGAGAGAGCTCTGGAGTCTTTTTATCTTTTTATAAGGGCATCAATTCTGTCAGATCAAGGCTTCATTCTTTTGACTTCATTTCACCGTATTCACCTCTATAAAGGCCATATTTCAAATACAGTCACATGAGGCGTTAGGGCTCCAACATATGAAATTGTAGGGAGGGAGACACAATTCAGTCAAGAGCAATAGGTAAATCCATAAAAACGAAAAGACTGGTGGTTGCCAAGATCTGGGTAGAGAAGGGGAAAATCGGGAAACACTGCTTCTTGGATACATGGTTCTATTTGGGGATGATCAAAATATTTTGGAATCAGATAGAGGTGGTGGTTGCAAAATATTGTGAATGTACTAAATGCCCCTGACTTGTTCACTTTAAAGTGGCTAACTTTATGTTATGTGAACTCACCTCAATGAAAGAAAAAAGCCACAAATAAGTTTAAGCACAAGGGCAAGTCAGAAAAAGAGGAAAGATGAGTTCAGCCTTCTTTCACAACAGACTGTCACTTACATGCCCCAGTCCCCACTAGACAGTCTCCTGTATCCTCTGACATTCCTTGGGCAAGTCACAGGGCTGAGTCTGACATTGACAGGGAGAGAAAATACACTCACCCTCTAGTGGGAGGTCCTAAACAGTCATATGCCAAAGGGCATAAACACAAAAAGCAGAATGATAAGTACAGTCAGCCATGAGAGAAAATATGATTGGTCCCTTTGGGTCATATGACCACCTCTAGTCTAAACAAATGTGGTTAGAATAGAGATAGGGTCATATTTCATTCTGCAAACATGGTTGACAATGACTTGATTGGGATAGGGACCAATAAAAGCAGTTACAGTGAGGTGAATAGATACCTTTCAAAGTGTATACTGCAACCTATGGAGAATCAGAAAAGGCTAGCTTAAAATCTCTGTCTGTCTACACGCACCCATTTGCACATAAGCCATCACACACGTGCACTTACACACACATATGCACAGCCACACATTCTGTCAAAATTTTATCCTGAAGGTGGGGAAAGATTATCTAGTTTTAGCAAGGGTCTTGTACCCTCTACAAATTACTACTATTGCCTTTTTAGCCATAGTTATTACATTCCTGGTTTGACAAAAGGATTGCTGCTACAGCTCTGAAGAGGTGGGAACCTTAATCATTTAGACTTTAATCTATGGAATGTCATGAAATTAAGTATCAGGAGGTCTGATTGATAACAAGGCAAACGATGCAATTCTTCATTGGATTCCATTCTCACATCGTTTCATAAGAAGCTCATAGGCCAATATTAGATGAGGTTGAGTCCCAGCATCATCTTCTAGTTCCACCTGCTCTCCTTTTTCTTTACTTGTGGTTTTAAAATTAATTCTCTGAAGAGCCAGATTTTGGTATTTCTAAAGCATACTCACCTGAGATTTATCCAGTGAGGCAGAGGTTAAAACAATGAGCTCTTGGGTCAGACAGATCTGAGGTTCAGTCTTGGCTTTGCCTCTTAACAACTCAGTTAAGTGACCTTGGGCAAGTTACCTAAGTCTTACACCTAATGGTGAGTGGCAGTTTAGTCACGAAGTCCTGTCTGACTCTTTGTGACCTCTTGGACTGTAGCCCACAGGCTTTTCTGTCTATGGGATTCTCCAGGCAAGAATACTGGAGTGAGTTGCACTTCCTTCTCCAGAGGACCTTCCAAACCCAGGGATCAAACCCCATCTCTTGCTTGACAGATTCTTTACCACAGAGCAACCTGGGAAGCCCCTTATATGTAACACACAGATAATAATACCAGCTGTCAGGATTGTGATTGGGAGAGGCAGTATTGTCAAAAGAGAAAGTGATTGGTTGAAAAATGCTAACAGACCCAAACAAAAGATGCAAGTTCCCATAATGTAGGAAAGTCACAATTTACAACACATAGATGGCTGTGTGGAAGGGAGGCACAGCAGTACACCCAACTGGGTGAGCTGGGGGTGGGGGGAACACAGCTTCTCTAGAAGAACCCAGAAGGTACCAGAAGGTACACCACTACTCCAAAGCTGCCCAAACAGAGTGGGCACAAATCATCAGGTGTTCTGAGATGCTCCCTTTGATATTCTCATAAGGCTTTTTATACCTCCCTGCCCCTTCAAGACAGTTATAGAACCCTGATAAAGTGCTTGTCTGTCTGTTTGGTACAAATTTCTTAATGGCCTAGTACATTCTGAATATTTGCTGTGAGGGTGTGGGAGGGTCAGTTTGTAGTCATACCACCCCTCTAGAAAGCTCAGTCTTTGGACTGCTTGAAATCACCTCCAGAAATAAAGCACTTAGCTGAGTTGTAAGATGGACCAAGATAGGAATTATGTCTGTTTATTCATATCTGTGTCCCTAGTAGCTAGCAGTATGATTAGAATGAAGTCAGTATGTAATAAATATTTGTTCCACAGATAAATAATTGAATAAATTGGCTCAATAATTTTTAATTATTATTATTTTGGAGCATAGTCAGTTGGTAAGCTTTAATTATCTTCTGTATTCTTTCTGTTTAAACAGCTATAACTATGCACTTCTATGGCATGCTAAGCACTATTTTAGACACTTTGAAGAGTCATTTAAGTAAACCTTAGAAAGGAAGTATTCCAATTTTATAGATAAGGAAACTGAGGCTGAGAAAGGGTATGTAATTTTACTAAGTTTAAGGAAGCAGAATTGGAATTCTCACCCCAGGATGCTCCTATGCTTTCTGAATTTCTCTGGCACAGGAGGTGTCACTTTTCAGAAGTTTGATGTATTTTGCCAATACTTATATTTGCTGAACCTCTTCCAGTGCCTCCTGGAAGTTGGTCAGGGAAAGAATTCAACTACTCTTCCCAAGCCTGTCTTTTCAGCATGTGTATATGAAAGACAGAGCACATGAGATCAGTAGGTTCTTAAAGTCCAAGAGCCCAAGGATCCAGCAGAGCCATGAATTTAACAGCCTGGAAATCTGTGGCTCTTTGGCTGCACCTTAGAATCACCTGGGGGAACTTTGACAAGTTCCAGCGCCCAGGACCAATTAAACCGAAATCCATCGCGTGTCACCCAGACATCGGAAGCTTTTAAAGTTTCCCAGTTGAGTACAATATATATCCAAGCATGAGGAACACACTAGAAGAGAATGCTACAGTCTAACCTGCCAGTCACTCTGATGCAACTGATAGGATAAATGAAAGAGGACCCTGAAAGCCAAGATAAAACAGCAGCTGTTACCAAAGGAGACTACTCTGAAGGCCGAGTGCCTGTGTGTGTGCATAGCTGCTTCAGTTGTGTCCGACTCTTTGTGACCCTATGGACTATAGCCAGCCAGGCTCTTCTGTCCATGGGAGGTTCTCCAGGCGAGAACACTTGAGTGGGTTGCCATGCCCTCCTCCAGGGGATCTTTCCCACCCAGGGATCAAACTTGCGCTTCCTATAGCTCCTGCATTACAGGTAAGGATTCTTCACTGCTGAGCCACCAGGAAGCCTGAATGCCTGTGTGGTCTCTCCCAAAAGTCCTCGCAAGGTTCTATCAACTTTGAGCTAAGACAGCCTAACTAATTCATTACAATCACACAAGGTATGATTTTTAGTCCAGCATAATTTTTTCTTAAGTAGCAATAAGGTTTGACCTGTATGCTGACTAATGTACATTCCCAATTTTGGGTTCCAGAGCCCTCAACAATATATTTAAAATGGTGCATTCATTTTTTTTCAACTTTGGGATTATAAAGTTTACAGTCTGTAGTTTTGTAATTCTTGATTAGGTGGGGATTTTGGTTTTTGTTTGTTTCCACATTTGTTTTTAATTATTATCTTCCATTATAAAATAAGTATCAAGGTGGGAAACTAGTCAGATATTTTCTCCACGGGTAATAGGCATTCATTAATTCCCAAAGAAACCCCAAACTGATGAAATCTGAGTTTAAGGAAGGCACTCCTGAAGTTCTGCCTCTTTTAAAATATTTTGTATCTCTAGATATATTTGGAAAACTAAGCATGTGGCACTTGCTCCTCCCACAGGGTATGAAATCTCCCATCTTGTACATGGTTTGCATCATGTAAATTTAGAAATGACAAAGGATACACAACCTTTCAGATGTGAAAACCAATTAGTGTTTGTGTGGGGCTGGGCTCTGAGAATAGAATGCTATGACCTAGTTAGCTGTCCAGGAGAAGAAAAGCAGAGATACAGAGATTGGAACTGTGAAACAGATTCATTTGGAATTAATTTTTCACATTACAAAAGGGTCCATCAGAGGATTCCTTTAAATAGACAGCTTACCTAGTGCACTTGGAATGCAATTCAATTTATAAAAGTTGAATATAAGGTATAAATTTTTAATTTACACATAGTTTTAGCAGAATGCAGCAATTGTATAAGATGATAGCACCACAAAACCTCAGAGGAATGGAAAAAAGAAGCAGTGAAGGGCTCATGTCCACTCACCACTGTGAAGCAAGAGGTTTATCCATTAACAGCCATGGCTGGTGTCTCCTCCTCACTACCTGAGGGCAAATACGCCCCTCTTTAGTCTACCACCGCTGCTACATGCTTTTTCGTACTGAAATTTTCCCTCAAGCTCCTTAAGTGTTCATTTTCTTTCAATCCCTTCTTCATCCCCAATTATTTCTCCTGTCAGCTCACCACAATCGTTTCAACCCATGACTCCAACTCTTTCTCTTTTTAAACTCTCTCTCTCTCTGGAGAAGGAAATGGCAATCCACTCCAGTATTCTTGCCTGGAGAATCCCATGGACGGAGAAGCCTAGTAGGTTACAGTCCAGGGGTCGCAAAGAGTCGGACACGACTGAGCGACTTCACCTTCACCTCTCTCTCTCACACACAGACAGACAGACAGACACACACACAACATTAGCCTCCAGTCCCTTTGTCCAAACTTGGGCTTCCTTTGTCATGCATGTCTCTAATTTCTCTCACTCCCATCCCAACTTCCGCAGGCCCTAATCTACTCAACCTTCTACTGCCAGCACAATCCTCCTTCTGTAGACCTCCAGTTTTATCACTACCCTACTTTAAAGCCACCAACAATTCCACATGGCCTCTAAAATTAAGTGAAGTCATGTCATCCTGAATCCAGAGTCAAAATGACCAGTGAGACACATTTCCAGTTCTACCTCTCCCTGAACATCAGATGTTCCAGTGGTTCTAGACAATGATCCCATCACTTCCCAAAAAATAGTCTAGAGTTTTGGGAACTATAGGAACTATTTTTGTGTGTGTTTTGGTATTTTTCATATTTCCCAGTGACTAGGGAGGTACTACTGATGTTTAGTGGGCAGGGCAAGTGTTGAATTTCCTACAATGCTTTAGAAAGTCCCCCAGAATAAAGAATTATCCTGCACAAAATAACAATAGTATTCCTGGTGACGCACATTACAGACAACTAGAAGTTCTGCTGTTTCCCATGCACACCTTATGTTTAACTGTCAACTGATTCCCATATCCTAGTCTTTAACCTTGACAGCTGCCCCCACCCCCACCAAGTCTATAAGAATATGAATCAGCCATCAGTAGTGTCTCAGTCAGCTTGATCACTATGTCATGTGAGAGGCTTTACTGGACCTAACTCCTTCCCACTCATGCCTCATGAATGGCCACTGCAGTTTGTGCCACTCTGCACTTTTATATTGTCTGGTACTATGATTATTATTGTGCAGTTGCTCAGTCCTGTCTGACTCTTTATGACCCCATGGACTTCTGCATGCCAGCTTCCCTGACCTTCACTGTCTCCCAGAGTTTGCTCAAACTCATGTCCATTGAGTCGGTGATGCCATCCAAACCATCTCATCCTCTGTTGCCCCCTTCTCCTCTTCTCCCCTTCTCCCAGCTCTTCACATCAGGTGGCCAAAATATTGGAGCTTCAGCATCAATCCTTCCAATGAATATTTAGGGTTGATTTCCTTGAAGATTGACTGGTTTCATCTCCTTGCTGTAAAAGGGACTCTCAAGAGTCTTCTCCAGCACCACAGTTTGAAAGAATGTATTATGATTATTTTTAATTTCTTGTTAGCTCATAATTACTTAAAGGCAGGATTTTTTTTTCTGGTGTCTACAGTATCTCATTTATAATTGAACTGTATATGATGAATGTTAAATATTTTTACTATAATAAATTAGAGGAATCATTAGTTGGGTTATGAACACCATGCTTTGTGTTTCTGAAATTTGAGTACAACTGAGACACTCAGAGTTTTTGACCCTTACCTTCTTATCAAATTCAAATTTGTTTTTGTCCAAAAGTTACAAACGACCAGTTAATTCAAGCTTCTGTCCATCCCACTCCCTTAATATTAGGGCAATAAATGTCTGCCTATTTCTTTTTAATAAACCAAAGAATAGAACTGGGTGCTGGAAATGAGTGAGGAGAGAAGGGATTAACACTTTTATTCCCATTGTGTTTAAAAAGGGGAGATTGCTTTGAGTTGAGGTAGTTGAGAAAGGTTTCACTGAATAGAGAGGTGATGGAAATATAGTTCAGGTAAAAGCAAAGCAGGATGAACAAATGTGAAATGATGATCATGAACTTTCTTTTCCTCTTTTTTAAAAAGAATAATCATCTCTTTCCCAATGGCCTGTAATAACAGTTCTTTCACATATCAAGGGTCTATATTTAGATAGGTCTATTTTCAGTTTGTCTGTTCTTTTCCATGGGGACATTTGTTTATCCCTGTGTCAGTTATATACAATTTTAATTAAAACATTACATTATTAAATTCTTGATATCTGATAAGGTACATCCCATCCTGATTACTCTGGATTATTCTTGACTTTTTCTCTTCCATATAAATTTTATAATCAGCTTGCATTTTTCTCAAAATCATAAGCTTTTGATTGTAAGTATTTTAAATCTGTAGATCAATTTGGGAAGATATTACATCTTTATGATATTGAGTCTCCCTTGCCTTTAACATGATGTTTTTGCATTTATTTAGATATTCCTTAATATCTTTTAGTTAGGTTTTATAATCTTCTCTGTGAGGTTCTTATACTTTTTGCCATATTAATTCATTGTTTTTGCTGAAATAATTTGAATTCATTGCTACCATATTATTTTATTCTCTCTAGGTTTTTTCCTCACTGTATCCTGTTCTTGTTTTCCTTTGGATTATTCGAATAGACACACTGTTTTCTATTCCTTAAGGGGTATCCTAGAAACTTAAATATATTAAATTTAATAAATTTTATGTTAATTTATTTTTCCTACTCTCAAACAAAAGAGAGATCTTAGAGAATTTTAGTCTCATTCATTCCCTCCTGAATTATATATTTCTGTCCATTATTTTATTTTCATCATGGTTTTTCTGATTCCACAGTCTAAGTATTATTTTGGTTTTTACACAGCTATGGTTTAGTTTGATTTGCTTATATATACTCTTTCACTATTCATTATGCTTACATTTTATATCATCTTCCTAAATTTCCTTTTTCTCAAACACATCTTTAAAAATTCTTTTAACATGACTCTGTTATTAATAGAAGTAAACATCTGAAAACACCTTTGTTTTCCCTCTCTCCTGAAAGATATTTTAGCAGATATAGGATTTAAGGTGTTTAATTAATTTTCCCCTGCACCTTTAAGATTTGTTTCCACACCTTTGTTGTTGCTGCTGCTAAAATATCATCTGTGAACTTAATCATCATTTTTTTATTTTTAATCTGGACTTTCTAATTGCTGTTAGAATTTTGTCTTTGGTGTTGTACAGTTTAACTATGTTGTATATAGGTATGGATTTTTAAAAATTTATCTTGCTTTGAACTTATTAGGTGTCTAGAATATGAAGATTGATATATTGTATAAATTCTGAATAACTCTCATTTACCACCTCTTATATGTCTTTATCCCATCTCCTTATTCTCTCTTTATGGAATTCTAATTAGATATATTTTAGATCTTCTCACTCTGTTTTCCACATTTCTCACTCTTTTTTAAAATATATTTTCCACTCTTTATTTTTTCTGTGCTGCTTTCTGGTGACTTCTTCAAATCTATCTAGTACCCTTGGTAGCTGGATCTAACATGTTGCTCTCTTCATTGCAATTCTGATTCAGTTCATTTCTACTATCTACTTCAATCCTAGAAATTGTATATTTTTTTTCAATTTGACTAGACTCTTTTGAAAATCCGTTTCTTTGGCACACTTCTATTTTTTACACACTCTTATTTTATATTCTGTCATATATCTGAATATCTTCTGTTTCTATATATGAAGTTTTTAGATAAAAGTATGTAGCTTATTGTTTCTGATAATTCTTGCTGTTTATTTTGTCATGTAAACATCATGAGAGCATGAACTTCTCTCCTTTCTGATGCTGTCTCTCCAGTACTTAGAACAAGGTCTGATAGGTGCTAAATACCTACTTGTGGAATTAATTAATGATCATGACAGGTCTCACAATATTATTCCATTTCATCTTTAGAATTATCTTAATAAAGCTGGCCTCCGGGTTTCCATTTTCCAGATAAAACAAACTGAGACTCCAATGATTTAGGTAATTTGAATGAAACTGTATAGTGAGAAAATGGTAATTAATAGTTGAACCTGGGTCTGTCTATAGTGTAATGTAGTGTTTCCATTACATCACGCTGTCTCTGAGGCTCTGCTTGGCCAGCATGTTTGAACTATCTTTAAGAAGCAGAAACTTCTGACCTCTGGTTTGCACTTTGAGGATGATCAGCAGGGAGCTATCCAGAGTACTGAACTACCTCCCTCAGAGGCTCTGCCAGCTTCAATGGAACATAGCACATTCTCAGTCCATGGCCAATACAGCCTTTGATTGAAGGAAAAATTTCCCTTCTCACTCTGACTACCTCTGACAATAGCCACTTTATCTCAGCTTATGTCTGCTCATAACAATCCTTTATAATCAGCTGCCTGCACTGATACATGCCTAACCTGAACCAAACAAATTCCACATCTGCTGCCTCATTCACCAGCAGGCCATGGTCTAACCCTGCCCTCTATCTAGAGTCACGTCTCTAGAAGCCAGCCTGACTCCCTGGCCACATTTCTAGAAGCAGCAAAAACTAATCAGAGCATATGAAAAGATAAACTCCTTCCTTCTAAATATTTAGGGACCAGTTTTTAATATAACTCTGCTTCAATATGATTTGTTTATTGAATTAAGTACCTTGTAAAAATCAGACATTTTCTCTCATTATATGTATTCCTATTACAGTAGTCAATTGAATTCACTGTAAAAAAAAAATCTTTTAGCTGACATTTTTGTGCAACAAAAAACCTATTCAGAGATGAGGGTTTCCATGAGTTTTTCAGTCCTAGAAATGAAAAGAAATACTGCTCTTTCACTCATAAATACAATGAAGGCCCAGAATCTTTTAGCTGATTCTACACATCTATTTCAAGATTTATAAATTTAAGGAAATAATAAATAGATAGCATCTTTGACTTTCTGAACTGTCTTTTAATTATTAAAAATTGTTTATACAAAAGAACTTAGTGTATATCAAAGCATCTCAGTTCATCAGCATCTTCTGAGCTTGTAGAAGGAGTCGCCTACCTCACTTGACTTAATTCTGTGGGCCTTGCTCACATTGTCTGTATAAGACTAGAGTAAGAAGTTGCTTGCCTAATCTAGGTACGAGACAAGTTTTTTCCTCAGGATGCTTCTTACCTCTGGGATGTATAATTTTTGTGACACTCACTTGCTGAAGGTCAGATATCAAGCTCATTAAGGGTCTGTGCTGGCAAAATATAAAAGCCAAAGGAGAGCAGCTGGAATCTAAGCACGTGCCATGATGCCTGTCAGTTGCCTTTTATCTCTTTCTTTTTAAGCTCAAAACTGCCCATACATTTTTTTCTAATTAACAAAAGTAGAAAATGTCTTAATGTCATGGGGTACGGGGTTGAGAGAGGAAATATATAGCTTTGCACATTGATAGGAGGGTGTGAACACTTGTTATACCTTCTCATTATGTCCCTGAATGTCACCAAATAAGGGGGGGAAATTAAAGAAAGCGGAGAGGTCTTGCAGGAAGTCAAAACTGTTTCCATAAAGGTCCAAAAATAAGCACATCCATCTGTTTATATTTACAGAAAACCTCTTCACCACAGCCCTAGGTGCCACACCCAGAAAACACTAGTGAAATAAGAAAACAATTCCCAGATGAAAGCATACACACACAAAATGAAAGATGGAAGACTTTAAATTGATTGCTGGTGTCCTCTGAACTTTTGCTGCTGATATCCTACCATCGATCAAAAATGGAAACAGTCTGTTCTGAAATGTGCCAGATCTCAATGTAAGAACTTCCTTTCAGCTTCTGCGGACCTACAGCGGTTGTTAGTAGCTCTGTTCTAGTTGCCTTGCTCTTTAGTGCCACCTAGAGGTCGCCAGGAGTTGGACACGACTGAGCGACTTCACTTTCACTTTTCACTTTCATGCATTGGAGAAGGAAATGGCAACCCACTCCAGTGTTCTTGCCTGGAGAATCCCAGGGACGGGGGAGCCTGACAGGCTGCTGTCTATGGGGTTGCACAGAGTCAGACACGACTGAAGCCTTAGCAGCAGCAGCAGCATTCAGTTGACAAAGCACGGGTGTGGCCGCCGGCCTTCTGACTGCTGTGCTGAAGAGGCTTAGAGATTTCACCAGAGGCATTCAGCCTTAAAGTTAGGAGCATGTGAAAAATGTCAGTCCTTCCCTTCAGTTCCTTGACTTTAAACCACCCATAGTTTGAAACAGCCTTTCTCCATAAAAAATGTAAAAGAAAGAACATCAGACAAAATATTCTATTCCAAAGAGAAAGTGATGAAAAACAGGAAATTAATAAAAGTGAAGATATGAGAAGAGCCCTACGTATGTCAAATTGGCAATAAGCTTTTTTTTTTTTTAATAAGCTTTAAGGACCTGAATTATTGTCAAGCATAAAAGATTTGCACGAAAAGAGTGAGGGAGTGACATATGTAGGTTACAACATATGCACTGAAGAGAGAAAGATGTAGCTCGCACCACCACGGCAACTGATGCTGTAATCTCATTTTCTTTTCTCTCCTTCAGCAGTGCTAGTTAGCAACTTAAAATGGGTTCCCTCGTAACCCAAAGGGCGAGCCAGAGTGCATGTCCCTCTTCAAGCGTTTTGTAATACTAATTAACTAATTCCCAGCCACAGGAAGGGAACCTGTAAAGATTCGCCCAAGGCAAACTGCTAAATAAATGGTGACAGATTTCTCAGTTTTCAATTAGATGAAATGAATATTGGGACAATGAACGGCCTGATTTCTAATGATAAGAGTTTTATGAGTTTTTCATTCCTGGAAACGAAGAGGAACGCTGGTTCTTCCTCCATTCATCAACAAAAGGAGGGCCCAGACCCACCCTTGCCTTCATCAAAGCACACAGATCCTGCCTTTGGCAGTGATGTTTGTGTACAACCGATAGTAAGAGCTGGCCCCAAAAAGCTGCTTCTGAGACTGCTGCTGCTCTACTGAAATGTCTGACAGGACACAGCACAAGGGCCAAAGAGAAAAACCAGCCTAATTAAATCTGCACAGGCAGTTCTGTGCAGTGTTCAGCAGCCCTGACTCCAGCTCCAGCTCCGCCCTGCTCCCTCCTGACTCTAGTGTTTGTGCTTCGAATCTCTTGCTAGCATGGCAACTGTTGCTATGTTTGCAGTAATAAGAAGTGGGTGATGCTGGTATCTCAGTAATGATTCAGATACAAGAGCAGTGATTTCTAAATAGATTTCTGAAGCAGCTCTTTCATTGACACTGCACAATTTAACAGGTTTAACAATTTAACAGGTTTAATTCCTCAGATTTTTTTTTTCTTTTCACCTTTACCTTCTTCCAGGTGGACTGAATCTAACCCTCATATAATGCAAAAATATCCTTCCTTCTGCTTGCCAGCATTTGAAACAGGAAATCTCACAAGTCATCATTTCTTATTATCTCCTTGAAAACCATAAGATTTAGATTTTCTTAGTATTTAGTTAAGCAGTTAACCTGAAAAAATCGTAACCTAGGAAAAGAAAAAGTTCCTATGTTAACCAAAGTGGAATGAAAAATATCTACCATTAATATTTGTGATATTATCTAAGCTTTTTCTAATGAGCAGCTCTTTTAAAGTCCTTAGTTGCAAAGAAGTACCAAAAATGCACAAGTAGAATATATTTACCCTCTTAATCCTTTCACAGAGTGAAGTGAAAGTGAAAGTTGCTCAGTCATGTCTGACTCTTTGAGACCCCATGGATTATTGGAATTCTCCAGGACAGAATATGGAGTGGGTAGCCTTTTCCTTCTCCAAGGGATCTTCCCAACCCAGGAATCAAACCCAGGTCTCCTACATTGCAGGCAGATTCTTAACCAGCTGAGTCACAAGGGAATAGACAGCAAAAAAAAAAAAAAAAAAATTAAATCCTCTGTTTTTGGCCTTAATCAAGCATCTATTAGCCAACCTGTGTTAATGGGCCCCCTACATGTCACTGGATGCTAATACAGCCTAGGCCCCAGGAGAGAGATGATGGAGATAAAGCCATGTGCACTGATAGCAGTAGTAACCTGGTCAAAAAAGCAAAAGAAGACACATTGTGTGCTTTGATCACTATGTTCCAGACACTGTTGTACATTTTTTTGTATGCCAGTCACATCACAACTCTTCTACAAGTTAGGAGTTATTTATCAGTATTCTACAAATGAGAAAACTGGAGCACAGAAAACATAAATGATCTTACCAGGGCTTTGCAACAAGTAAACAGCAGGGCCAAGATTGAGCCTAGATCAGCCTGACTCCAAGTCTTATGATCTTTTCACTACTTGCTGAGCTGCTGCAGTGTGAGACAGAGGGCTGCCCTCATACTAATCAGCTGTGTGGCATAGGCAAGTCCCTTCCTGCCCTGAGTTTCAGGATTCTCATCTATTCTAGGCAGGTGAACTGGACCTTGCTAAGGTGTGAGCTACAGAACAGCAGCTTCAGCATCTCCTAACTTGTAGACAGAAAATGAATAAGGTAATAGTGGCTTAAAGAGCATATTAGACCAGATGGATTTCATATATATAAATCAAATTCCATCTAAAAGCATCAGAATACACATTCTTTTTCAAGTACACATGGAACACTCTCAAAGATAGATCTCCTGCTGGACAAAATAAATCTCTGTAGACTTAAGATTGAAATCATATCAGGCATCATTTCTGACTATAACATAAGATGCTAGAAATCAACTACAAGAGAAAACAAACAAAAAAATACCACATGGAGGTTAAACAGTATGCTACTAAATAACCATTGCAGCACTGAAAAATCAAAAAGCAAATAAAAAACTACATGGAGACAAATTTAAATGGAAATACAATGATCTCTGAGACACAGCTAATTCTTAGAGAATTGCAAATCAAAACTATAAGGAGTACCTGGTACCTGTCAGAATGGCTATTATCCAAAAATCCATAAACAGTAAATGCTGGAGGGGGCGTGGAGAGAAGGGAGCCCTGCTACACTGTTGGTGGGAATGTAGATTTATGTAGCCATTATGGGTTTCCCAGGTGGCTCAGTGGTAAAGAATCCACCCGAAAATGCAGGAGATGTGGGTTCGATCCCTGAGTCAGGAAGATCCCCTGGAGAAGGAAATGGCAACCCACTCCAGTATTCTTGCCTGCAAAATCCCATGGACAGAGGAGCCTAGAGGGCTACAGTCCAGGGGGTCACAAAAGAGTTGGACATGACCTAGCAACTAAACAACAACTACGGAAAATAATACAGAGGTTCTTCAGAAAATTAAGAGTAGAACTGCCACACAGTTTGGCGTTTTCACTTCTGAGTATTTACCTGAAGGAAACAAAGGCACTAATTCAAAAAGATATATGCACCTGTGTGTTAACTGCAGCATTATTTACAACAGCCAACATGTGGAAGCAACCGAAATGTCCATCGATGAACAGAGAAAGAAGACATGGTGCACACACAATGACATGTTACTCAGTCACCCCCCCAAAAATGTAACCTTGCCATTTACAATACCATGAATGGATCCCGAGGGTATTACGCTAAGTGACATTAAGTCTGACAGAGTAAGGCACATGCTGCCTTAGCTCCCTTTTATATGGAATTGAGAAAAACAACACAAAACACAATGAAAATACAGAGGACAGAAGTACGGTTTTAGAAGGGAGGGACTGGGAGTTGGGCAAAATTAGTGAAGAAGATTAAGAGGTACAAGGCTCTAGCTATATAATAAATAAGAATGTGGTCAATAATACTATAATAACTTTGGATGGGGACACACGGTTACTAGACTTACCAAGGTGATCCTTTTGTAATGTAGCAAGATGCCAAATCATTATGTAGCATACCTGAAAGTAGCATAATATTGTATGTCAATTATATTTCAATGAAAGAAAAAGAAACAGGGCTCGTGGGAGAATATTATAGACAGAGAAGTATCCGAGTGTATAGTCCCTTGAGCTCATGTTATCCCTCAGAATGATCGACTCTGTAGAAGGATCCTATGCTTTTCCTCTCTGAATATTTAAAAGAAAAATGAAACAGGGAATATCTGGGTGACCTTTTAAGGATGAAACTTCCCCTCTCTGACCTGAGAAAAGGTGTTGTTTGAAAGGGAAAGTGTCTGGAGCTGACCACTATTTTGGCCCTAGGAAGATGGCCCTTTCCTAAGCTTCCACACGGGGAAAGAGAAAAGTCTCAGAACACACCAGATTTGTCTCTCCTCAAAATGGCGTCTGGATAACGTATAGGAAGTGGGAAGGACAAGAGATGACACTCTTCCTTGTCTACTCAATGCATCACTGGTTACCTAATACCTAGTTAGTTAGCTTGCTGCTCACACTGATGTATCAAATAGGAAAGCTCTCAACTGAAGATAACAGAAAACTCAGTGATAGTCGTTTAATAAAACAGGGATTCATTTTTACACATAACAAGAAGTCTGAAAGGACATTGTTATGGGAAACGATACTGCTGCTTGATGGGCCTTCAAAGACCCAGGTTACTTGTTTCCCCTTCATCATCGTCAGCACATTGACCAGTCCTTTTTCATATTTGTGGCCTCTTGGTCACAAAATGACTGCAACAGCTCCAGGCATCATGCCTTCATTTGGTGAGCTAGCTTGTACCAGCATGTTTTTTGTTCTATACTCTTTTAGAAGGAAATGGAAAGCCTTCTGGGAATATTGACAGTTAGTTCATGGTGAGAATCTGGCTGGGCACAAGTGTCAGGTGGAGGAGACGCTCAGGAGGAAGAGGATGATTTGCTGATAATGGAAGTGGGAGCTGTGTGCTACACTAGAAAAGGGCAAGCATTTTAGAGCCAGAGATAGCTGTGTCAATCTCAGTTCTGCCTCCTAAACACAGTGTGAATCTGGGCCTGGGTTTACCAAAATAGTTACCATAATATTACCTTGCCTAGGTTTTGCAAGGATAGGAGAAGATACTACAAAACATTTTATATCATCCATGTGAAGTTTGTGTTATTTGTTATAAACTAGAGATAATTGTTCACTGTTTCATAGTTCTTCCCAGAGATGGATAAACCTTTCTGTGGCTGAGAAGAGAAAGCCTGTGTTTGCCAGGAATTCAGAATTCTAATTCAAGCACTCTCTTCTCCTTTTTATCACTTATTCTCTTTGAGATACTAGAACAGTTCTTTTTCTCATTAAATAGCAGCTTTACCCATAAATTTCTCATAGTTTTTCTTCTCCTTCTACACTACTTGTTTGTCAAATTCAACAGTGTTGACCATTTCCTAGTCAAGTTGCCATTTGGATTAAAGTCAAGGTTTCTGAATGTTTTCTAGCCAACAGTTATTTACATGAAATGACAGAAATAAGGATTTTAATTTTTCTTTCTTTGAAATCCCTGAAAAGAAAACTGTAGTTGATTGTAAATGTGCCTGCTAAATGCTAGAGTACTACATGAAAATGGAGAAGATGTAAAATGCTTTAAAAACAACACATTTAAATATACTGTTTCTACACAAATGAGCATTTTTCTTTCTATATAAAAAAACATCTTATTGTTCAGGGGAAGATGAGACTTATACTTTTTTTCTTCAATAATATTTCACCAAATCAACAAAGAGAAATACAATTATGGAATCATAAAATAAGTAAAATAAAAATTGATGACAAAACACAGTGTCAAAAAATTGGTTGTTGTTTTTGATGAATATTAGGGAATAGAGTCAGAGAAGGCAATGGCACCCCACTCCAGTGTTCTTGCTTGGAGAATCCCAGGGATGGGGGAGCCTGGTGGGCTGCCGTCTATGGGATCGCATAGAGTCGGACATGACTGAGACGACTTAGCAGCAGCAGTAGCAGCAGCAGCAGCAGCAACAGGGAATAGAGTACTTACTGTGAAAGATACATGTGAACTAGTCTCTGATACTGAGTGGTCTGAACTTCATTTTTTTAAACAATGCTTCTGCTGCTTGTTCATTTGACTATTTTCCTTCTATTTTAAATGGTGGGCTGTGAGAGTTTAGAGACCACTTATAAAAGTTAAGCTACATTATTGTCCTCCAGAGTTTTACTTCCTGAGATGTTTAGCACAAAGGGCAATAAATTCTCATCAATTTCTTATAGCTGGCTGCAAGGAGAAGGGAGAGATAATTGAAATATTATCAGGTTTCTTATATTGTTTTTCAGTTGCTGACCACTAAATTAGGCCAGCACCTTAAAGTAAAATTTGTCCTGACGTATAAAGATCTATGTGTTATATTTGTTTAAATGCCTCTTTATCTTAGAGAAACAGATAAAGATGCTTGAATAGTGTACCAGGTTTAATTGAATATGGCTAGAATTGGAAAATTCGTGGAATTATTGTTATTTACAAATATGTGTTGGGCCCTTATTAGGTACACAGAACTACACCTGGTCCTATCTGGAGAACCTCCAGTATTTTGACAGCTAGATTTGTATACAGACGCTCAGCAAATTGAATACATTATCATTTGTTCTTTCCTCCCTCCTTGTCTTTCCCTTTTTCTTTATTTAAAGGATCAACAATATTTCACACATAGATAAGAAGAACCCAATGCATGTGTCATGTTCCCTTATTTCTCTAGCCTCTTCATTTTGGGGCTTGACTCTATTACTCTTTGTCTAGGTTTTCTACTGGAAATGCATTCATCTAACATTTATTAAGCATCTGCTATGTGCCAGATTCTGTAATGGACACTGCAGAAGAAAAGACAGGTAACATATCTTACTAGTCCTGAAGAATTAAGGCAAATGATGAGGTCAGAGAAACAAACAGGAAGATAAGTACTGAACCAGGTGTAGGATGCCCTGGGAGTCTGGAAGGGTCAGAGGAGGTTTCCTGAAGCCAACGCTATTGAACTTGAGTTTGGGAGAATCAGTCAAGCAGAGGAGGAAGAAAAGGTGTACTAGGGAAAGGAAGCAGGAGGGACAATAGTAGCTGTGTGATGCATTTGGAAAATAGCTCAGAATTGGGTGTGATTAGAGAAGAAGAGACACATGGAGAGTTAAATTGAGCAGGAATAGAAATATGAACATTGAGACAACGAAGTTCATTATCCAAGGAATATTGGAAGGAAGAGAACAGCTTTCCTTTGTGTAGCTTCACTTTCAGTCACTAAGCCCTCAGACTCTTCATCCAGACAGTGAGCATATACGGCTTTGGGAGGGACTGGATATAGCAACCCGTAGTCTTCATTGAGATTACACTGGAGCATGTCTTTAAATTCCAAGTGACTCTGAATGAACATGATTTCAGTAGCTATGTATAGAATAGGTCATTGGAAAGACTCAGGTGGGTAGAGAAAATGTGCTGATACAGATGCTGTGTGAGTGGCGTAGACACCGTAAAGTGCCCCCCTGAACCCAAGAGTGGGCCCTGGGACTATGCACACCAGTCAGCACTGAGGAGGGGCTCTTGGCACTCAGCAAGTCCTGTATTGATGACACCACACACGTGATCATCTGTTTGTGAGGCTGTCTCCTTAAATGGTGAGGAACAGGAAATGACGATGCAAGGATCCAGGCATCATGATTTTAAAAAAAGAAAGAAATTAACTTACCCAAAGGTTCCATAGCCTGTAGTTTTCTCATCTCCACATTGAAAAGTGGATGATGAAACTGAGACCTACTGAGTTAGCTGCCCAGCGTCTCAGCCATATGCCTTAGTCCTCTTTATATGCCTCTCTACTCCCACACTACTTCCATCTGCCTTCATCCTTTCAGTGCCTAGAATAGTACCGGGCACATGGTAGTTCCTCATCAAAAGTTCATTGAGTGAAAGAACCAACACCTACCACTGACAGAGTGCTATTTATACTGTTCTGTGTTCCCTGGTGGGAGCTTCATACTATGTCCTTCAAAATGGGCATTCTGCTGCAGCAGGCCTCACTCCACATGGAAAACTTTTCTCTTAACAGCCTTATGACTGGGCAGACTGCAAGAGCCCAGAGTCAGCCTTTTCTGCCTCTAATCTAGGATGATGGCTCACTGTGGAGCGCCATAGATGACTTTGCCATCTTATGATCATTACTCATGACAAGACACCAGAAGCAGGAAACACTCTTGACTCTAAAGTTGATGCTAGTTTGGGGTAGTTAACCAGGCATTGCCAAAGGACCTTGTGGTTAGATCGACTGAGCACATGGGTTGCTCTATCAGTATGGTTTGACTGGCCTGAGATCACAGCAGAGGTGCCTGAGATGAGGAACAGAAGATTTTAATCCAATGTATTAAGTACTCTTGTCGGAGTGAGTCCATGGAGAGGTGGAGACGCAGGGGCACTTCTGTGAACCTGGCAGAGACTCTCTGGCAGCATTCCCTTGGGAGGAAAGGTTTGTTCAGTAGACACGTGCCTCTTCCACACCCTCCACATCTGCAGAGGATTTTGCATTCTCACTGCAAGAGTAATTCCTTTTCTGTCCCTCCTTCTTCTTTTCTTCCCGCTTTTTTTCTAAAGCAAACCTAAGCAAGTCTACATTATCCAGAGGCAGCTGGTGCTACAATGTGGGGATGTTAAATGTTTAACATCTTGTCACTTGCAAAACTGATGGAGTCATCCTTTTTGTTTCAGAGTTTCGTGTGTAGGGGTTGAAAAGCTAGATTGATGAGCATTACCAGAGAGAAATATTTTTTGAGAAGTAAGTGAAGCTGATGACACGTTACTTTACAGTTTAGTGAAATTCAGCAAATCTAATTCTATTATCCTGTCAAAGTCTCACAAAAGGGAGACCTGAAAGCATATTTAAGATGAATCTTTAAAGATTTCAGAAACCACACCACATCTGCAAAAATCAGATGCATCTGGTGCTGACAGCCCTTTGTATTTTTTATAGACTAAAGGGAGTAAATAATCTTCCAGCAACTAATTAAGTTTAAATAAAGTTATCTTGGTGATACAGCACCTGCCTCTTCTCCCTTGAAAAAGATATTCAAGCAGTAACCATAACCATGTCTTTTTTTAATTCAAAGGCTTTTCAAAGTTTACATGGCCAGATTTACCCAGGCACACCAAAATAGAAGTTTCCTTTCTGAATCAGAGAACAGAGTACTGCAAAGCAGATTTTACAGAGCACATAAAACCAGACCATTTAGGTCCTTGTTGTATTTTCACAATCAAGTACGAGATATGGTCTAATACATGCATTCTTGCCAAAATGTCAGGTGTGAGTGTTTTAAAGCATTTATTCACAACTCTATGTTTTTTTGAGGTTCACTGGTTGACAAACTGAAAGGGCTTTATCACACTTTTGACAGTTGGTGTGACTGTGTATATACCTGTACTGAAATGTTCATTATTCATTTTTAGTAGAAAGTGCTTTTTTCTCTCTTTGCTATTTAATAATCTGTCATTAAAGAAGGAAATTCTCAATAGAATTTACTGAGAACTTACTATGGACTAATGTAGTATTCCTAGCTGCCTTGTATGTGTATCTCCACAGTGAATGACAAAGCTGATTCAAGCAGGATATATGCCCTGAGACAGTAAGTAGGGAAGCTGGGATTGCCCTCGGCCTGTCTGTTCTGACATCCCAAAGCTCATGTGTGTTCTTTCCAAGGATAGCGTAAGAAATTCCCCTTGAAACTCATGATGAAAACAAGGTCAAGGCTATGGTTTTAAATGTGAGAGAGGTGTCCCAGGTTGAGTTGTGTCTCCCAAAAAGATATGTTGAAATCTTAACCCTCAGTACCTCAGAATGTGATCTTATTTAGAAATAGGATTATTAAAGATGTAATAATTTAGGATGGTGTCATACTGGAGTGGGGTGGGCCCTTAATACAAAATGAGTTGTGTTGGTATAAGAAGGGGAGAGAAACACACAGGGGAATGTCATCTGGGGACAACAAGGCAGAGATGGTGGCATCTACAAGCCAGAACTCTGAGAACTGCCAGCAGTCACCAGAGGCTGGACACAGGCATGAGAGTTTTCAGGAGGAACCAATCCTGCCAACACCTTGATTTGGACTTATAGCCTCCAGAACTGTGAGAAAACTAATTTCTGTTGTTTTTAGCTGTTAGTTTGTAGAATTTTGTTACAGGGCCCTAGGACACTAACACAAAGGATAACAGAGATTTGCCAGCCTAAGATTTGATGTTAGACTGATGCACTGCCTGAGAAGTAATAGTCACTCATTTCCCTTTCATCACTTGTGGTTGTACAGAAAACCCATCCTTAACCCAGGATGAGATTTGAAATACATCCTTTTGGTGACTTCTCAGAAAACAAAAATATATGACTAACTGAAGCTGTGGTTAAATTATAACATTTTATAATGCCCATGCATGTCCCAAGGCTTCCCAGATGGCTTAGTGGTAAAGAATCCACCTGCCAATGCAGGAGACGTGGGTTTGATCCCTGGGTGGGAAAGATACCCCAGAGTAGGAAATGGCAACCCATGCCAGTAGTCTTGCCTGGGAAATCCCATGGACAGACAGGCCTGGGGGGCTACAGTCCATGAGGTCGTGAAGGCTGGGTGAGCAGGCATGCACACATGTCTCAAGGACACTGGGAGTGGATGTGTTTTAGCTGAAGTTTTACTGGTGTCTCTCTGATGGTTGCTGTTGGCAACCCATCCTACAAGTGAAGGCCTAATTAGGGCAGGAGTCAAGAAGAGATTGCAGGTAATTGAGGTCAAATGCAACCGAGGTCGGGCTGTTGACTGACATCCGATGTAGCCAAGCTAAGGGGATCAAGGTTTGAGGCGGGCAGAGACAACAGGTGAGGACTGGAGACTGAACGCTGATGGAAATCATTAAAAGCTGGCTCTGACAAGGACATCTGAGCTAAGCCAAACAGTAAATAAGAGTTCTGAGGTTTACATCTTCAGAAATGTAGCCTCTCTCAACCCGCTTTTTCTTTAGTCTGGAGACCTTTGGCTGTTAAAAGGACTGTATGCCAGCTTAATGCTCCATGCAGCCAGTTTACCTCCCTCATCCCCTTGCAATGCTGATTATCAGATTCAGTTGAGAAGGAGGAGTTTGCTCTGTGGAAAATGTGAATGGAGTATACAAGTATTGATGTCCTGAGGAGCCTCATGAAGATGAAGGAGAGATCATCCACTTACTTCCTGATGAAGTCATCCTCTGGGCCTCCCTGAGCCAGAACTAGGCTGAGATTGTGGACTTCAAGTGCAAATCGTCCACATCTAGTTTTTTTTTTTTTGACTGATGATACCTTTGGTATGTCAAGATTTTTTTTTAATCTGCCCATTTCTGTTTGTTCTAAACTTTCCCATTATTGAGAAACAAATTAGTGAGTTTAAGACTAGTCAGTGAATCCTGCTGTCCACTCATTCATTCAGGCTTTCCTGGTGGCTCAAAGAATCTGCCTGCAATGTGGGAGACCTGGGACAGGAAGATCCCCTGGGAGAGGGCATGGCAACCCACTCCAGTATTCTTGCCTGGAGAATCCCATGGACAGAGGAGCCTGGCATGCTTTGCAAAGAATTATACACGACTGAGCGACTAAGCACACACACATACACATACACTCATTCATTCACGGTTTTGGTTGAGCGAATTTAATGGAATGGGAGAAGGTTCCTAACTTCCAGATAAGTTGATGAATGCTGGTTCCTGACTTAAGATGATAACAGTTTGGTCAGAAAGACATTATCAAATCCATAAACTGCAATGCAATAAGTGCCTGTAATCAAGACAGCAAATCCTTCCACTGTGGGGATTTGTGTGTGAGGGAAACCATAGGAAAGTTTGTTGCGGGTGGAGCCTCTATGAAACTGGAAGCTGCTGGGTGGAGAAGTAGACCCAGTCTGTGCTGGGGACCTGAGCCTTAGGGCCTCAGCAGTAGATGGCATGGTCAGCAGGTTTTATAGGAAGATCATTTCCACAGTTCTGCTGTGCCCTACACGGACTTCCCTGGTGGCTCAGAGGTTAAAGCGTCTGCCTGCAATGTGGGAGACCTGGGTTCATTCCCTGGGTTGGGAAGATCCCCTGGAGAAGGAAATGGCACCCCACTCCAGTATTCTTGCCTGGAGAATCCCATGGAGGAGGAGCCTGCTGGGCTACAGTCCACGGGGTCGCAAAGAGTTGGACACGACTGAGCAACTTCACTTCACTTCAGACTGGGGAAGGGGCTGCCTAGTGGCAGAGGAAATTAGCTGTAATATTGTCAGAAACAGACTTTAGTTAAACTTGATGGGTTTTAAAGAGGAAAGATAAGACTTGTTACAAATAGAATGGTACCTTTTTTTATATAAGATGGTGTTACTAATTCTAGCATTTTATTTCTCCAGTAGTTTAATAATGGATATGTGCCCTCTATATCTATACTCTTTCCCCAGTTGTTATTATGACAAGTTAAGGCAGCTTATTCCTGGAATTTTCCAGTGTTAGAATATCCTTAGATGATATGTCCTTACTGACAATTCACACAAATGATAGCGGTAATTGTTAACCACACAACAGGCAATATTTTTTTTAGCATCCTCTTTCCAAATGTGACAGAAGTCCAAAAGAAATACTTGTAGTGTATGTTCCCATAAACAGAATTAAAGGAAACACCGATAACAATTCAAATCAAAAACAGAAACACCATCATCCCTGGCTCTGCTGATATAGATTATTCATAGCATGTCCCCATTTCAGCACATGGGATTCATTATAATGTATCACAGGACTCATTCTCAACACCTGTGGGCACGTTTCACGTGCAGTGTATCTGTAGGGGTAATTCTTTTAAAGGAGGTTAATAGTATTAATCCCATTTTACAGCTGGGAATAAAAACAACTGGCTTATATTTTTTCCGATCAGATATTAAATCAATTCCTCCTTAATGTCCATTAGAATTTTCACTCCATTCAGTTTCAAACTAAGCTCCTTCCCTAAGGCATTCAATTAGTATCAAGAATTTTCTGGCATTTCCTCACTGATACTTATATAAGTTAAGCCCATATATGAGCAAAGCATTGGGTTAGTGTACAAGACCTGCCAGGAAGTGATGAGTGGGTCCGTGAGCCAGCCTGCAGAAAGTAGTTCAATGTAGGGAGTAGCCTTTCATAAAAATAGTTGCAATGGTGACATTTATGGAGGGCTCCATATGTGTGGACTCTGGGTTGAGCATTGTGTGTGATCTGCTGCTTATAACTAACACCTTAATTAGACTCCATGTTTTAAATGAGGAAATGGAGGCTCAGAGAGTGACTTGTGTATGGAATACAGCTACTAAGCAGAGAAAGGAGTTGAGATTAGACCATTTGAAGCCAGAGTTCATGGTCTCAATCACTAAGCCCATAGTTCTCAAATTTTAGTATTCATCAGAATCATCTGAAAGGCTTCTTAAAGCACAGATTGCTGGGCTGTCTCCCAGAGTTTATGCTTGGGTAGGTATGATGCGGCGGAGAAGGCAATGGCACCCCACTCCAGCACTCTTGCCTGGAAAATCCCATGGATGGAGAAGCCTGGTGGGCCAAAGTCCATGGGGTCCCTAAGAGTCGGACATGACTGAGCGACTTCACTTTCACTTTTCACTTTCATGCACTGGAGAGGGAAACAGCAACCCACTCCAGTGTTCTTGCCTGGAGAATCCCAGGGATGGGGGAGCCCGGTGGGCTGCCGTCTATGGGGTCGCACAGAGTCGGACACGACTGAAGCGACTTAGCAGCAGCAGGTATGATGCGGTGTCAAAATTTTGCATTTCTAACCATTTCCCGGGGATGCTGAGGCTGATGATCCAGATTCCACACTTTGAAGAACCATGGCTTTAACCAATATTTATAAGCATTTTTGACTTTTTATAGCACATAATGGGAAGCTATTCAAAGTGTTTGGACAAGTCATGACCTGGCCAGAGTTCTGCTTTTTTTTTTTTTTAATTTTATTTTTTTAATTAATTTTTATTTTTTTTGGTTTGTTTTGCTTTACAATACTGTATTCGTTTTGCTACACATCAACATGAATCAGCCACGAGTGTACATGAACTCCCAATCCCGACCCCCACCTCCCCCCTCCCGCCCCACATCCTCTCTCTGGATTATCCCCGTGCATCAGTCCAAAGCATCCTGCATCCTGCATCAAACCTGCACACACACACTTCTCTCTGGATTATCCCCGTGCATCAGTCCCAAGCATCCTGCATCCTGCATCAAACCTGGACTGGCGATTCATTTCACTTATGATATCACACATGTTACACTGCACTCTGCCAACCCATCCCACCCTCTCCCTCTCCTACAGAGTCCAAAAGGCCGTTCTATACATCTGTGTCTCTTTTGCTGTCTTGCGTACAGGTTTATCATTACCATCATTCTAAATTCCATATATATGTGTAAGTATACTGTATTGGTGTTTTTCTTTCTGGCTTACTTCACTCTGTATAATCGGCTCCAGCTTCATCCACCTCATTAGAACTGATTCAAATGTATTCTTTTTAATATCTGAGTAATACTCCATTGTGTATATGTACCAGAGCTTTCTTATCCATTCATCTGCTGATGGACATCTAGGTTGCTTCCATGTCCTGGCTATTATAAACAGTGCCGCAATGAACATTGGGGTACACGTGTCTCTTTCAATTCTGGTTTCCTTGGTGTGGATGCCCAGCAGTGGGATCGCTGGATCATAAGGCATTTCTATTTGCAATTTTTTAAGGAATCTCCACACTGTTCTCCATAGTGGCTGTATTAATCTGGCACCTGTGTATGGGCTTCCCAGGTGGCTCACTGGTAAAGAATCTGCATGCAATGCAGGAGACCTGGGTTCCAATCCAGATAGATCTCCTGGAGAAAGGAATGGCAAACCACTCCAGTATTCTTGCCTGGGAAGTCTCAGTGGACAGAGGAGCCTCGCAGGCTACAGTCCCTGTGGTCACAAAGAGTCAGACATGACTGAGTGAGTAAGCACACAGAGGACAGATGGTAGACCAGGAGGTTCCCAGCTAAGGCAAGTAGAAACAGAGAGACAGTAATAAAGGAGTCATCTGAGGGGACCCTCTACTTTTTGGTCTGAATGGCCAGATGAATTGTTGCACCATTACTAGAAACTGAGAAGACAGAGGGAGATCTCCATGCTGGTGTATTTCATCTATTTCCGCATAGTTTCCTACCATTTTCTGTCTATTTACTCTTTTTATTTATGAGATTTCCAAAACATTTTCCTTCCCTTTACTATGGGGCCAGTTGATCCAAAGGGCAACTACAGGCTCTTACTCTCCTCTAAACGCTAATCTTATTCCAGAGGACCTCGAATTCTCCCACCCGCCATCACCTCTTCCTTTATAGTGTGGTAGTATAGCTCACACCTTGTGCAAGGATCTTAATGGATTCTACTAATCATGACTGAGTTTATGATTTCTGTGTTTTGCCTGCAACCCATCTTGGGAACAAACAGTCAGTAACAGAGTCCTCATAATCCATCATGAGTGGTGTTCAAAATAATGTCTAAGTTCAAAGAGGTTCAAAGTTATTGTATTGGTTTTAGGGGCTCACATTTTGCTTTTATGTAATTGCTTTTCCATGAATAAGGAATGAATTTTAAAAATCTCATTTATAAATATGCATCCTTAAGGGAATATTTAGTCTTCAATTTAAAACAAATTACCTTACCTTAAAAGTACAATTTTTAAAAGTCCTTAAATTGATTTTTCTAAACTAAAATAATTGAGAAGGTAGAATAATAGAAAAGAAAACTTCTGAGAATCTCTTTATAAAATAAATACTTTAACAAAACAGTCTCACAGAGTGTATCTTTAAAAGAAAATTGGGTTTTACTAATGGAATTTTTCTAAAGTGAGCCAAAGGTCAACATTTATCATGTTCACTATCTAGTGTGAAATGCTTGTTGTCTATGTTTTGATTACAAATGGCGATTCTTTTTTTTTTTTTTCAAAAAATTGACTGAACCAGGATCTTTAATGTGAAAATGTAAATTCATGACATTTAAATACATTCACAGAATTCATCTACTTTTCTTAAAAGTCTGAGACCATCTCCCATGATTGCCACCAACTTTCTTCCTTAGTCCCTCCAAACCTCTCAGAAACTTCATGAATACTCTTCTCTTCACTTTCAGATAGACAGTGCTGCTTTTCTGTAGATGGCACCTCCCACTCTCCCAGGCCTTGCTCCCTGCACCAGTGTCCCCTCACCTCCTCTGCCTCTGATTCGTTCTCCCACAGCCCCTCCTTATTTTCTCCACCTTCAACTTCTTCCTTCCTCATTAGAACTGATGTCTCACAGCTTTAAAAAGGGACAAATGTATTGACCCATCTCCATTTTTGAAACAGTGATAGCAAAAGAGAGGGAAGAAAGAAGGGAACTCGTGGATGTAATAAGAGGGTCTGGTCTACTTCAGGAAGGGGCTTTCCAAGTTGCTCAGTGGTAAAGAATCTGCCTGCCAATATAGGAGACACAGGAGACTTGGGTTCGATCCCTGTGTCGGGAAGATCCCCTGGAGAAGGAAATGGCAACCCACTCCAGTATTCTTTCCTGGAAAATCCTGTGAACAGAGGAGCCTGCTGGGCTACAGTCCACAGGGTTTCAAAGAGTTGGGCACGACTGAACAACTGAGCACACACATGCATGCCACTTCAGAGTGACAAAAGGAGCAGACCCTCTGAAGTGGAGTATGTGTCAGCAGCTGTGGTGGGGGGACCTGAAGTCAGGCTACCAGAAGGCGTGGGAGCCCCTCACTAAACCAGGCCTGCAAGTTCCATGTGTAGCTCGTTCATCTTGGATTGTTTCCTTGGGGGCTGTAATTTGTTCAGGTGTGAATGTGGTGATGTGAGACAAGAGGTCAAGAGAGACTTGAGGAGTCCCCAGCAGTCGCTGAGCAGGGTGGGGCTCCCGCCTGTGGCACTGCACATCCACTTTCTCTGTGCTCTCGCTGTGCCGAGGGGACAGTGTTCTTACAGATGTTTCTCCTTTGGGCAATAGCCCAACCCTCAGCTTCAAATCCAGAGCGTCTTTAGAAACAGTCCTCTCTCCATCTCTCTAGGGGTTTGCCAAGGTGAGGTGATGTATATGAGGGTTGTGTATAAAGGTGGTTAAGAACACACTCTTTCAGTCAGACTGCCTGTGTTCATGTTCTGGCAATGGCTTTTCCTCTGTGTGATACTGTCCAAGCTAATTAAAATTAACATTTCTATTTGCTGCCTTATCTACAAAATGAGGAAATGTTTTCATTTCTTTCCTTTCTTCTTTCCTTTGTTTAGCAAATAACTGGTAGGGACCCATTCTGTTCCAGGCACAAGGGGTACAGTGTTCACAAGACCAAATCAATCCCTGTCCTCCAGAGTTGGTGAATGGGCCACTTCAGGATTTTCATAGTTGAAAAGCTTCGTGACTTTTCATGAAGGGAACAGAGTCCAAGAAGTGAATACCTGAATGAATAAACGGAGGATGAATGTTCTAGTTATTTTTTAACTTTAATGTTAAGTGTTTTAATCCCAGAGAATAAGTAACAATTTCTTTAAAACCTGAGCTAGTTTATTCACGCAGGCTTCCCAGGTGGCTCAGTGGTAAGGAACCCACCTGCCAATGCAGAAGACGCAGGTTCAGTCCAGTCAAGAATATCCTCTGGAGGAGGAAATACAACCCCCTCCAGTATTCTTGCCTGATCCCATGGACAGAGGAGCCTGGGGGCTGCAGTCCACCGGGTCTCAGAGAGTCAGACATAACTGAACAACTGAGCACACAGGCAGTGTATTTATAATGACGTTTCCAAAATTGTTCATCATAACTGTTCCAAAGCCCAGAATGATTCAGGGTCTGTATCCAATTGTTGTTGAATTCCAAGTAGCTGGAATCCAAGTAGAGCAAAAAGTTCAGGTAAGGGAAAAATGTCAACATCCTTCCAAAGATAGATGTTGGGAAGGAATTACTATCTGCCTCAGTTCCTTCACTTCTTGCCTTTTCAGCCCTGTCATGCTGAGATGCACTGGCCAGGGATTTTTCCTTTTTAACAGCCTGGTTCCGACTCTATTGGAAACTTATCATAGCAGGTGAAGCATTTAGGCCCATGATGAATCAGTTCAAGTCAGTTCAGTCACTCAGTCATGTCCAACTCTTTGCAACCCTGTGGACCACAGCAGACCAGGCCTCCCTGTCCATCACCAACTCCCGGGGTTTACTCAAACTCATGTCCATTGAGTCGGTGATGCCATCCAACCATCTCATCCTCTGTCATCACCTTCTCCTCCCACCTTCAATCTTTCCCAGCATCAGGGTCTTTTCAAATGAGTCAGTTCTTTACATCAGGAGGCCAAAGTATTGGAGTTTCAGCTTCAAATCAGTCCTTCCAATGAATATTCAGAAGTGATTTCCTTTAGGATGGACTGGTTAGATCTCCTTGCAGTCCATGAATCAGGGCCAGACACAAATAGAAGGCTGTGGACTCAAGGGTTTCAAAGAGAAACATTAAGGGCCATTTTGCACTTGTAGCTGCTGCTTGCATTTTCTAGGGGCCTGACTTCAATGGAGGCAACTGCTGCAAATGCGTATAAGTAAAGGGGGTATTCCTATGGGAACCTGAGCAGCTCAGGTTACCCATTCCCCAGAGACACTCTCCTTTCAACATGGCATCTCATATTAAAAAGGGGGACAAAGGATACACTTCCTTAGGAGTTCTTGAGGGATATTTGTAGTGAGAGCGGCCCAACTGATTATCACAACACAGTATAGAAGACTTACTCTCGACGATATTATACATTTTAAAAGTAGCATGAAAAAGAGGGACTCTCTGTTTTCCACATATTCCAAAAATGTAAGTGGTTGTTTTTCTAAGTCCCTAAAGTGTGCAAGTGTGTGTGTGTGAGAGAGAGAGAGAAAGATAAAGAGAGAGAGAGAGAGAAATATCTAAGGAAGTAATCCTAGAATAACATTATACATTTTCTGACTGGAGTACTGATTGTGTGATTCAAATCTGGATTAAAATTGGTGTTTGTTCCAGGTTCAAAAATCATCTTTTTACCTTAGCCTCTGACTTTAGTGGAAACATTGCCTGCAGAGGGAATTCGAGATTAGACTGTAAGCACATAAAACCCAGCGCTGCATGATCTAAAGCTTCAGTAGGTTCATGACCAGAAGCCCGAATTTCTAGCACCAAACCCAGTCATCCACTGGAAACTGAAAAATCCAAATGGTTAATGAGAGGAAGGACCCCATGTGTTCTTACCCCAGCAGATCACAAAGCTCTCTCCAATGCAGCAACATCATACGGCAGACGGCAGAAAAGCAAGGGGCTACAGCGTATGTGCCCATCCTTCCCCTTCCTGTTACTGGCCAGGTCACTCACCTTTGCAAACAAGCTGCCTTTCTGCCTTTCAGTTTCTTCAAATCACAATAATAGTAACAGTAGGACCACCCACCCCCATGGTTGCTGGGAAAATGAAGTGAGAAATTAAATATGTGTGTGAAGTAGCTGTTCTAACAAGACCTGATGCAAAGAGCCAACTCATTAGAAAAGACCCTGATGCTGGAAAAGATTGAAGGCAGAAAGAGAAGGGGACAACAGAGGATGAGATGGTTGGATGACATCACCAACTCAATGGACATGAGTTTGCTCTGGGAGATGGTGAAGGATGGAGAAGCCTGGTGTGCTGCAGTCCATGAGATCACAAAGAATTGCACACCACTGAGCGACTGAACAACAGCAATAAGATTTTTTAAAAGTGCTTTTATAGGTATTATCCTCAATGATACTTCTGTGAAACTTAATAGCTAAAGACATGTATCACAGAATTGTATGATATTTGTGTTTTGCTCTATTCTCTCAGTCATGTGTCTAATAGAACAAGGCAGTTCTCCCAAGCCACACTCCCAGAGGCGAGGATGCTTTCAACAGAGAAGTGTTTTTGTAAAACATTGGCATTTGCTAACAGCTCAGCTGTGGCCAGCCACAAACACAGTCAAGTGATTTTTACTGCAGGGTCCACAAAGGCTTCAGTGAATTCTTCTATGTGAAAAGTCTTTAAAACACACAGTCACCATGTGATACTTGGCATTAATACTGTTTGGAAGCATTCAGAAACACCCAACAGTCTGGCCTCTGCCCCATTCAGATGGCCATGGAAACCTGCAGAGGGGCTGCCTCTGTGGGCCTGCCTGGAGGAGGGGGATTTGGCCGTTCTAATAGTGAGGTGCCAGCCCTCTGTCCCTGGCACTATAGGGATCCGGGGCTGCTGCCTAGTTGTACTGACTGCGACCAGATCTGGGTAGAGCCAACTGGTAACTCCCTATAGGTCCCCCATACAACCCTTCCCTATACAAATATTGTACAGGAAAATGCATTAACAAAAGGTCACATAATTTTTTTTTTTGCAAGAAGAGTTTCTAAAAGATTTCCCATTTGTCTCAGTTCTGAGGACTATGAGCATTCTTCAATTTAATCATTCATTTAGCAAATGTTTTCCAGGGCTTAGACTTCTAGGCTCTGTGGATACTATGGCAAATAAAATAACCCCCTCCCTTATGGGGCTTTTATTCTAGTGGGGGAGAAGAATGACACTTTTTTTTTTTGTAAATTATGTGGTATATTAAAGCAGGGATAGAGAGTGAGAAGGAGATGTGGTTTTTAATTTAAATAGGATGGTCAAGGAAAACCTCACCTAGGAGGTAACCTTGGAACAAAGCTGCTGAAGCTCCAATTCTTTCACCACCTGATGTGAAAAGCCAGATCACTGGAAAAGACTCTGATGCAGGGAAGGATTGCGCACAGGAGGAGATGCGGGTTACAGAGTATGAGACGGTTGGGTGGCATCACCGACTCAGTGAACAGGAGTTTGAGCAAACTTCGGGAGATAGTGAAGGACAGGGAAGCCTGGCATTCTGCAGCCCCTGTGCTCGCAAAGAGCCGAGCATGACTTAGCAACTGAACAACAAAGCTGTGATCAGAGTGGGCAAGGAAACCACAGGCCCCCACGGAAGAGCGTTCCAGATTGCAGGAAGAGCAAGTACAAGTGCCTTGAGGCAGGATCATGTCTGTGAATTCAGGAAGCAGCCAGGAAACCGAAAGGAGCAAACTGTTCATAGGGAAAAGTAGTAGCAGACAAAGTGGAGACATAACGGGGGCCAGGTCATCATGGGGATGTAGGCCATTAGGAGGACTTGGGATTTACTGATGTTAACAGGCCAATGCCAATGCAGGCATTGAGCAGAGAAGTGTTGTGATCAGGCTGCTTCTTAAAAGGATCACCCTATGTGATGTGCTTTATTGTCCCAAGAGGAATGGTGGTCAATTAATTTGATTTTTTTATTGAAAAATGATTGATTTACAATATTGTGTTAGTTTCAGGTATACAAGTAAATTATTCAGATAAATATATATATATATATAATTCTTTTTTCAGATGCTTTCCATTATAGTTGATTACAAGATTTTGAAAATAGTTCCCTGTGGTGTACAGTAAATCCTCATTGTTTATTTTATATATAGTGGTATTTATCTGTTAACCCATACCCCTAATTTATCCTTCCTTCCTCTCTTTCCTTTTAGTAACCCTAGTTTCTTTTCTATGTCTGTGAGTCCTTTTCTGTTTTGTAAAAAGCTTCATTTTTGTCATTTTTCTTTAGATTCCACATGTAAGTAATATCATATCATATTTGCCTTTCTGTCTAATCTTTTTATTCAGTATGATAATCTCTAGGTCCATCCATGTTGCTTCAAATGGCAATATTTTATTCTTTTAATGGTTGTATAATATTCCATTGTATGTCTGTGATATATATACCATATATTCTATATCCATTCATCTGCTGATGGACACTTAGGTACTCCTATGTCTTGGCTATTATGAATAGTGCTGCTATGAACACTGGGGTACATGTATCTTTTGAATACATGTACGAAAAAGATGAAAAGAGTTTTCGTCTTTTCCAAATATATGCCCAGGAGTGGGATTGCTGTATCGTATGGTAACTTTATTTTTTTTGCTTTTAAGGAACCTCCATGCTGTTTCCCATGATGGCTGCAATTAATCTGCTCTTTTGTATCTGCTTTCCATTTATACAGTTATTTAATAAATATTTTATTTAGCACAGGTTGTGAGCTAGGTACCGGGGGAGGCAGACAAGTTTAAAAAGGAATGATAAAAGTGTGATAAAGTATGTGACAAAGAGGGCAGCTAACCAAGTGTTGGTGAGGGAAGCCCAGGCTTGAAAGCTGTGTAGCATTATCCAATGGGAGAGGAGAAGGCAAGAATGCTAGAGACAGTAGTGGTCATGAGAATGAAGATGGTATGTATCAGGGATTCTTCTACCTCCTTTCACATAAAATCCATATATAATCCACACAATGACCCTATGACTATGCTAGTTCTGTATCATTATGCTCCATTGCACAGAAGAAAAGTGAGACACAGGAAGGTGCAGATACTTGCGAAGGACCAGAGCTAGGAAGAGGAGGCACTGGGACTGGAAACCTGACTCTGTTTGACTCAGACCTGAGGCTTCTGACCACTCAGCCCACCTGCACAGAGCACTGAGACTGAGAGATGGAGCCACAGGAGTTCAGTTCTACCAAATTCACTTTTTAAATACATGTTGAGAGCATACTCTCTGCCAGGCCCTGAATGCCAGGACTTCAGAGATAAATAACAAAGCATGGCTCCTGTACTGAAGGGGCGTGCAGTCTGCTGTGTCACACATCAAGGCTTAATAAATAACAATATAAAAATGGCCATGCAGAGCTGGCTGTGCAGATGGCCATTGAGCCTTCCTTACAGAATCCACAGTTGCGTTCCTGCCAACACAGAAGGCAGGAGCAGTGGTTGGCCCAGCAGGAAATGTCAAACCCCGGGCAGCCCTAAGATTCAAAGAAGCATCACAGAACATCACACCAGAGTAGGGGAAGAGCCCCCACATTACTGGCAAGAGAAGAGCTTTTCGATGAGAACAAGGCACCCTAGCAGCCTAACACTATTTTGTTATTCAGAGTCTGACAGCATAGAATACACAGAGGAGGAGAGGAAAGCTTTGGTGTTGTGTGATGAGGCAAAAGGTCCCAGAGGTTTGGTGTACATTCACTTAAAACAAAACAAAACAAAACACAAAAAAAATTGCTTGTAATTTTGTAACCTCCTTAGGGTGTTTCAAATGGTTTGTGAAGATCAATGTTCTGCATGTTCAAAGAGTTTAGGGAGTTTTAAAATCGTTCCATTCAGACTGGCCTGTCATAAAGAACAAAGGAACATGGAATTTCTTGCAGGGATCTAAGTTCGTAGGATGAAGCCTAGAGATGTAAAATCAACAAAGATGGCCTTTGAACTTTCCTCAGTCCAGAAGGGGAAAAGAATATGTACTGCTCTGTAGGCGCTTGTGTAGTTGCTGCTTTCATCTTCTATCAATAAAATTGGTTTTGTGATTTTTATTTACAAACCCATCCAGTGGCCATTATTATAAATAATGGTTAAAAGCTTGGGTTCAGGTGGACCTGAGTTCAAATTCAAGTTCTAACACTTATAGGTTATGTGCTCTTGGGCAAGTTAGTTGAGTTCTCCAAGTCTCAAATGTCTCATCTATAGGATGAAAATAAGAATATCCTCTTCTTCCTGGGTTGCCATGAGGGTTAAGTGACAATATAATTTATACATGTACAGTAAGCACTGAATAAATGTAAACTCTGTATTTTTTTCTCATTAGCTCGTGTATTTTAGTCTTGAACATTCCACTTCTAAAAGAAACTATTAAAATGAAGGATGAGTGGATTTTCTACTTTTATTGAGGTTGTGTTGATTGGCCCAAAGGTAAAAGGTAGCTTAGGGGAACACACATATAGGGCTTCTCTATTGCTCTAAAACAAAGGTTAGGAAATAATGACCCACAAGCCAAATCCAACTTCCTGTCTACCTTTGTAAACTTTGAGTGGAACACAATCGTACTTGATTTGTTTACATTTTGTCTACGTCTGCTTTTGTGGTCTAATAGCAGCAGTAGTTGAATAGTTACAACAGAAACCATGTGGTCTACAAAGCCTAAAATATTTAGTATCTGGCCCTTCACAAGAAAAGTTTTCTGACTCCTGCTCTAAAAACATAAAAAATCCAATTTTTCCAAGTCACATAACTCTGAAACTGCATACATTGGAAACTCATCTCCTCATGGAAAAATGTAAAGGCTACCTTCAGGAGGCCAGCACATTTACTTCACCTCGCCTGGTGCTGTGTAAGGCTCTTACAAATAGAAAACTCACAAGGAGGGTCCTTCCCCAAGAAGAATCCCAGTGCCCTGATTGGGAATTAGGTGAATATGCAGTGAGACAGATTTCTGTGCAATGATCAGAGCAGACAGCTGGGGCAACACTCAGGCCACTGTGGTTTGTTATTCTTTTCCATATGGCCATCAGCTCCATTACACAGAAAGGTGGATTTTGAACAGAGGCCCTCTGTTGTCCTCCATCTCACTTCCCTGTCTATAGGAGAGTACGAGTGCCACCAAAAGGATGAAGTCTACCAGACAGAGGATCATTCTCAGATTCTTCTGGCATTGAGGTCGGGGGTCGGATGGGCTGAGCAGGAAGTAGAAACTTGGAAGCCTTCTGCAAAGGTTACTGCTCTCATACATGAACTATCAGGGGAACACAGTTTATCCTTGAGTGGTGGCTAAAGAAATGGAAAGAGATTGGCCCATGAATAAGGAGCATGCAAACAAAGTTGAAAATGAATGAAATTGCAAGGTAAGCACCATCATTCATTCATTCATTCATTCAATTATTCATTTTATACTTATTTATTGTCTAGTACATGACAGTGATTTTAAGGCTCTACAGATCTAGACAGAGAAACGCCTAAGAACATGCAAGTCCTTGCTCGATGGAATTTACATTCCAGTTGGGTGAGGCAGGCCATCTTAGTTTGCATTTCCCCCAAAACAGACCATGAAACAAAGATACGACTGTAAACTGCTTTTCTTGAACATAATCTCAAGAAGTACAGTGAAAGAAAGAGAAGGAAGGAAAATAAATAAGGATCATGTTAATACATAAGTCACTGCTGTGTACAATTATAATGAATAGCCTCAGAATTTTCCCAGTGAGCCACAAAATAGCTAGAGTATAGATCCAACAACTTTTGTTCCTCATTGACTGAGGGTTATTTGGATGTGTCGGAAGGAACATTAGCTCTCACCTCTACTTTAAGGATAGAGAGACACAGGAGACTATGAGCATGTATGAAAACATCTGAAGGTACTTCCCAGGTAGGTCAAGGCATATTGTAGATACAAGTACTGTATCTACTATCCAGGTGACCAGCAATGAATAAACGTTCAAGAAAACTGAGATGGTGATAAGTGCTATGCAAATGTAACAGATTGATAGGGTAAAGAATGACTGGAAAAGCTCCACTAAATGTAATGCTTGGAATGGCAAATACAAGGAAGGCCCTGGGAAATAGCATTAAGCAGAGGTAAAAAGCAAATGCAGTTTACAAGACAGAAACAAAGAAAAGAATAGAAGCCCTCTGTGGTGGATAGAAGATAGGGTGCAAGGGGAGAGTAGTACAGGATGAAGTTCCAGGTTGGCAGAGGTCCACCCATGAAGGCTTTATCAGCAAGGACATGGCACTTGGGTGATTACTGAGGGCTTTTAAGCAAGAACATGACATGATCTGATTAATTCTTTTAAATGTTCATTCATGTTACGCTTCTCTATTTTCCCTTCCCTTCCTTTCCTGAATGTTTAATGCCAAAAGCCATTAGACAGGACTGAGCAAGGTCAACTTCCCAATGGAGATGGAGCAAGACGTCTGAATCCAAGTAGGCTGCAGAGGATGTCCACGTAGATAGTGAGAGTGGTGAGCAGCAGCTGCCTGGCACAAGGGTAGGAGCCAGAGTGGAAGAACGAGGAGGTTTCTGTAGGAGCTGGGGCTGCCCTGCCAACGTGCTAGAGCCCAGATATGAGGAGGAAGGTGTCCACATAGTAGAAAAATCTAGCATGGGATATCAGAGTCCAAGTCTGAGAGGGAGCAGTCATGAGAAGGGGCAGTGGAGCAGTGGAGCCACGTGGAATGTCCAAGCCCATGCACGGTAAGAAGGACATTGACGCAGGGAAGTTGTGGCCACTGTGGTCCCACACAGATTGAAGAGGGTATCTGCATAGGAGGGTGTCTGGTGTGAAGAAGTTGGGGCATGAGAGGGGTGAGGGTGTAAGTGTAGGCAGGCAGTAACAGCGCCACTGATTGAAATCCAAGCAGAGTGTAGGGGACATGCACTTGGGGCACCCAGGTGGGGAAATCCCAGAGCAGGGTGTCAGAACACAGGATGGTAAGGAGAGCGTCCTTGTGGGGACAACAGTGGGCATGGAATGCTGGTGTCCAAATGGGGTAAAGGAGGGTGTCTGTGTGCACTGAGGGGTTGGCATGCCACAGCAGCCCGAGATTTTATACACTCAGGGGCATTGATCAAATAGGTAAAGATATTAAGGGTGATGGGAATCTCTCACTGTCAGAAAAGGGCATTATAGATATGCAAAGGGGAAAACTAGGAGAGACCCTGTTGATTTGAATTGGAGATATAGGTATGAATTTATTATTTGAGAGTTAGAGTTGAGGGAGGAGAGTCCAAGTGTGTATATACATGTGTACATAAATGTTTTTCTAGCTTTGCCTGCTCAGTGACATGGCCTGGGATCATAACAAGCACCTGAATCTTGATTTTTAAATACTATTCTTCACTTTCCTCTTGAGAAGATAGAATGATTTGGAGAAATGGCAGATTTCAAGTCTGGGACAAGGAGTGTACAAAATATGCCTAGCACATCTTACGCCAGGAAGTAAAGTGGTACTCAAAGAAAGATGGGTATATGGCAAAAGGACATCTTAGGGGCTCCTGCCTATCAACTGTGAGAAAATTTAAGCATCAAAATAAACAATGATCATAATATTATAATCCAGTGAATGAAATAGTAACTTTAAATCCATACAGACATAAATAAATAAAGCTAATGAAATTTGGTTGAGATATAGAACATCTCCCCCACAAAATATCTACTCAATACAAAGAGAAAAAGAGGAATTTTATATTAGAGAGTTCTGTCAGACACCACCTTGATCAAATAGTCCAAATTAACAGCACAATAATAGGATAAATCAAATGCAGTTAGATACAGTGAATAGAATACAAGATCATATCTGTGATACCTCCCACCAAAGATGCATAATTTTAAATTAATTATTAGTAGATCTAAGTTCAGTTCAGCCCCTCAGTTGTGTCCAACTCTTTGCGACCCCATGAATCGCAGCACACCAGGCCTCCCTGTCCATCACCAATTCCCAGAGCTCACTCAGACTCACGTCCATTGAGTCAGTGATGCCATCCAGCCATCTCATCCTCTGTCATCCCCTTCTCCTCCTGCCCCCAATCCCTCCCAGCATCAGGGTCTTTTCCAATGAGTTAACTCTTCGCATGAGGTGGCCAGAGTACTGGAGTTTCAGCTTTAGCATAATTCTTTCCCAAGAAATCCCAGGGTTGATCTCCTTCAGAATGGACTGGTTGGATCTCCTTGCAGTCCAAGGGACTCTCAAGAATCTTCTCCAACACCACAGTTCAAAAGCATTAGTTCTTCGGTGCTCAGCCTTCTTCACAGTCCAACTCTCACATCCATACATGACCACAGGAAAAACCATAGCCTTGACTAGATGGACCTTAGTCGGCAAAGTAACGTCTCTGCTTTTGCATATACTATCTAGGTTGGTCATAACTTTTCTTTCAAGGAGTAAGCGTCTTTTAATTTCATGGCTGCAGTCACCATCTGCAGTGATTTTGGAGCCCAAAAAAATAAAGTCTGACACTGTTTCTACTGTTTCCCCATCTATTTCCCATGAAGTGATGGGGCTGGATGCCATGATCTTCATTTTCTATCAAATATAGCCAAATTAAAGGACACTCAGGCTTCCCAAGTGGTGCTAGTGGTAAAGAACCCACTTTCCAGTGCAGGAGACATAAGAGACACAGGTTCCATCCCTGGGTCAGGAAGATCCCCTGGAAGAGGGCATAGTAACCCACTCCAGTATCCTTGGCTAAAGAATCCCTTGGACAGAGGAGCCTGGTGTCCACAGGCAATAGAGTTGCATAGAGTCAGACATGACTGAAGTGACTATACATGCACACATGCACAAAGGACACTGCGAAATAACTGGCTCACCGTCTTCAGCAAGTGTCATGAAATTCAAGTAGAGACTGAGAACTCTTCAAGATTGAAGGAGATTAAAGAAATATAACAGTGCTATTCTCAATTGGATCATTTTGCTGTAAAGAGCACTACAGAGATAACAGACAAATAGAGTCTGAGGGTAGACGGTGGAATGAAATGCTTCTATTGTGGCTATGTAAGAGAATGTCTTTATTTTAGGAGTACACTAATATATTGGGGAGATCATGGGTATCAGATTGGCAGTTTACTCTTAAATTGTTCAGGAAAAAATGTACTGTAGTTGCAACCTTTTTTATTTTGAGATTGCTTCAAAATGAAAAGTTAAAAATAATATATATTCACTTTAGCCATTTAATTTCCTGGGTCTTCACACATACCCCTATTCAGTCCTTTCCCTAGAAGTCCCCTCCCTTTGGAAACTTTGCTTGTCTGTCATGCCATGTTATTTCCTCTGTGTAGAGAGGATACTCTCTTGAATATGTACCATGTTCCCAGAATTAACATTTACCTGTCCAAGTTCACATTTCTACCACAGAGGGTAGTGTCCATGCCCAACACGCTCATATCTGAATCCTTCCTACTGAACATAGTGCCTGGCATTCTGCTTGATGAACAACCAGAGGCAGAGGGATAGAGGCAAGATTATGGTATAAATTTGGGAAACATTCCTAGAGTCAACAAGGTTAAGTGAGGGAAAGCAGGAGATTTGTTGTTGTTCAGTTGCTTGGAGGGCTTAAACAAATCTTGTGCTCATCAGAAACCAGAGACCTCACAGAGATTGAGCCAAAACTGTGTTTGAGTGTCTCCTGTGGAGGTATGGGTCAGCAATGGACTGCTGTAGGGGCAGGGGCTCAGGGTGCAGTAGACCTGGGTATGGCATAAGCCCTCTTGGAGGAGGTCATCATTAACCCCACAATAGAGCCACCAGAACTTACACAGGACTGGGGAAACAGACGCTTGGAGGGCACTTAAAAAAGCTTGTGCCCACCAGGACCCAGAGGAAAGGAGATATGACCCCACAAGCGACTGACCCAGACTCACCCAAGAGGGTCCAGGAGTCTCCAGTGGAAGCATGGGTCGGCAGTGGCCTGCTGCAGGACTGGGGGCACTGAGTGCAGCAGTGCCTGCATGGGATCTTTTGAAGGAGGTCACCATTATCTTCATTACTTCAACCATAGTTTGGCCTCAGGTCAAACAAAAGGGAGGGAACACAGCCCCGCCCATCAAAAGAAAGTTGGATTAAGGATTTACTGAGCATGGCCCTGACGATCAACACAAGACCCGGTTTCCCCCTCGGTCAGTCTCTCCCATTAGGAAGCTTCCATAAGCCTCTTATCCTTCTCCATCAGAGTGCAGACAGAATGAAGACCACAATCACAGAAAACTAACTCTTCTAATCACATGAACCACAGCTTGTCTAACTCAATGAAACTGTGAGCCATGCCATGTAGGGCCACCCAAGACAGACGGGTCATGGTGGAGAATTCTGACAAAGTGAGGTCCACTGGAGGAGGGAATGGCAAGCCACTTCAGTATTCTTGCCTTGAGAACCCCATGAACTGTATGAAAAGGCAAAAAGATAGGACACTGAAAGATGAACTCCCCAGGTGGGTAGGTGCCCAATATGCTACTGGAGATCAGTGGAGAAATAACTCCAGAAAGAATGAAGAGATGAAGCTTTAATTATTAGTAGATCTAAGTTCAGTTCAGCCCCTCAGTTGTGTCCAACTCTTTGCGACCCCATGAATCGCAGCACACCAGGCCTCCCTGTCCATCACCAATTCCCAGAGCTCACTCAGACTCACGTCCATTGAGTCAGTGATGCCATCCAGCCATCTCATCCTCTGTCATCCCCTTCTCCTCCTGCCCCCAATCCCTCCCAGCATCAGGGTCTTTTCCAATGAGTTAACTCTTTGCATGAGGTGGCCAGAGTACTGGAGTTCAGCTTTAGCATAATTCTTTCCCAAGAAATCCCAGGGTTGATCTCCTTCAGAATGGACTGGTTGGATCTCCTTGCAGTCCAAGGGACTCTCAAGAATCTTCTCCAACACCACAGTTCAAAAGCATTAGTTCTTCGGTGCTCAGCCTTCTTCACAGTCCAACTCTCACATCCATACATGACCACAGGAAAAACCATAGCCTTGACTAGATGGACCTTAGTCGGCAAAGTAACGTCTCTGCTTTTGCATATACTATCTAGGTTGGTCATAACTTTTCTTTCAAGGAGTAAGCGTCTTTTAATTTCATGGCTGCAGTCACCATCTGCAGTGATTTTGGAGCCCAAAAAAATAAAGTCTGACACTGTTTCTACTGTTTCCCCATCTATTTCCCATGAAGTGATGGGGCTGGATGCCATGATCTTCATTTTCTATCAAATATAGCCAAATTAAAGGACACTCAGGCTTCCCAAGTGGTGCTAGTGGTAAAGAACCCACTTTCCAGTGCAGGAGACATAAGAGACACAGGTTCCATCCCTGGGTCAGGAAGATCCCCTGGAAGAGGGCATAGTAACCCACTCCAGTATCCTTGGCTAAAGAATCCCTTGGACAGAGGAGCCTGGTGTCCACAGTCAATAGAGTTGCATAGAGTCAGACATGACTGAAGTGACTATACATGCACACATGCACAAAGGACACTGCGAAATAACTGGCTCACCGTCTTCAGCAAGTGTCATGAAATTCAAGTAGAGACTGAGAACTCTTCAAGATTGAAGGAGATTAAAGAAATATAACAGTGCTATTCTCAATTGGATCATTTTGCTGTAAAGAGCACTACAGAGATAACAGACAAATAGAGTCTGAGGGTAGACGGTGGAATGAAATGCTTCTATTGTGGCTATGTAAGAGAATGTCTTTATTTTAGGAGTACACTAATATATTGGGGAGATCATGGGTATCAGATTGGCAGTTTACTCTTAAATTGTTCAGGAAAAAATGTACTGTAGTTGCAACCTTTTTTATTTTGGATTGCTTCAAAATGAAAAGTTAAAAATAATATATATTCACTTTAGCCATTTAATTTCCTGGGTCTTCACACATACCCCTATTCAGTCCTTTCCCTAGAAGTCCCCTCCCTTTGGAAACTTTGCTTGTCTGTCATGCCATGTTATTTCCTCTGTGTAGAGAGGATACTCTCTTGAATATGTACCATGTTCCCAGAATTAACATTTACCTGTCCAAGTTCACATTTCTACCACAGAGGGTAGTGTCCATGCCCAACACGCTCATATCTGAATCCTTCCTACTGAACATAGTGCCTGGCATTCTGCTTGATGAACAACCAGAGGCAGAGGGATAGAGGCAAGATTATGGTATAAATTTGGGAAACATTCCTAGAGTCAACAAGGTTAAGTGAGGGAAAGCAGGAGATTTGTTGTTGTTCAGTTGCTTGGAGGGCTTAAACAAATCTTGTGCTCATCAGAAACCAGAGACCTCACAGAGATTGAGCCAAAACTGTGTTTGAGTGTCTCCTGTGGAGGTATGGGTCAGCAATGGACTGCTGTAGGGGCAGGGGCTCAGGGTGCAGTAGACCTGGGTATGGCATAAGCCCTCTTGGAGGAGGTCATCATTAACCCCACAATAGAGCCACCAGAACTTACACAGGACTGGGGAAACAGACGCTTGGAGGGCACTTAAAAAAGCTTGTGCCCACCAGGACCCAGAGGAAAGGAGATATGACCCCACAAGCGACTGACCCAGACTCACCCAAGAGGGTCCAGGAGTCTCCAGTGGAAGCATGGGTCGGCAGTGGCCTGCTGCAGGACTGGGGGCACTGAGTGCAGCAGTGCCTGCATGGGATCTTTTGAAGGAGGTCACCATTATCTTCATTACTTCAACCATAGTTTGGCCTCAGGTCAAACAAAAGGGAGGGAACACAGCCCCGCCCATCAAAAGAAAGTTGGATTAAGGATTTACTGAGCATGGCCCTGACGATCAACACAAGACCCGGTTTCCCCCTCGGTCAGTCTCTCCCATTAGGAAGCTTCCTAAGCCTCTTATCCTTCTCCATCAGAGTGCAGACAGAATGAAGACCACAATCACAGAAAACTAACTCTTCTAATCACATGAACCACAGCTTGTCTAACTCAATGAAACTGTGAGCCATGCCATGTAGGGCCACCCAAGACAGACGGGTCATGGTGGAGAATTCTGACAAAGTGAGGTCCACTGGAGGAGGGAATGGCAAGCCACTTCAGTATTCTTGCCTTGAGAACCCCATGAACTGTATGAAAAGGCAAAAAGATAGGACACTGAAAGATGAACTCCCCAGGTGGGTAGGTGCCCAATATGCTACTGGAGATCAGTGGAGAAATAACTCCAGAAAGAATGAAGAGATGAAGCCAAAGCAAAAACAACACCCACTTGTGGATGTGACTGGTGATGGAAGTAAAGTCCAATACTGTAAAGAGCAATATTGCATAGGAACTTGGAATGTTAAGTTCATGAATCAAGGCAAATTAGAAGTGGTCAAACAGGAGATGGCAAGAGTGAATGTTGACATTTTAGGAATCACTGGACTAAAATGGACTGGAATGGGTGAATTTAAATCAGATGACCATTATATCCACTACTGTTGGCAAGAACCACTTAGAATAAATAGAGTGCCATCATAGTCAGCAAGAGTCCAAAATGCAGTACTTAGATGCAATCTCAAAAACAACAGAATGATCTCTGTTCATCTCCAAGACAAACCATTCAATATCACAGTAATCCAAGTCTATGCCCCAATAGTAATGCTGAAGAAGCTGAAGTTGAACAATTCTAAAAGACCTACAAGACCTTCTAGAACTAACACCCAAAAAAAGATATCCTTTTCATTTTAGGGGACTAGAATGCAAAAGTAGGAAGTCAAGAGATACGTGTAGTAACAGGCAAATTCAGCCATGGAATACAAAAGAAAGCAGGTCAAAGGCTAACTGAGTTTTGCTAAGAGAACGCATCAGTCATAACAAACACCCTCTTCCAACAACACAAGAGAAGACTACACATGGACATCACCAGATGGTCAGACCGAAATCAGAATGATTATATTATTTGGAGCCAAATATGGAGAAGCTGTATACAGTCAGCAAAAACAAAGCCTGGAAGCTAACTGTGGCTCAGATCATGAACTCCTTATTTCCAAATTCAGACTTAAATTGAAGAAAGTAGGGACAACCACTAGACTATTAAGGTATGACCTAAATCAAATCCTTTACGATTATACAGTGGAAGTGACAAATAGATTCAAGGAATTAGATCAGATAGAGTGTCTGAAGAACTATGGATGGAGGTACATATGAACATTGTGCAAGTGGCAGTGTTTAAAACCATTCCCAAGAAATGTAAAAAGGCAAAATGTTTGTCTGACGAGTCCTTACAAATAGCTGAGAAAAGACAAGACAGAAAGGCAAAGGAGAAAAAGAAAGACATACCCATTTGAATGCAGAGTTCCAAAGAACAGCAAGGAGAGATAAGAAAGCCTTCCTCAGTAATTAATGCAAAGAAATAGAGGAAAACCATAGAATGGGAAAGACTAGAGATCTCTAAAAGAAAATTAGAGATACCAAGGGAACATTTCATGAAAAGATGAGCACAATAAAGGACAGAAATGTTATGGACCTAACAGAAGCAGAAGATATTAAGAGGTGGCAAGAATACACAGAAGAACTATACAAAAAGATCTTTATGACCCAGATAGCCAAGATGATGTGATCACTCACCCAGAGCCAGACATTCTGCAATGTGAAGTCAAGTGGGCCTCAGGAAGCATCACTACCAACAAAGCTAGTGGAGGTGATGGAATTCCAGTTGAGTTACTTCAAATCCTAAAAGATTATGGTGTTAAAGTGCTGCACTCAATATGCCAGCAAATTTGGAAAACTCAGCAGTGGCCACAGAACTGGAAAAGTTCTGTTTTCATTAGAATCCCAAAGAAAGGCTATGCAAAGAATGCTCAAACTACCGCTCAATTGCACTCATCTCATATGCTAGCAAGGTAATGCTCAAAATTCTCCAAGCCAGGCTTCAGTAGTACATGAACTGTGAACTTCAGGTGGATTTAGAAAAGGCAGAGGAACCAGATATCAAATTGCCAACATATTAAAAGCAAGACAGTTTCAGAAAAACTTCTGCTTTATTGACTATGCCAAAGCCTTTGACTGTGTGGATCACAATAAACTGTGGAAAATTCTGAAAGAGATGGGAACACCAGACCACCTGACCTGCCTCCTGAGAAATCTGTATGCAAGTCAAGAAGCAACAGTTAGACTGGACATGGAACAGACTGGTTCCAAATAGGAAAAGTAGTACATCAAGGCTGTATATTGTCACCCTGCTTATTTAACTTATGTGCAGAGTACATCATGAGAAATGCCAGAATGGATGAAGCACAAGCTGGAATCAAGATTGCTGGGAGAAATCTCAATCACCTCAGATATGCAGATGATACCACCCTTATGGCAGATATTGAAGAAGAACTAAAGAGCCTCTTGATAAAAGTGAAAGAGAAGAGTGAAAAAGTTGGCGTAAAGCTCAACATTCAGAAAACGAAGATTATGGCATCTGACCCAATCACTCCATGGCAAATAGATGTAGAAACAATGGAAACAGTGCAGACTTTATTTTTCTGGGCTCCCAAATCACTGCAGATGGTGATTGCAGCCATGAAATTAAAAGACACTTGCTCCTTGGAAGAAAAGCTATGACCAACCTAGACAGCATATTAAAAAGCTTTGCCAACAAAGCATTGCCAACACTACTTTAGCAACAAAGGTCCTTCTAGTCAAAGCTATGGTTTTTCTAGCAGTCTGTATGAATGTGAAAATTGAACTATAAAGAAGGCTGAGCACCGCACCCAAGAATTTGTTTTTGAATTGTGGTGTGGAGAAGACTCTTGAGAGTCACTTGAACTGTGAGAATATCAAACCAGTCAAATCTAAAGGAAATCAGCCTTGAATATTCATTGGAAGGACTGATGCTGAAGCTGAAACTCCAATGCTTTGGCCACCTTACGTGAAGAGCTGACTCATTTGAAAAGACCTTGATGCTGGGAAAGGTTGAAGGCTGGAGGAGAGGGGACGACAGAGGATGAAATGGTTGGATGGCATCACGGACTCAATGGACATAAGTTTGAGTAAGCTCCGGAAGTTGGTGATGGACACTGAGTCCTGGAGTGCTTCAGTCCATGGGGTCGCAAAGAGTCAGACACACTGAGCACCTGCTAAGTCGTGTCCAACTATTTTTAACCCCATGAACTGCAGCACACCAGGCTTCCCTGTTCTTCGCTATCTCCCAAAGTCTGCTCAAACTCATGTCCATTGAGTCTGTGATACCACCCATCCATCTCATCTTCTGTTCAGTTCAGTTCAGTCACTCAGTCGTGTCCAACTCTTTGCAACCCCATGGACAGCAGCACACCAGGCCTCCCTGTCCATCACCAACTCTCCGAGTTTACTCAAACTCATGTCCATTGAGTCAGTGATTCGCATCAGGTGGCCAAAGTATTGGAGTTTCAGCTTCAACATCAGTCCTTCCAAAGAGCATTCAGGACTAATTTCCTTTTAGGATTGACTGGTTTGATATCCTTGCAGTCCAAAGGACTCTCAAGAGCCTTCTCCAACACCATAGTTCAAAAGCATCAATTCTTCAGTGCTCAGCTTTCCTTATAATCCAACTCTCACATACATGGCTTCCCTGGTGACTCAGAGGTTAAAGCATCTGCCTGCAATGTGGGAGACCTGGGTTCAATCCCTGGGTCAGGAAGATCCCCTGGAGAAGGAAATGGCAACTGACTCCAGTATTCTTGCCTGGAGAATCCTATGGACGGAGGAGCCTGGTAGGCTACAGTCCATGGGGTCACAAAGATTAGGACATGATTGAATGACTTCACTCATTTTTCACTCACATCCATACATGACCACTTGAAAATCCATAGCTTTGCCTAGGACCTTTGTTGTCAAAGTAATGTCTCTGCTTTTTAATATGTTATCTAGGTTGGTCATAACTTTCTTTCCAAGGAGTAAGCATCTTTTATTTTCATGACTGCAATCACCATCTACAGTGATTTTGGAGCCCAAAAAAATGTCAGCCACTGTTCCACTATTTCCCCACCTATTTGCCATGAAGTGATGGGACCAGATGCCATGATCTTCCTTTTCTGAATGTTGAGCTTTAAGCCAACTTTTTCACTCTCCTCTTTCACTTTCATCAAGAGGCTCTTTAGTTCCTCTTCACTTTCTGCCATAAGGGTGGTGTCATCTACATATCTGAGGTGATTGATATTTCTCCCGGCAATCTTGATTCCAGCTTGTGTTTCTTCCAGTCCAGTGTTTCTCATGATGTACTCTGCACATAAGTTAAATAAGCAGGGTGACAACATACAGCCTTGATGTACTATTTTTCCTATTTGGAACCAGTCTGTTGTTCCATGTCCAGTTCTAATTGTTGCTTCCTGACCTGCATACAGATATCTCAAGAGGCAGGATAGGTGGTGTGGTATTCCCATCTCTTTCAGAATTTTCCAGTTTATTGTGATCCACTCAGTCAAAGGCTTTGGCATAGTCAAAAGCAGCTATAGATGTTTTTTTCTGGAACTTTTGCTTTTTCAATGATCCAGCAGATGTTGGCAATTTGTTCTCTGGTTCCTCCGCCTTTTCTATAACCAGCTTGAACATCTAGAAGTTCACGGTTCACGTATTGCTGAAGCCTGGCTTGGAAAATTTTGAATATTATTTTACTAGTGCAATTGTGTGGTAGTTTGCGCATTCTTTGGCATTGCCTTTCTTAGGGATTGGAATGAAAACTGACCTTTTCCAGTCCTGTGGCCACTGCTGAGGTTTCCAATTTTGCTGGCATATTGAGTACAATGCTTTCACAGCATCATCTTTTAGGATTTTAAATAGCTTAACTGGAATTCCATCAGCTCCCCTAGCTTTGTTCATATTGATGCTTCATACCATCCAACCATCTCACCTTCTGTAACCTGATTCTTCTCATCCCTCAATCTTTCCCAGCATCAGGGTATTTTCCAATGAATCAGCTCTTGGCATTAGGTGGTCAAAGTATTGGGGATCAGCATAGGTCCTTCCAATGAATATTCAGCATTGATTTCATTGAGTTTTAATTACAACTGTGTGAACTTGGACAGGATTTAGACTTTCTAAGCCTTGGTTTCCTTGCATGTAAAATGAATTTTGGGATGGAGCAAAGATTATAGGGATTGTAGGGCATCTGAATGTGTTCCTGGTGCTCAGCAGATACCCTGCATATTTTAGCTTCCCTCTCCACTTAAAAATAAGAATAAAAATCATCAAAGAAGACTAGAGGTTTACCACTCCAGCTTATATTCTTGACTTCTCTCTAACCTTAGCATATGAACTTGAATATGTTAATTCACTTTACATGGCTTCAGTGTACTTCTCAGTAAAATGGGAGGTGGATAAATGGAAGGATGAGGAGTGGGCTTAATAACTCTCATGCTATCAGGATCTCACAGTTCTGTATGTAACAAGATTTCCTTTTTTTTGGATACAAACAGGGAAGGGTAAGAAAGAGTCTGCTGTATTTAAAGGATTTTCCTCAGTTTAGCAGGCGAAGTCCACCTCCTGCTAGATTGTACAGTTGATTCATTTACACCTGTTTAAAGCGGAGGTAAATTGAGAGGTGGTAGTGTTGTCAGGTTACTGTTGAGCACATTAATAATTTATAAGCCATCAAGGAATTAATGCACACTTTCAGTCCTCACTGCATTTTTCCTTATTCATAATTCTTTACCTAATTGCTTTTTCCTTTAAAATTAAGGGAGCTGAGACCTTGGCTATTTGCCTAATGGCTCAAACAGAGCCATGACCCACTGCCAAGTCTTTCAGTCTTTTTATAGCCTGGGGACATTTGCCATTGATAGAAAGCTGATGGGCTTGATTTTCCTGAAAAAGATACTTTGCACTGACCTCTGACCCCATTAAATACTTTGGCCATTGCCCATTTACTGTAATGGGTGCAATAAATTTGTTTTAATTTAGGACATTATCAAGTAGGGAATATTGACAAAGACAAAACAATGTTTTCAAAACAGCCAGAGGGAAATCATGAATAAATAAATACGTTGAATCTAGCTGATAAATTAACAAAGGTTTATTCTGGTAATCTGACTGGACTATTTCAAAGTTAGGCCAAAGGTGATTCTGTTTCTAATAGAAATGTCGTCTTTCTCTTTAGGCCAAAGAAAAGGTGTGTGGCATAGAGAGAAATTGCAACGTGTACAGCGGCATTTATCCCTTCTGACAGATCTGTTTTAAATAGATGTATTTGTTTTCAGCTAAATGCCAAAAGGAATAGCCAGATGACTCTAGTAGCCTTTTCTATGGCAAGGCATTTATTTTCTTTGTGTAAACACTTTATTAGGGATCTCAGCTGGCTGTTTCTTCACTTTTTCTTTGTATTAGTCCTTTAGATGAGTGTCAAAGCTCTGAAATTCTGGTTAAATATTGCCTGTCTTTGTTTCCTTTTGAGTGAAATAAATGACTCCTAACCTGGATATATTCCTCTGGAGGAAGGGGGTGAGGATGCATATGGTGCCGATCCTTGGGCTATTATCCTTAGACAGGCAACAGGGTTCAGACAGGCAGTGAAAGGATCCAACAAACCCCAAGCATATTTGCAAAGCTGTGAGGCCTTAGATGGTGCTATTTTATGCAAAATCCAAATGGCTAAATCTTCCAGGTTACAGGCCGCCCTGGAGGGCATTTTTAGCTGCATAAAACTAACTGGAACCACTTGAAAGAAAATTTTGCCAGAAGTGTTTAATCACACTGGTAACCTAATTGTTTTCTATTCAACTTAGGACAAGGATCCATGTGTGCAGCTTAGGAAACCTTACACAAGCTCAGAGAGTCAGGGAGAATCATAAACATCTCATTTAGAAAGTTTGGTGTGTGTGTCTCATGTTTTGACGTCACTGCTCAGGGACAGGAAAGCCATTGTCAGACAGTGGAAAGTATACTTTTTTAAAAGGTCTAACAAGGCAAGCCATGAGAAGCTGATTCTGGTCTCTCTATGATGAAGAGGCATGTTTTCCATAAGAATTATCTTGATCACTTTTGTATGCTGCTGCTGCTGTTGCTGCTAAGTCGCTTCAGTCATGTCGGACTCTGTGCGACCCCAAGACAGCAGCCCACCAGGCCACCCATCCCTGGGATTCTCCAGGCAAGAACACTGGAGTGGGTTACCATTTCCTTCTCCAATGCATGAAAGTGAAAAGTGAAAATGAAGTCGCTCAGTCGTGTCTGACTCTTCGCGACCCCATGGACTGCAGTGGTCCAAAACTCTGTAACTCATGACTCATTCAGTGAGCTCCCCATGTGGTAACACATCAACAGTTGACATGTGCTGCTGTTATGTGTGTGTGCGTGCTCAGTCGTGTCGAATTCTTTGTGACCCCATGGACTATAACCTGCCAGCTCCTCTGTCCATGGGATTCTCCAGACAAGGATACTGGAGTGGGTTGCCAGGCCCTCCTCCAGGGGATCTTCCCAACTAAAGGATGAAATGTATGTCTTCTTCTACGGCCCTTGCATTGGCAGGGAGAGTCTTTACCACTAAACTACCTAGGAAGCCCATACTGCTGTTAAATAAAGTGTATTTTAGAAGAAAAAGCGTGCACTGGAAGTATAAAGACCTGTTGATCAAGTTCTGGTTCTGCTTCTTGCTAGTTCTGTGAGTTTATGCAGGTGATTCAAACTTCTTGAGCCTGACTTTCCACCTGCATGGGATTGATGCCTTCTCGGACACCCATGGAAGTTTTAAGCTAAACTCCATGGAGGTTTTAAACTCTTTAATCAATTGAAAAGTATGTGCAGGCTATAAAGTTCTCTGCAAATATAAGAAATTATTTTTATATCACTGTGACAGAACTTAGTGTTCTAGGTCGCTTTATTTTTATCTGTTGTTTTTTTTTTCACTCTTGCTTGCAAGTCATGTAGACGGTAAACGTGCGCTGTAATTCACCAAAGCAAAATCCCCAGCTTGGCATAAGCCACATTTGGAAGAATACGATAAAAATGGTTTCTTTTGGATCGTATGCCCATCTGAAGTCTTCTTTGGAATGTAATTCCGTCAGAAGCAATTATGGCACTAGCAGATATTCCGAGAATTCATGAATCCCACAGCCAAAGCCATGATTTGCGCTTCAATACCAGACACATTTGGCAGGCTGTGATTTGGAAGCCAAAATAATGTGGGGTCTGTGTGTGTGTGTGTGCAGGCACCTGCTCAGTGCTGTCCAACTCTTTGTTGACTGTAGCCCTCCAGGTTTCTCTGTCCATGGGACTCTCCAGGCAAGAATACTGAAGTGGATTGCCATTTCTTCCTCCAGGGAATCTTGCTGACCCAGGGATCCAAGCCGCATCTTACATCTCCTGCATTGCCAGGTTGATTCTTTACTACTTGTGCCACCTGGAAAGCCACAATACTGGCTGCTTTTGAGGTTCTAAATGGGGCCATTTGCACTCAATGAGGCACTGCCTGCTCCCACCACTCGGGAGAGATGGGACCCAGATTCCCCGGGATTTCTTCAGACAGTCTTTTTCTTCCTTCTTCATGGACCTGAACAATATAACTTTCTGGATTAAGAGATGACAGTGTTTTAGGGTTTTTCCCCACCCCTCAGGTGTTTGACATGAGTATTCTATAAATGTGCCTTATATAAAAACCATTCTGAAGCAGCTCAGAATTTTTCAGTGCCAACCTTACTCAGCCTGTCATTCAAATCCTTAATGATGGGTTTATGTGAAAGTGACTTCTCTACACTTTCCTTTGCTTCATCTTAGATGGCAGCGTGGTTCTTCCTTTGAAGAAAAAAAAGCATTCAGGAAGATGGTTCCTTCAGGCAAATAGCATGGTTCAGTTACTGTATCAAATGAAATGTATATAGACAAAAAGCTACAAACACCAGCTTGAGCAGAAGTGGTGATGTAGAGCTAGGTATGCGGTGGTGTGTGTGTGGGAATCAGGCATTCAGCCCTGGCCAGATGTCAGTCAGTGCAGATAAGGAAGATAAAGCTCTTCTGCCTCAGTGGGAACTGTGTAATTTCACTCTGCCTTTCCAATACATCAAAGCTAGTTTCAGAGACTGCGGCATTCCCAGATACCTTCTAAAGAATCATAGAATGTAAGAAATAGAGGTCATGTGACTTCCAGGTGAACACTGAATCCCTGTGTAGCACCCAGCTGGAACCAGATGTTCCAACCACAGCTGGAATATGCCTAGAGATGGGATGGTACCCCCTTCTAGAACAACTCAATCTATTAATGGACAGTTCTAATGTTAGGAAATGAAATATTTTGTTTTAACTTTTCCCAGTGTCTAAACTATAGGAGATGTCACTACCTGAGGTCTTTGTCAATTCTGAATATTCAACGAGTGACAATCCAATCTAACCATTGTCACCTGGCACAGACCTCCCCTCATTACTCATAAAGCAATCAGGCGAAGTTCTGCCCATGATATGAGTCTAGCTCTATGTTCTAACCTATGGATGGCCCCTTTAAGTTTATCCTTACTGAAAAGAAATAAAGACAATCTAGCATATTTTTTTTCTTACTGATGCCATGCTGGCTTCTAGTGATCAGAACTGTTTTTAAGTGTACAGAAAAACTGTTTTCATATTCCTTTTGGGAGTTTTTCCCATAATATACATTAACCCACCAGTTTAGTTTGTGGACTCTGCCTAACTCCTGCTTTGGAGAGTTGAATCTATATTTGGGTGTGTTCTCTCTGCTAGTGCTTTTCCCACTATTCAGGGTTCCTCTGTATCTTATGTATATATTGATTTACTTATCCCTGGATAATATTTTTGCTTAATGTGCTTGTCATGAGAGTCATTATCTTTGCATTCATTTCAGCCAACATAGCCTCATATTTTAGTTTTGAATGTCCTTGTTGTCTTTGCTCAGGGTACATGAGTGACTATTTGCAAGCAGGCTGTGTTTCGCTGACAAGCCACAGTCTGAATGATGTGCACACACAAAAATAGAAATTGCATTATTTGGATTTGGGTGTGAACTGGCCTCATTAGCAGCCAATCAACTAGTAGTCTATAACATAACATGTGGATTGAGAAGCAAAAAATAACTCCTGAATTTGGTCTTCCTGTTGGATAAATTATTCATCCCCTAGTGTACTTTTGGATATAGTGACTCAACTGGTAAAGAACCCGCCTGCCAGTGAATAGACTCAAGAGACACAGGTTCAATCCCTGAGTCAGGAAGATCCCCTGGAGAAGGAAATGACAACCCACTCCAGTATTCTCGCCTGGGAAATTCCGTGGACAGAAGGAGCCTGGTGGGCTACAGTCTGTGGGGACCACAAAGAATCACACATGACTGATTGACTGAACAGACACACATGCAGTATATCTTTGTAAGAGAAAATGACTAATGATTATGCTTATCTTTGCATATCCATCACAGAGCTAATATGAACTATTTATCCTAAAATGACTGAAACTGTTTTAGCACTAAAATAAGATATATCAATATAATGTTGTAGTATGCAAAAACTAACCTAAAGACTATCTTATTCTCCTTAAAAGACAAAGTTTCATTCCATTCCCATAAAAGGTATATATAAAATTACCATTATAATATTATATATCATTCATATATATGCCTATATATGATACATATTATCCTTTCAGAATAAAGAAAGCCTCCAGGTGACCAGTAACATGAAACACTGCAAAATTGAGTGTTTTCCTTACCTGCCATTGGTTCAGATTTACTTTCACTGAATTCATGGGGCAGCTGCATCCTGGAAATACCTATTTACACTGGCCATGACTTCAGCAAACAGAGGTCCCAGTGTGTCTCTGAAACTCTTCTGTGAAACTCCCACTGAAGTCTGGATACCCATGGGTTGAGGACAGTTAGTTTCACTGATCAAGGTCTGGTTTCTTCTGCTTTGTTTGCCTTGCCTGTACTTAGCTTCCATCTGTCTGTCATCCTAGAATAGCAGCCAGAGACAGCTTATGTGGTATCTCTTGGGCAGGAAGGTTAAGTCCCCTGGCATGGATTGCATTCAGCAACTAAATAAATAAGATAACTTGGAGATAGGCTTTTATTCATAGGAAACCAGATAGCCTTTTTGATGATAAAATATTTATTCCCTATTGTCTTCTTGTTGCCAAGACTACTGCTTATGGCTCATTTCTTAAAAGGAGCTTGAGTGCTAAGGAGGTTACAGGAATTAGTCGGTAATTTTGATTTTGAAAAATATCTTGAATGAGATTATGTTGTCCAAAACTGAATGTGATTTGCCATTTAATGTTGACTGAGATCATGCCATGTCCCACTTTAGTTCAATACTTCCTTTTTTTAATCATTGTTTTTCTCTAAGAAACAGTATCTTCACTTTATAGCTTTAGAAAGTAACTAAACATGTAGTCATTTTTAAGGCAGCTAAGTGAATTAATCTATGTGAATTCATGTAAGTGTTTAGAAAATTCTAAACTTCTCCAAATGAATATATTATAATAACTTAATTTAACACACTTTTATTATTTTAACCATTTACAAAGTACCAGGACCTTCTGCGAGATTCTGCAGAAGACCAACAGGTATTAGGATCTCAGACCTGCACAGGCATTCTGTTTATTGGAGTATTAGCATGGAAATATCCAGTACTCTTGCCTGGAAAATCCCATGGGCGGAAGAGCCTGGTAGGCTGCAGTCCGTGAGGTCGCAAAGAGTCGAACACAACTGAGCGGCTTCACTTTCACTTTTCACTTTCATGCATTGGAGAAGGAAATGGGAACCCACTCCAGTGTTGTTGCCTGGAGAATCCCAGGAATGGGGGAGCCTGGTGGGCTGCCGTCTATGGGGTCGCACAGAGTCAGACACAACTGAAGCGACTTAGCAGCAGCAGCAGTATGGAAATATAGATCATTCTACACCAAGGTAGACTCTGATAAGCCCTGGGTCAGGAGTAAAAAAGTACTAGAGGAATATGGAATTCCAACTGGGAGTATCCAAGAAGACTTCGAGGAAATGCTTTCTTTGAGTTGGAACTTGATAAATAATAAAAGTAGGTAACATTTTTCAGTGCTTACTAAATGTTAGAACTGTTCAAAATACTTTAAAACATAAATATTTCTTTAATTCTCTAAAATTAACATCATAAGCAAAGTCTTGTTGTAATTCCTATTTTATAGTTGCACAAACTGAGGCGTATGCCAGTTAAACAATTTGCCAAAAAGGTCGTGCTGCTAAGCTGTGTGTTCAAAATACTTTAAAACATAAATATTTCTTTAATTCTCTAAAATTAACATCATAAGCAAAGTCTTGTTGTAATTCCTATTTTATAGTTGCACAAACTGAGGTGTATGCCAATTAAACAATTTGCCAAAAAGGTCATGCTGCTAAGCTGCGAAGTCGCTTCAGTCATGTCCGACTCTGTGCGACCCCATAGACGGCAGCCCACCAGGCTCCCCTGTCCCTGGGATTCTCCAGGCAAGAACGCTGGAGTGGGTTGCCGTTTCCTTCTCCAATAGAACTAATAAATAGTGGAGTGAAGACTCAAATTCAGGAGTCTTGCACCAGAAGGCTTATTGTCATTCTTAAAGGAAGCAAGAATATACAATGGAGAAAAGATGGTCTCTTCAATAAGTGGTTCTGGGAAAATTGGACAGCTACATGTAAAGAATGAAATTAGAATACTCTCTAACACCATACACAAAAATAAACTCAAAATGGGTTAAAGACCTAAATGTAAGGACAGGCACTATAAAACTCTTAGAGGAAAATGGACAGAACACTCACATAAATTGCAGCAATATCTTTTTTGACCCACCTCTTAGAGTAATGAAAATAAAAACAAAAATAAACAAATGGAATCTAAAGCTTTTGCATAGCAAAGAAAATCATAAAGAAGACAAAAAGACAACCCTCAGAATGGGTGAAAATATTTGCAAACAAAGCAACTGACAAGAGATTAATCTCCTAAATATACAAACAACTCATGCAGCTCAATATAAAAAAATGAACAGCCCAATCAAAAAATGGGTGAAAGACCCAAATAGAGATTTCTCCAAAGAAGACATAGAGGTGACATAGAAATACATAAAAAGATGCTCAGTATCACAAATTATTTATTAGAGAAGTGCAAATCAAAACTACAATGAGGTAAATCCTCACATGATCAGAGTAGCCATAAGCAAAAAAATCTATGAACAAAAATGCTGGGAGGATGTGGAGAAAAGACAGCCCTCCTCTACTGTTAGTGGGAATGTAGATTGGTATAGCCGCTATGGAGAATTGTATAGCATTTCCTTAAAAAGCTAAAAATAGAACTACCATATGACCCAGCAATCCCATTCCTGGGCACATACCGAGAGAAAACCATTATTCGAAAGGGTATATGCACCCCAGTGTTCATTGTAGCACTGTTTACAATAGCCAGGACACAGAAACAACCTAAATGTTCATCAACAGAGGAACAGATAAGGAAGACATGGTGTGCATATACAATGTAATATTGCTAATTGCTAAGTCACTTCAGTCGTGTCCGACTCTGTGCGACCCCATAGACGGCAGCCCACCAGGCTCCCTGTCCCTGGGGTTCTCCAGGCAAGAACACTGGAGTAGGAACGAAAATTGTGCCACTTGCAGGGACATAGATGGACCTAGAGACTATACAAAGTGAAGTAATCAGAAAGAAAAGAACAAATATATATTAATACATATATGTGGAATATAGAGAAACTGTACAGATGGATTTGTTTGCAAAGCAAAAATAGAAATACCGATATAGAGAACAAATATATGGATACCAAGAGGGGAAAGGAGGAGGTGGGATGAATTGGGAGATTGGAACTGACATATATGTATATACTACTGCTGCTGCTAAGTCGCTTCAGTCAGGTCCGACTCTGTGTCACCCCATAGACAGCTGCCCACCAGGCTTCCCCGTCCCTGGGATTCTCCAGGCAAGAACACTGGAGTGGGTTGCCATTTCCTTCTCCAATGCATGAAAGTGAAAAGTGAAAGTGAAGTCGCTCAGTCGTGTCCAACTCTTAGCGACTCCATGGACTGCAGCCTACCAGGCTCCTCCGCCGTGGGATTTTCCAGGCAAAAGTACTGGAGTGGTTTGCTGTTTCCTTCTCCATATGTATATACTACTATGTATAAGAAAATGAGAACCTACTGTATAGCACCAGAAACTGCTCAGTCCTGTGTTGACCTCACTGGGAAGAAAATCCCCTAAAAGGGGATATGTGTATACATATAGCTGATTCACTTTGCTGATTAGCCGAAACTAACACAACATTGTAAAGCAACTACACTCCAATAAAAATTAAAAAAAAAAAAAAGAAGAGAAAAAGAAAAGCATTCCAAGCAGACTTCCCAAATGCAAATTGAGAGAAAGTTGGAAGGTTCAAAGGACAGAAAGAATGCCAAAAGAAGTGGTTAGCAAAGATGGTGAGAGGCGTATGGAGCAAGGTTTGAGAGGGCGCTGTATTGGAGGGCAAAGTATTTGTGTTTTATTCTAAATGAACTGGGGAGTCATTGGAAGGTTTTAAGTATGTTTGATTTATTTATGTATTCATTTATATATTTTTGGCTGTGCTGGGTATTTGTCACTGCACAAACTTTGCTCTAGTTGTGGTGAGCAGCGGCTACTGTCTAGGTGCGGTCCATAGGCTTTTCATTGCAGTGGCTTCTCTTGTACAGCATGGGCTCTAGGGCATGCAGGCTTTAGTAGCTGCAGCACCTGGGTACAGTCATTGCTGCTCCCAGGCTCTAGAGCATACGCTCAGTAATTAGGGCACACTGGCTTAGTTGCTCTGTGGCATGTGGGACTTCCCCAGATCAGGGATCGAACCCGTGTCTCCTGCATTAGCAGGTGGATTCTTTACCACTGAGCTTCCAGGGAAGCCCTTAAGTATGTCTTAAGTAGGTAAATGACTTCAGTTCAGTTGCTCAGTCGTGTCTGACTCTTTGCGACCCCATGGACTGCAGCACACCAGGCCTTCCTATCCATCACCAACTCCCAGAGCTTACTCAAACTCATGTCCTTTGAGTCGGTGATGCCATCCAACCATCTCATCCTCTGTCATCCCCTTCTCCTCCCGCCTTCAGTCTTTCCCACCACCAGGGTCTTTTCAAATGAGTCAGTAAATGGCTTATGCTTTTATATTTTGAAAAGACCACTCTGGGTAATATATGGAGAATGAATTATAAAGGGATAGAAATGAAAGCAGGAAAATCAATTAGGAGGCAAATTGCACAGTCTGGACAATATATATGGTCTAAACCTTGAAGGAGGAGAGATGGGTGGATTAGGGTTACATTTTGGATGCAAAGTTAAAAAGATTTGAATTAGGTGGAAGATAAAAGAAAAAGAAAGGTACCAAGAATGACCCCAGAATTTTGGGTTAAGTAACTGAATGGTGTAGTGCCAGTAATGAGCTGGAGAGAACTGGCTTGGGGACAGGGGGAGTTAGAAGTTCTACTGTGGACACAGTGGGACAGCTCTGGGGGTAACTTGGGTTGCCCCTTTAAGAATGCTAAAGTATGGATAAGAGAAATGGATACAAGAGGAATTACAGATATACGACTGACAGATGTGATATGTATTGGGTTGAAAGCTCTGATAACTTCAGGTTTTGAGTCTGAAAAGGTAGAAAAGAAGCAATCCCATTAACCTACATGGTACAGTAGAAGTTTGGCAAAGAGCAGGATTAATTTAAGCCAAGGAATCATGAGAAAATTCCCAGTTGAATACTGGGCAAGGATATAGGCTTTAGAATATGGAAGACTTGGGTTTGAATTCTAGGTGATCCACTTACCAAATGTATGTAACAAGTTTCTTAGTTGCCTCAGCCTCCGTTTCTAATCCATGTATTCAGAGACACTCAGTCATGTCCAACTCTTTGCAACTCCACGGACTGTAGCCCACCAAGCTCCTCTGTCCATGGGGTTCTCCCGGCAAGAATACTGGAGTGAGGTGCCATTTCCTCTTCCAGGGCATCTTCCCCACCCAGGAATGGAATCTAACTCTCTTACATCTCCTGCATTGGCAGGCAGATTCTTTACCATTAGCACCACCTGGAAAGCCCTTCTGATCTAGAAAATGAGAGAAATAATAATGATAAAGCATAATGATATATGCAAGTGCTTAATACATGAGAATCATTCAATAAATACTATTATCACTATCTCTTGTAATTCATGTTATAATAATATCAATATAAAAGTAACATTACCTTTTGGGATGTGTTTCATTTCTGTTGATTGTGACTAAGATGAAACATTCTGGTCATTGGTTCCTTTTAAGCAAGACTTGCAAGGATATTAACCCAGATTTTATATTCAACTCTTTTTGCTATATTTAATCATCAAGACAAATTGCATATTATTTATGTACTTTCCCCAATTTACAGATCAATACACTAGGCTCAGAAAGGGTACTATGTCTAAGGTTATACAGCTAGGAATTGGAGCCTACCTGGATCTGACACACTTAGATCAACTTGCTGCAAATAATTCTGAATTCTTCCCCAACAAGTCAGTATAAGATAAAAGTACCATTGTATCACATTGCCAGTTCTCTGATATCTATGCTGAGAGAATAAATTCTGTTTTATAAAAATGTTATTAGCAAACACCACCGGGGTTTTCACAGTGTCTCATGGAATTTTTTAGTGCTGGACAATGTTCCACTCAAGGCCTGTCTTTGGATGACATGAAGAAAAGTCTTCAGTTCTCAACCATTGACAAATATGGTAAGTATACAGATTCATCAGATTGACTAAGAAAGCTACCCTTGGGAAGGTGATATCTGTTTAATAATGAGGGAGAGAAGATTCTATTTTGTAATAAGTAGAAATGAAGGGTGCTTTTAAAAACATTATAAAAGTGGGAAATTTGCTCTTATAAGTCATAAGTCTAGTTATCTTTGCATTTAATAATGGGTGCATAAGTTTGTAAGTGTATGTACAAGTATATGGGAGTGTGTGTACATGTGGAAAAAGTACAACACTTATGAAAATAATCTACATCTCATGACATTCCAAACACCTTACTGCCACCTTATTGAGTTCACTGCCTCTAAGCCCCACATCACAGAGATGTAGGGAAGAGGAGAAAATAAGAGATGAGTTTCCACAATTGCACCATATCCTAGGGAAGTGTTTCCTTTTAGCAAGCACCCCAGGGTAAAATGTGAACCCAGCTAGTGTCTCAAAAAGATGGAGAGGAGATGAGGGTCTCACTGGCGGGACCTATTTTGCACAGGGCGACTTTAGGAAGAATTGATCCAGCCCTTTGAACAATTAGCGCAGTCCTGTGCTTGCCCCTAATCCAGCCCTTTGAAACAATTAGCGCATCCTGTGCTTGCCCCTAATCCAGCCCTTTGAAATAATTAGCGCAGTCCTGTGCTTGCCCCCGGAAGCCAGAGGATGGGCGATAACCGTCACCATCAGCTCCCACATTAAAGTGCCAGGCCTGTGATGTCCTTTCTCCAACCTCTAAGCCTGAAAGGCTCTATATCTTATTGGAATTTTAGCACAATGGGCTCATTTATTCATGGGAACTTCCTTTGACAATATGTAGAACTGGAAAAAAAAAGTGTATGTCAGTTAAATAGATCAGATTTATTACAAGAACTGGGTTTGTGGAAGAATAAATCATGTTATGTTCCTGGCTCTGTGTTATTGATGCCAGTAGACCCTGCTGCTTTGGGATCCTCACCAATGCACTTTGTCTGCAGAGTATTAGTACCTAAGGCATTAGGAAGCCTTTAAGAAATGAAGGGGAAAGATGTTCTGGATAGATACAACAAACTACTTGGGAACATTAAAGAAAGAAACTTTTGTGCTTCTGACTCCCAGTACATGTCTAGAATGCAGCTGAGGGCTTTTCATCATCAACTTTACGACATAATTGGCCACCCGAGTAACGGAGGAAAATATGTGCTAAGTGTCACATCATCACCTTTTTTTAAAGATATAATATCATTTTTTCAAACCTTTACAGATGTGACTGCACAACCACAAAACATAGGGCACCCTTTGAAATGTGTGCTTTGACCAGGAGTCTTTCCTTTCTTGGTGGAGTTTCAAGACGAAGAACTTCTTACTGATCTATTTCTTAAAGGGATAATACATTGAACAGAATTCCTCAAGATGGAGAAGTTAGACAAAAAAAGATGTAATCATACAAAAGTAGGTTTTTCTTATGTATATATGTACCAGGGGTAGAAGAAAACATTAGAGTGTTTAAATGGATGAGAGTCCCAGTTGATGAAAAAGATGTTTTCAATGTCTCCTACTAGGAACATCACATTGTACAAACAGAACCCTTTAATTGCCCTCCATTTCCACTTCATAAACCACTTGTGGCATATAACAGCAACTTTATGAACTGTTTCTTCCCCAAAGAACAGGGCTAGAGAATGCAGATAAAATTAAGTACATAGCTGTACTTGAGACCTTTCACCCTTAAACAAAACACACAAACATGATTCAGTCTTTTCTTAAAGCCATGGTCAAATTTCATTTGGTCCCTCTTAAGCCGACTGACTGCACAAAGACTGTCCCTTCAACTCTGGTGATGAGGGTATCAATAATAAATGTCAGCGTCTATGTCCTGCTGATTTTGCTACCCATACCCGAAGGCAAGCCTGCCCACACTAGCAAGAAGGATGCTCACAATCAGATTTCCACTGGAGCCCTATGGAGAGAGAGGCATGGAGCATTGTAGACCAGTAAAATTGCATGTGGTACATTAGACAGTTGATTATACAGTAATGAGAAAATTACGAGCTTATTAAAGCATCTATCTCTGCCTGGGATGGAGTTTCAGCTTTAGGCTGAACAAAAGGAAATATTTTTGCTTCAAGATACAAATTTTTCACCCACCCGGAGTTAGGATTCAGTAATGTGACTCCCACTTCCCCTAACCGCAGCTGGCCAGGGCCAGCCCCACTAGCAAAAGGAGCCCTTCAAGCAGCATCAGCAGTGGTGGCTCTGCCTTTCCTGAGAGTTTATGCGCTGCCTAAGAGATGCTGATGGAGACCTTTCTTATGAAAATAAATATGCCCATTGAACTGTGTATCGCCAGATGTCTTAACAAAAATGTGGATGGCTGAGTTGGTTTTGAAAACTCAGCTATCAAAAGAGAGCAAAAGCAGCATTAGCTACTGACAAATGTGCCCATTTTCACAGAAACAACAAATGGCTTCCCTACTCAGAGTGGAAAGGTAACTAACTGCTTCCCTGTGCACGTCCTGCGTTCTCTAGGACCATGGCCAGATCCTGAGCCACTAGCTCAATTTTCTGGACACACCCAGGACTAGTGCTTCACTGAGCATCAATGCCACTAGAATTCAGACCTATGCATTAATGCACACTTAAAAATTGTAGTCTCAGAGAGAAAAAAAAAAAAAAACAATCAGAGCCAATCTGAAACAGAGAATACTCGGCTTTTCTCTATTGCCGTCTATATCTCCCCTTTCCAGCAGTCATCATCTGTTTCTCACTCACTGTGTGTCAGACACTGCTAATTGTCTTATGTGTGTTGCCAACTTTTTGGCTAAATACTATTACTTCTCCCCTTTACAATGAAGAAACTGAGGTTCAGAAAGGTTAACAAAAGTCACAGAACTGGCAATAGTGGAGCCAGAGCTCAAACCCAGATTTGCCTGACATGAAGCTCATCCATTTAGCCATCATGCTATACCACCTTCCTGAACTGTACCCTTCTTACTCCAAATGGTCACCTGGCCAGCTTGGGTTCACATCAGACTCCCATCATTGATGTTCCTCTGGTCTCAGCTCTCTGTTATCATTGTAAATTTTGCTTTTGTTTTATAATTGCTTGCCAGCAATGGGCAGGCAGACTCTTCACATGAGCCAGGAGAAGCTGCTTGGCAGCTGTGTGTTGCACTGGGTGACGCTGTTAAGAAAAACGGGGAAGGGTTTTCCCTGGCAGTTCAGTGGTCAACACTCTGAGCCCCTGATGCAGGGCCTGGGTTCGATCCCTGGTCAGGGAATTAGGATCCCACAGGCTGCATGGCATGGCCAAAACATTTAAAACAAAAAGGAAAAGAGAAATGGGGAGATGGGCTGAAAGGCTAATAAACATCTGAACTTCTTTCCTCATGCAGGCTACGTGTCTGATCCCATGAGCCCGATGCATTTTCATTCTTGCCGGAATAGTGGCAGCTTTGAGGATAGCAGCTGACAGCATTCCACATTTACCTAAGGGGAGTTTTCCTCCAAACTGACAGTAACAATTCCAACCATGGCAGTCTTGCTTCCAATTATAATATTTTACCCTCTAAGGTCTCCTTAAATTGGCTTGCTCATACTGGTCCTATTTAATTCCCTATCACAGTTGGGCTTTGGATTTGGGGCTGAGGAATGAAATGAGAGAACCAAAACAAAATGTATTTGAAGAATTTTTTTTTTAATTTTGTAAATTAAAAAAATAAATTCACGTTTTTGCTTGGAGATGGGGCCTCAGTCCATGGTGGGGACTTAATAATTATTATGTCTTCCTAGACTGAATTAAGTAGACTTGTGTTTGAAAACCATATGATTGCTTTCTTAGAATTGTTCATTTTCTTATCTCATTATGTTACTTCTAGTGCCCAGTTCTGTGATTAAAGATTTTTAGTGGCATACAAAACTGGTTCAGAAGTGTATTTCATTTCAATAAGACTTACACGAGGTACACCTTTCTTTCAAATATACTGGTAAAAAGAAGTAATGATCTTCAGATTAAGAAGCTTGCAAATATATAGCACAATTATTTGGCCTACTCTCTACGTGGTACCAAGTGCTCTGTGCTCTGCCTGAGTGACCTGCTGCTGTCATCACCAAGGTGTCACAAATGCCATCAGTACCATTGGAAGCAACCCACAAATGCAAGGCTGTCATTCATACCAGAGTCTGGCATGGTGCACTGAAAGGATAGCTAAGATGCCTGCTGCCTTCAGAAAAGGAGAAATCTGCCCTTCGGTCTGCCAACCAGGGAGACAGGTATACTTCCACCAAACAAAATATTTTTGCCATTCAGAGATAGACCTGGCAAAATCAAGCAGGAAACAATGAAAGTTCAGTGTTATAATTACTGCTTTGCACCTTAGGAAGAGAAATAATGTTAGTAAAGGAAGATTGGGCACTCTCTCAATCAGGGTTACTCGATCTCAGAATTATTGGAGGAACTGACTCTGTGGGGGTTATCCTATGCACTGGGACATTTTTAATAGCTTTCTGGCTTCTCCCCCCTGATGCCAGTAAGAGCTCCCTAAGTCACAACAATCAAAATTGTCTCCAGATTTTTCTAAATGTGTTTTGGGGTACAAAATTGTCCCAGGTTAAGAGCCAATGCCCTCAATCTTGAGATTAGGGGCTGAAGAGAAATGAGAAGAGGATAGATCCTGACTCTGGCTGGCTTCATTTAGGCAAAACTGCTTTCTCCTCCTCCTTAGTAATATGCAATCATAGACAAACAGAGCTGAATAAGTACTGATTGCTCCTTCTATGTCTGTGGCAAGCTGCTCCATCCTCCCCGACCCCCTAAGAACTAGAAATTATGTTGCTTGCAGGCAATTTCTATCAGAACAGCAACCCCACCTCTAAATCCTTCTGAACATTTTCTTATGACCTGTGGTCACCAAGTTGAAAGCCCCCACATGTGCTGAAGAGCTTGGTGACAGCCCAACGAGAATCCAGAGGTGGAAATAAAAACCACGGTACTTCCAATTAGATTTATCCTTTTTTAGCCCCCAGCCTTTTCATTTTCCCGCCCAATTATTCTGGAGTCTCACATACTCTATCCCACCAACCAAGTCACCAAGGGGCTTACTAATAAGCAGGACCCAAGGAACCTGAAGTGGCCATACAGGCAAAATACTTTCTGCCAAAGACAGAAAAAAAAAGGAACGAAAGGGAGAGGGTTGGTTAAAAAGCACCTGTCTCCACAGCTCTCCCTCTCGTCCTCGGCTCTAGCTGCTTTAGGAAATGAGCCTGCACCAGCCTGGGAAACTTTGGGGCTTTTATGACTTGAGTTGAAAGGAGTACCTTTGAAAGTTAAAAAGTTTTGAATATATACATACATACCAATTTTAACTAAAAGATTCGCAGTAGGGGTAATGCCGAATGTGGGTCTGATCAGCCTGTGCTGGGTAAAACAGGCATCCTCCCTGGTTCCCACGGAATGGAATGACTGTTGGCTTCTGAAATACCCCTCTTTCAGAGAAGGATTTTCTAGAACAAATTTGTCAAGCTCCCTTTCTTTGTTTCCTCTAACCACCTCCTCTCTCCAGATTACATCTCATGTTGCTGCTTCCCTCTGGCTCTTGTCTTATCAAGTATCTGCAAATAATGAGACTAATGTGTCTTGATTTCTGAGAAGGGGGACCTTTTCACAGATCCAACCTATAACTCACAAAACCTTTTCATTACTGTGCCTTTAATGGGGCCCAGGGATTATCTTAGAGTTGTCTTGAGATCATGGTTGTTTTTTTTTTTTTCCTCCTCCTTGCTGGAAAAAATGTCTCACTAATTGCTTTCTTTCTATGCTGGTTAAAATGGACTTCTATGATCATGTTTTTGCATGCTTAGCACATTAAAAAATTTTTTCCATGTGCATGCAGCACTGAGCTCACTTAGAAGATGTTCAATTAGCCATAATTGTAAGCCAAATTACAGCAGCACCAGGAGACAGTTATTCCAACACAGTGATTATTTGGGTTAAATTATTTCCAAAGCTGACATTTCCCTGAGAAAGAGGGGAAAATGGGTGCCAGTAGTAGGGAAAAGGGCTAGTGATAGATAATCCATCTGAAATGAAATATCCGATTTCTTTCTCTTTATGCTGTCTGCCTTTCTTTCCTTAATTTTTTCTTTCCTTCCTTCTTTCCATCCTCCCTTCCTCCTTCTCTCCCTCCAACAATAAGCATTAAATTTGGAGTCACTCCAACCTTTCACAAAAGTTGTGTGACCTTGGGCAAGTCACTTTACCTACCTGAGCTCATTTTTTATCTGTTTGATGGCGATAATACAAATTATGTTGTAAAGTTGCTAGAAGGATTACAAATAATATAAACTGCATTGCAGAGTTCCTGGCACACCATAATCAATATTGCAAATGTTGTTTATTGTTATATTTCATCATGCAGCCAAAGAGCTCTTCTATAGTAGAAGAGCATTAGACAGGTAGAGATTTTTCTCTCTTGTCGATAACCATCGACATTCCTAAAAAAACCCACCTTTGCAAACAGCAAATTGCCAAGCTTAGGCTTCTGAGGCAGTTGGAGTCAAGATCCATCAGCCTTAGACAGTGATGTCTTATTTATACTTGAAATAAAACCTGAAGAGAAATGAAATTCTTTAAATGAAATATAAGAACCAGAAAGAGTTTCCCAGACAAGGGGGCTGATGATTATAAATCTATTTTCTGAACCCAATAGTGCAGTGGTGTCTGATGCAGGGGACACAGGTTCAATCCCTGGGAAGATTCCACATGCCTCAGAGTAACTAAGCCGTGCACCACCGCTACTGAAACTCAAGCACTCTAGAGCCTGGGCTCCACAACAAAAGAAGTCACCACAGTGAGAAGCCCCTGCACCACAACTAGGGAGGAGCCCCAACTCGGCACAACTAGAGAAAGCCTGTGTGGAGAAACCAAGACCCAGTACGTCCATAAACAAATCAATAAAAATCTTTTCAAGAGTAGAAGGAAAATACATTTATTATCTACTGTGTGACAAGAACTGTTTCAGATGATTTTAAGGGTATTATTACAATTAGTAATAGTTCTTGGAATATCTCTGGAAAGGAGAATGCTCTTTCTTATTTTTGAAGTGGGTAAATAATGAATCCAAGCTTCTATTAGAACAGAATCAGGTTTTAGAACTCAGCTTGTCTTGCACTAGTATCCATGAATTTTTCACTACATAATACTGCCTCCACTGTGATGGAGAAAAAGGTTTAAAAATAACAAAATTCACAATCCAGAATTGTGTAAAAACAAACAAATCTACAGTTCTGCAGGCCTGAGGAAAATTTGGGAATTACCCAGGAGAAGTTGCAGGGACCCAGAAAAATAAAAAAGCAAACCTTTCTTGATTACTATAGTTCATGATTGCAAAGTAAAGCCAAAAAAAAAGAAAAAAAATCATCATCATTTTCAGTTTTAATTATGGAAAAAAGAGGGCTGGAATAATCTCAAGGTTCAAAAAACACACATTGTTATTTTCTAGGCAGAAAGAACCAGAAATGATTGACAGAAGCATGACTCTCACCACGATAAGCAGGAACAAAAAAGTTATGAGGGCAAAGCACAGCAATTAGGGAAGCCAAGGAGTTTCACATTTTCCTCTCCTCATTAGCACACTGGGTAGGGAAAGTGAGGCGAGATGGTATGGCCATTACCAGTAAGATCTGAATACTTTATTCCTTCCTAGTTTTGTATTCTTGTAGTTACTCAAGCATGCAGACCGCAGAGCTCCCCCTGATCAATTCCCTTCCATATTTCAAGAGCCACAAGGGCAAAGATGAGCCATTTGACATTTGCTATCCCTTCACAGGGGATCAGTTGAAGGCTCAGCTGCTGCTGTAACCGACAGTGGTCCAAGACTGTCAGCTCAATTAGCACCGTATGCAAAACATGATGGAGAAGCAAAGTTCCTCTCCCTCCTTGGACATCCTACCTTTTAGAAGGCTAACTAGATATAAAAAAGCAGGGGCTGTACATTTCTCCTCAGGCCCGAGATCCAAGGCAGCAAGCAGCCGACCCAGTGGCAGAGTGCTAATTAAATTAGGCCTCTTGAATTAAAACGCTGCCACGGGTGCCAGGCCCTGCTGATGAGGACAGGTCTCCAAAGCACTCTCAGTCTAACTTTATGTTTAATTAGTGAGATAAAAAGAATACCATCTCAAATATCTATCTTTTAAGCAATGGACTCATATGCAAGAAAAGGTATCTTCGCCATCTTTAAAGAAGGTTTTGAAGCTCACTAATTTCATAAACTTCCATCTCTTCTTTTATCTCAACTAATCAGGAAGGGGTGATTCCAGCAAGACCACGAAATGCAATAAAAATAATTTGAATGTTGGTTTGCCCTTCAGTTTTTACTTATAATAATCCATGGTCTGCTTAACAACACTTCAAAAATTAATCCACAGAGAAGAGTGTCAGGTTCTTCCTTCAGAGGAAATTTTGTTTGCCTTCCTTAAACTCAAATTAGTCAAAGGGAAAAGAATCAGTGTCAGAACTGAGGATAATTTGAGATGAGCAGAATAAACATAAATGGGACACTGGATGATGTATGTTTACCCTGTACCAGGTACAAAATTGCAGGAACCTGAATAGCACAGAGCATTCTCAAACTTTGGTGTTTGTCAGAATCAGTGGAGGGTTCATTCAAATGCAGATTCCTGGGCCCCACCCCAGAGCTTTAGAATCAGAAATTTTTGAGTGGGACCCCAAAACATGATTTCCAAGAAGTTCCCTGGAAACTTGATGCTGCTGGTGCCAGGATGACACTTTGAGAAGCGTTGGCATTGTGGTAAAGGGCATGAGCTTTTGAGTCAAGCATAGGTGAAAGCCTAGTTGAATCCCTCACTGTGTGTGTGACCTTCCATAGGCAGGTTACTCTGTCCCTCTGATCTTCAAGTTCCCCATCTATAATATGGAGACAATGATTATTACCTCACAGAGAGGATTAAATAAAATAATGCAGGAAAATCACACATCACAGTGCCAGGCACACAATAAGTGTTCATAATAATAGCAACTGGCCATGCTTAATATAACATGACTGAGAGAGAAATCAACCAGGCACCAAGGGTGAATCATTTACTTCCTGGATGCTAATTAAAAGATTATGGTTTGAGAGAATTTAAGTGTTTGTGAGACAAGTAAATCCTAAATTAGCATCCTATAATCAAGGCTATATAACAAAAAGAATATGAGAATAATATAAAAAGCACAACATGAGTAAAATTATAACCACATTTGCAGTACAGTTAAGTTAAATGTAAACAATTAATTACTAATGTCTCCAAGGAACATGTATTAGGCTCCTCTTTTGTGTCACCTCAAATCTTGGTCCCACCTGTGCCATTGGCTACTGGGTCATCCATCACCATGGCCAAGTTTCTGTAGGCACAGCTTGACTACAACTTGCCTTGTACCCCTCAGATCACTGCCATGGCACACTCCTGTTACCCAAAGGAGAGATGTCCCAAGTTCTTGAGGTCTTTGCAGGTCACACTGGGAGTCAACACTTGGGGACATATGGAGTGAACTTTTGACTAATAGGGATCAGTGCCAAGGAATAAGTTCTCCGTTCTCTACCACATCACAAACGTCCTGAGGCACTGCCAGTCCTAGGGTCTCAGAGGACAATTCAGTGAGACTGACCATCAGTTGCCCTTGATTGCAGACAATGTCAGCTCAACACTACACTGTAGAACTGGCTCTCCCTCCCAGCTTCCCTTCCTCACTCTTGCTTCATGGAATTGCATTTCCTAAAGAAACAGTACTGCTTAAGGTTTTGGCTTGGGCTCTGCTTTCTGCTTATTTAACTTATATGCAGAGTACCTTAGGCAAAATGCAGGGCTGGATGAGTCACAAGTTAGAATATTACTGGTACCATGGCCACAGGACTGGAAAAGGTCAGTTTTCATTCCAACCCCAAAGAGAGGCAATGACAAATAATGTTCAACCTACCACACAATTGCACTCATCTCACACGCTAAAAAAGTAATGCTCAAAATTCTCCAAGTGATGCTTCAATAGTACGTGAACTGATAACTTCCAGATGTTCAAGCTGGATTTAGAAAAGGCAGGGGAACCAGAGATCAAATTGCCAACATCTGTTGGATCATTGAAAAAGCAAGACAGTTCCAGAAAAACATCTACTTCTGCTTTACTGACTACACCAAAGCCTTAACTGCGTGGATCACAACAAACTGTAGAAAATTCTGAAAGAGATGGGAATACCAGACCACCTTACCTGCCTCCTGAGAAACCTGTAGGCAGTTCAAGAAGCAACAGTTAGAACTGGACATGGAACAACAGACTGGTTCCAAATTGGGAAAGGAGTACATCAAGGCTGTATATTGTCACCTTATTTATTTAATTTATATGCAGAGTACATCATGCAAAATGCTGGATTAGATGAAGCGCAGGCTGGAATCAAGATTGCAGGAAGAAGTATCAATAACCTCAGATATGCAGATGACACCACCCTTATGACAGAAAGCAAAGAGGAACTAAAGAGCTTCTTGATGAAAGTGAAAAAGGAAAGTGAAAAACCTGGTTTAAAACTCAAAATTAAGAAAACTAAGATGATGATATCTGGTCCCATCACTTCATAGCAAATAAATGGGGAAACAATGGAAAGAGTGACAGACTTTTTTTTCTTGGATTCCAAAATCATTGCAGATGGTGGCTCCAGCCATGAAATTAAGAGACACTTGCTCCTTGGAAGAAAACCTCTTCTAGACCAACCTAGACAACATATTAAAAAGCAAGACATTACCTTAACCACAAATGTTCATCTAGTCAAAGCTATGGTTTTTCCAGTAGTCATGTATGGATGTGAGAGATGAACCATAAAGAAGGCTGAGTGTCAAAGAATTGATGCTTTTGAATAGTGGTGATGTAGAAGACTCTTGAGAGTCCCTTGGACTGCGAGGAGATCCAACCAGTCAATCCTAAAAGGAATCAACCCTGAATCTTCATTGGAAGGACTGATGCTGAAACCACGATACATTGGCCACCGATGCAAAGAGCCGACTCATTGGAAAAGACTCTGATGCTGGGATAGATTGAGGGCAGAAAGGAGCAAAAGGGGGAGAGACGATGATCAGATGGCATCACCAACTCAATGGACATGAGTTTGAGCAAATTCCAGGAGACGGTGAAGGACAGGGAAGCCTGGTGTGCTGCAGTCCAAGGGGTCACAAAGAGTTGAACACAACTTAGTGACTGAACAACAGCAATAGCTTTCTAGAGTGACCGAGTCAGGATAGACAGCATGCAAATAAATGAATTTTGACTGCTAGTTACTCTTAGTAAGGAGCGGTTTGTGGAGTGAGCAATTGGATAATTAAATGGGAGTGAGAATGAATTAACAAAGGAGTAAAGGGATTCTGTAGTCTGCTGGAGAGAGGTCATTATTTAAGCCTGTTTCTTTCAGCTATTTTGACTCTCCTATGATCTCTGTTAAAAGATAAACTCAGGCATTTAAGAAATTTTTAAGAGAGACTTCCCCAGATGACCAGGGGTTAAGACTCCACCTTCAATGCATGGGCCGTGGGTACAATCTTTGTTTGGGGAACTAAGATCTCACTTCCTGCCAGGTGTGGCTAAAAACATTAAAAAAATAAATAAACAAAAATAAAAACAGAGAAATGGCCAACAATACTTTAAAAAAGAATTTAACATTTCTTTGAGCAAAAATCCATTCACAGTGGGTAGTGACCAATTGGAAGTAGTTAGGAGTACTCTATCTGCAGGAACCAGAGGTAAGGCTTATGGAAAAGAAGCAAGACAAAGAAAAACCGTTGTTTGATTGGCTTCAGCTCAAGTGATTGCCTTAGTTAGGAAAGCCTAGCCAGTTGTTTATGATAGGTTGTCCTTAGATTTTGATTTCTTAACCTTGAGGCATTTACAGGTTTAGGGTTTGGATTGTTTAAGTAGGTTGCTAAGGCCTTGGAACCACCTAAGTCTAGTGGCTTCCTTGTTTAATTAATTTATCACTGTTTTCACTCTCTCACAGTTTCTTTTTTAATGTGTGGGATGTGGTACTTAGCACTACTATGTTTGATTATGCCCTTTGTAACCCTGTCATCAGCAAAACTAATACTGTGTTGCTAGGGATTTGCTAACTTCCCTCTAAATTTCTATAAGCTGATTTTTTTTCCCTTTCCCTTTTTTTGTTATTATTTCTCTTATTCTACCAATCTGCTTACTAATTTTTCTACTTTATTAATATATTACTATTTAGCCTTCTCTTCATTACTGCTATTCTTTTTCCTCCCTAGTTGTGTGTTTTGTGTCTCTGCAAGCTGGAAATGACTTTTTACATGACCTCCTGGGACTTCTGACTTTTACATGAAAATGACCAGCTTCCTGGCACTGCCAGGAGGGTACTAACCTCCAAAACAAACTCTGTATCTATGGTGCTTCTTGTTCTTTCAGTTTAAGCACCTCGTACCCCTTGCTTGGAGATCTAATGAATGAAATGCTCTGTCATTATTTTTGCTTTTAACTCTTCAGTGTTTATTAAATATGGGCTTCATGTATTTTTTTTCAATACCAGTCCCAAAAGAATAAGAAAGCAAAACTCAGATTTTTGTTATTGCAGAGTCCCATTTACCATATTATAGTTCCCGCTTAGTACAGTGATTGCCTGCCCATCCTTCAAGCCATAGCTCTTCACATAGACAACATGGAAGCTGAATGAAAAATGAACAAAATAGGGCTGGTTTGGAATGGCACCAGATTAAAGGCAAAGACCAGGAGGAATAGCAATGTAATAAAGACATGGGCTTCTTAGTCTCTCGCTCCACCTGCAGAACCCCAAATGTCCAAGTTTTTTGACATCCACATTTTCACCAAAACCTTCCATCTCCATGTTACAAAGGCAATGCATTTTGGAGGCAAATTCAACTTATCAAATCTGTGCAAAGTAAGCACATTTTTTAAAATTCCAGCAATTAAAATAATTGGCTAGCTAAGAAAAGACTGTCCTAGTTAATTGGTCTCCACTGAAGAAACATTAGGCTTAAGGGAAAATGTATGTTTAATAGAAGTAATAGGTTATTAATACAAATGGAAATTCTGCAAAATGCAAAATAGTGAGTTGTGAAAACTGTTCAAGTTGCTTGCTAAAGCTAAATTCGTTTGTTCCTTTTTCCTGCACTATCCATTAAGCTGTTAATTGATTTAAAATATTAATAGAGTTCAAGAATCACAGAGAAACACTTCCTTATTTGCAATTTTTCTGTCAGATGTCTTACTACTGTATCAAGAATGATTATCCATAGTACAAGCATATGCTGCAATTAATCAAAGCCATATGCACAGCAAACAGGAGTGTTTACAAATGTTCTCAGAGTTCTTAACTTGGTTAAAAAAACAGATCTTTTATCTCCTTATAATTTTAAATGATCTGCCTTAAAAGTCATGTTTTCTTTCATTTTTACAGACTCCACTTTATAGGGTTCATTTTGCCTGTGGTGCTAATTTATGGTGTTTATTTGTAAACCTGGCGTTAATAACTATCAAAAAACCCACTTTGCATAAAGGGAGCTGTTAGTTGTGTCCCCAAGGAGAAGATGACTGCTTTTCTGTGCCCTCACGCAGCTTCCTGTCACCCTGCTGGGTCACTCAAGGGTTTTATGATAGAGTATAAAGCAGGCAAATGAGTGTTTGTTTGTTTTGAACCATTTCTCAGGGCTTTGTTGCACATTGCCTATGGAGAACTAGGATAAGCCTGGAGGGTGCCACACAGAGCCCCTTTTCCCCAGTCTTTTTAAAATTTTTTATTTGTGTATTTTTGACCGTGCTGGGTCTTCGCTGCTGCACAAGCTTTCTCTAGTTGTGAAGAGTGGGGGCTACTCTCTAGCTGTGGTGTGTGTGGGCTTCTTATTGCAGTGGCTTCTCTTGTGGGGCACAGGCTCTAGGGGGCATCGGCTTCAGCAGTCGCCACACATGGCGCAGTAGCTGAGGCTCCTGGGCTCCAGAGCACAGGCTCCATAGTTGTGGCGCACAAGCTCCATTGTTCCGTGGCATGTGGGACCTTCCTGGACCAGAGATGAAACCTGTGTCTCCAGCATTGGCCAGTGGATTCTTTACCACTGAGCCATCCAGGAAGCCCTCCCACTCTTTTAAGGCCTGGTCAGAGACAGAAGCAACATCCTCCTTCATACCCTGTGGTCTCTAGGCCTTACCCTAGTTCTACTCTATTTTTTAAAAAAAAACTTATTTTAGATAGTGATCAATTCCTTTGAATTTACACAACAGTGTACAGGGAAGTCCTGTGCATTTTTCACCCAGTCTCCCCCAGTGAAATATCTTGCTAAATACAGTGCAATATCAAAGCTGGAAATAGACATTGGTCTACTCTCCTTTTTTTTAATTTTAATTTTCTTAATTTAATTTAATTTTACTTTTTGACAGGAAAGTAGGATTTATTGATGGGTATGAGTTGCCTGGAAAATCTCATGGATGGAGGAGCCTGGTAGGCTGCAGTCCATGGGGTCACTGAGAGTTGGACACGACTCAGTGACTTCACTTGCACTTTTCACTTTCATGCATTGGAGAAGGAAATGGGAACCCACTCCAGTGTTCTTGCCTGGAGAATCCCAGGGACGGCGGAGCCTGGTGGGCTGCCGTCTATGGGGTCACACAGAGTCGGACACGACTGAAGCGACTTAGCAGCAGCAGCAGCATGAGTAAGAAGGGGACAGTGCCAAGGCTTTCCTGAGTGCAGGACCTGCCGTTTGACCAGAGGATGTATTTGACCCCAAAGCCATCCAGGTTGAGCCACTTTTCTGCCACCAAGTTTCTGCCGAAGAACTTGAACTTGGTCTGGAGAAAACAGCACATTTGCTGAATAGGCTGCAAGGTCTAACTCCTTTTTAAAGGGGCCTGTTACTTTGAGTAGAAAGAGACCAGAGCTTGTCTCATTTTACCAGCCAGTGGACAAATTCCAAGAGAGTGAAAAAGAATTAAAACTAAGGTACTCAAAAGGTAGAATACTTCTTTGTTTCTGAACTAGGAAGTTTCCTACAACTTAGTTGTTTCCTTGACCCAACTGTGAACTCTTCCTTGAAGTTGAAATAGGGGGAAAAATACCACTAACAAGAGCATTACAATTTTAAATGCCACTAAAAAGAGCATTACAATGTTAAATGCCAATAACAAGAGCACTGTGATTTAAAAATCTCTTCACAACCATTTTAAGACAATTGTGTTAAGCTATCATTTAAGAAGCTATAGTTGTAGAAAAATTCAGTCTCAATTGCTAGTATCTTCATAGTCAACCCAAATCTTATTCTTGGGAATTTGTAACTATGCATATTTGAAAAAATATATTCTCTTACCTCACAATCAGATGACATAATTATTTGAAGATTATGTCAAAAGTCTGCCTCTTGTAATATAGGGACTAGCATCTTTAAAGGACTTTCTCACTACAGTACAACTGAAACCTAAATAAAATTAAAATTTTTACTGTAATGCTGAACTTGCAGGGAATAAGGAAAACACTTTAGAAAAAGGTGAGCAAAAAACTTCAGTGATCATGTAAGCAAAGGGGGAAAATAAGGATGCCCTGAGAGCAGTGGGATATTAGTACTAAGATTGGTGATTAAGCCTTGTACCAATGAGGGGGAAATTTATTAAAAATTGGCACATTAAATTGGACCCTGAAAGAATTATTCTCAAACTAAAATTAACTCAGTACTGACAAATAAATGAGAAATAAACCACCAAGAAGGGAAATTAACAGAAATAATAAACTAGTAGTTCCAGATGCTAAAGATATCCGATGTTAGAGGAATCCATTTCAGAATACAAAGTAACTATGCATATAGTACTCTAAGAAATCTTAAAAATAAAATGACACAAAGGTGAAAAAATTCGCAAGCAGCATAAGACCACCAAAAATAAATAGACAGATTTTCAGTTTTGTAGTTGAAGGAGAGGGTGTTGAAGTAGATAGTACAATCACATGCCTGGTGGTAAAATGAAGAAATCGGTGTAATGGTGGTAGGAAGTGTCTGGTGGGTTGGGACATATGCTGAATAATAAATGACAGTATCATTGTGCATCTATCTTTTCATGTATGTTTAAATTTGCCTTGCTGTTATAAGAGAGTTTGCTGTCTTAATACTATTGATGATTATTGCCACTGTAGTATTATCCCAGGGTTTTATCATGGAGTTTCATAGATGCTTTCTCCTCTTTAAATGTTGATAGAGGTGACACAGATATATATACCATAGGTTTTTTGGCATGTTTGGAAATTCAGTTTAGTTTCTGTATAAGTTGTTTTCATACTCCTTTTTTCCCTGCCCTGTAGTCAATTGCGTTTCATTCTTATTTTATGCCTATTACAGAAAAACATCAGAATAGTTTTTGTGCATACCAGTGACTTATACTAAACAGTTAGTTTTCACAACTTCATATCACTTTTTAGCTAGCTTTAGCTTAAACAATTCATTTTGAATATTTCAAAATCAGTATCTAATTTTTATAGCTCAATATGTCTCTCAATATGCTTTACTATAGAGATGATTGGACTTCCCTAGTAGTCTAGTGGTTAACACTCTGTGCTTCCACTGTAAGGGACACAGATTTGATCTCTAGTCAGGGAATTAAGAGGCTCCCCAGGTGGCACAGAGGTAAAGAAACTGCTTTCAACACACAAGATGCAGGAGCCTCAGGTTCAGCCCCTGGGTGGGAAAGATCCTTTGGAGGAGGAAATGGCAACCCAGAAAAATTCCACGGACAAAGAACCCTGGTGGGCTACATACAGTGCGTGGGGTGGCAAAGAGTCAGACACAACTGAGTGAATGACTAGGAATCACAGGAAACTAAGATCCTGCACATCACGTGGCTCAGCAAAAAAAAAAAAGATGTGGAAAAAACAGAGAGATGAATAAGGCTTACTGATGGACTTTACATGGAATATAAAACAAACAGATGACAAGCTTTTGTGGAAAAAATGCACAAGTAGACTTGGATTAAAGACTAAATACAACATTAAGAAATGAAAAATAAAGTTGTTGAATGGACAAGTACAGTAAATGCATTAAATAGAAGATTAGATAAACAGAAAAGAACTGGCAGATAGCTCTGAAGAAATTATACAGAATATAACCTTAAGGAACAAAAGGTAGAAAAATCTCAAAACCTTTGTGCTCATCTGTAAAGTAAAAATTAAACTGCAGTCATTCCTCGAGGTCCATCCATCCACGTTGCTGCAAATGGCAAGATTTCATCTTTTTATGGCTGGGTAGTATTTCTCTCTGTGTGTATGTATATATGTACACACACATGTATATACATCACCTCTTATTTACCTATTCATGTTAATGGATACTTAGGTTGTTTCCATATCTTGGCTGTTATAAATATAGTGATGAACATAAGAGTGCAGATATCATTTTCAATTAGTGTCTTCATGTTCTTTGGATAAGTACCTAGAAGTGGAATAGCTGGGTCATATGGTAGTCCTATTCTTAATTTTTTGAAGATTCTATACTTCCCTGGTGGCTCAGAGATTAAAGCGCCTGCCTTCAATGCCGGAGACCCGGGTTTGATCCCTGGGTCGGGAAGGTCCCCTGGAGAAGGAAATGGTAACCCACTCCAGTATTCTTGCCTGGAAAATCCCATGGACAGAGAAGCCTGGTAGGCTACAGTCCACGGGATCACAAAGAGTCAGACACGACTGAGCGACTTCACTCACTCACTCATACTGTTTTCAACAGTGGCTGCATAAAAACTAATAGATAAACACATAAAAAATTAGCAAACCAAACAAAAACAAATATAGATACAGAATAGTGATTATCAGAGGGGAAAGGGTGGGATGGGGGAAGGGAATGAATAAAGGGACTCAACTTTATCCTTTTGGATGGATAAGCTTTTGGAGGTGAACACATTAGAGGGATATACAAAAAGTAAAAATATAACATTATCACCTTAAAGAAAAATGCACAGTGTAAAAATTATGTGTTAAGTCTTATCCAGGGTACTTACTGAGAACTATAGCCCAGGAAACAGTCTTTCAGTAGCTCTGAGAGGACTACTCTGAGGAGATATGGCTGAAGTCAGTATATATATGAATTTTGGAGCTGGGGAATATGTATAATCAAGCATGTTTGTGTGTGTGTGTGTGTGTGTGTGTGTGTAGAGAAGGCAATGGCACCCCACTCCAGTACTCTTGCCTGGAAAATCTCATGGATGGAGGAGCCTGGTAGGCTGCAGTCCATGGGGTCGCTAAGAGTCAGAAACGACTGAGCGACTTCACTTTCTCTTTTCACCTTCATGCATTGGAGAAGGAAATGGCAACCCACTCCAATATACTTGCCTGGAGAATCCCAGGGACGGGGGAAGGGAGGGGTGCGGGGCCTGGTGGGCTGCCATCTATGGGGTCGCACAGAGTCGGACACGACTGAAGTGACTTAGCAGCAGTAGCAGCAGCAGTGTGTGAGTGTGTGTGCTCAGTCGCATCAGTGGCCACCCGATGGACTGTAGCCTGCCAGGCTCTTCTGTCCATGGGATTCTCCAGGCAAGAATACTAGAATGGGTTGCCATGCCCTCCTCCAGGGGGTCTTCCCCACCCAGGAATCGAATCTCAGTCTCCTGCAGTGCAGGCAGATTCTTTACTGATGAGCCACTGGGGAAGCCCATAATCAAGCATCCATTTTGGTAAGAGGTTACTGTTAATTACAGAGAACAGTTCATCTCAATTTAATTATTTTAGTGCTTTTCTATGTATGAGAAACTGAAAGGATCTGGGGTCACTGAAGTTCTTCCTTAGATATGCATCTTAACTATGAATTCCCCTTAGGGTGTTCTGTCAGTGGGTGACTGCAATGGGTTATGACTTAGTTCAGTCACGCAGTCATGTCCGACTCTTTGCGACCCCATGAATCGCAGCACGCCAGGCCTCCCTGTCCATCACCAACTCCCGGAGTTCACTCAGACTCACGTCCATTGAGTCCATGATGCCATCCAGCCATCTCATCCTCGGTCGTCCCCTTCTACTCCTGCCCCTAATCCCTCCCAGCATCAGGGTCTTTTCCAATGAGTCAACTCTTCGCATAAGGTGGCCAAAGTAGTGGAGCCTCAGTTTGAGCATCATTCCTTCCAAAGAAATCCCAGGGTTGATCTCCCTCAGAATGGACTGGTTGGATCTCCTTGCAGTCCAAGGGACTCTCAAGAGTCTTCTCCAACACCACAGTTCAAAAGCATCAATTCTTCGGCACTCAGCCTTCTTCACAGTCCAACTCTCACATCCATACATGACCACAGGAAAAACCATAGCCTTGACTAGACGGACCTTAGTTGGCAAAGTAATGTCTCTGCTTTTGAATATACTATCTAGGTTGGTCATAACTTTTCTTCCAAGGAGTAAGCGCCTTTTAATTTCATGGCTGCAGTCACCATCTGCAGTGATTTTGGAGCCCAAAAAAACAAAGTCTGACACTGTTTCTACTGTTTCCCCATCTATTTCCCATGAAGTGATGGGTAGCATCATTCCTTCCAAAGAAATCCCAGGGTTGATCTCCCTCAGAATGGACTGGTTGGATCTCCTTGCAGTCCAAGGGACTCTCAAGAGTCTTCTCCAACACCACAGTTCAAAAGCATCAATTCTTCGGCACTCAGCCGTCTTCACAGTCCAACTCTCACATCCATACATGACCACAGGAAAAACCATAGCCTTGACTAGACAGACCTTAGTCGGCAAAGTAATGTCTCTGCTTTTGAGTATACTATCTAGGTTGGTCATAACTTTTCTTCCAAGGAGTAAGCGTCTTTTAATTTCATGGCTGCAGTCACCATCTGCAGTGATTTTGGAGCCCAAAAAAACAAAGTCTGACACTGTTTCTACTGTTTCCCCATCTATTTCCCATGAAGTGATGGGACCAGATGCCATGATCTTCGTTTTCTGAATGTTGAGCTTTAAGCCAACTTTTTCACTCTCCTCTCTCACTTTCAACAAGAGGCTTTTTAGCTCCTCCTCACTTTCTGCCATAAGGGTGGTGTCATCTGCATATCTGAGGTTATTGATATTTCTCCCAGCAATCTTGATTCCAGCTTGTGTTTCTTCCAGTCCAGCGTTTCTCATGATGTACTCTGCATATAAGTTAAATAAGCAGGGTGACAATATACAGCCTTGATGTACTCCTTTTCCTATGTGGAACCAGTCTGTTGTTCCATTAACCCCTTGTGTATTAGATGATGAGCAACATTCTGCTCTTTTTGTTTATATCATACACATAAAACTTATATAATGTTATAAATTAGTGTTATTTCCATTTATAAAATGCAGTCATACCTTAGTATCTGGGGTTCCAGGACCCTCTTTTGGATACCAAAATCCAAGGATGCTCAAGTCCCTTAAATAAAACATTATAGTGTTTGCATATAATCTATGTACATTTTCCCATATGCTAGTCATGTCCAGCTCTTTGCAACTCCATGAATTGTAGCCTGTCAGTCTCCTCTGTCCATGGGGAGTCTCTAGGCAAGAATATTGGAGTATGTTGCCATGCCCTCCTCTAGGGAGATCTTCCTATCCCAGGGATCCAACTAAGGTCTCCCACAGTGCAGGTGGATTCTTTACCATCTGAGCCACCAGAGAAGCCCAAATCATCTCTAGATTACTTATATTACCTAACACAATGTAAATGCTATGTAAATAATTGTAAGTAAAATGTAAATGCAGTGTAAATAGTCACCAGTGCATGACAAATTTATGTTTTGCTTTTTGAAACTTTCTAGAATTAAAAAAATGTATATTTTTGATCTGTCTTTGAGTGAATCCACAGATGTAGCAACCATGCCTACAGAGGGCCAGCTGTACCTGCCTTATCTTATGTCTACCACTAGATTTTACTTACCATCTGAGAAAATGGGAAAAATGCAAGGTAAATGTGGTAATAACCCATAAGTAGAAACCACTATTATATACCAAAAAGGTAGAATGCAGACTGCCTTTGTCCCTTTCCATCTCTTTCCCTCAGATTGAAAGTGAAAGTGTTAGTCGCTCAATCATGTCCAGTTCTTTGCTACCCCATGGACTGCAGCCCAGCAGGCTCCTCTGTCCATGGAATCCTCCAGGCAGGAACACTGGAGTGGGTTGCCATTACCCTTTCTAGAGGATCTTCCTCACCCAGAGATCAAACCCAAGTCTCCTGCATTGCATTGCAGGCCAATTCTTTTCCATCTGAGCCACCAGGGAAGCCCTCAGATTATCCTTATCTAATTTTGTTTTCTCTTTGTTGGTGCTCCTCACACCATCCTTGTTCATTATACTCTGATTTTCCCTGGACATAACTGTTGAGAGTCAGGGTAAATATAATCTATATGTAGCCCTGCCCCAATCCCTTAGAATCAACAGAGATACCTGTTTTCCAGGTCTGGACTGGACAGGTATGGAGTTCTTTATCATAATGATTAGAGGCACTGAATTGAGAGGTGATCCCTTGACTGGGGTGGCTCAGGGTTCTCAACCCTTTCACACTGAGCCTTAGGAGACGCATGGGCTAGGTATTGACAGGAGCACTGGTTCTCCTACTGAGAACTGGCACTCAGCTCTCCATGACTGTCCAGAGGCTAAAATCAGCCACAAATCTCAGGAGACTCAGCTTCACAGATTTTGCAGTTTGCAAATCGAGATTAACATTTGAAAACAACAGCAGCTAATTGCTACTGAGAAGCAATCCCCTCTAGAAGAGGCCTCAGCAGTGAAGGGAAGGACTTGTAGACTAATAGGGTATGACTCAAATACAGCCTCTGGGATGACAGAGAATGATTCCAGCATTATGCTCACAATTATAGTAGTACTGTGTGTCAGAAGCCCTCTTCTCTGTGGTGTGGAGTTCAGGATACAGAGTTCTGGCTCAGAGAGTAGACTCAAAAGCAACGGTTTCAACTCCAGCTGCATGGAGAATCTCTTTTAAGAGACTGACACCCATTCCTACTCCCCAGAGAATCTAATGGTCTGGGGGCAGCCTGAATATCAGGAGCTTTCAAAACCCTCCAGTGGGTTCTAATATGCAGCCCAAGTGGAGAACCTTTGAGAACAGTGGTTCTCATACTTCATTGTACATCAGTGTCACCTGATAGGTTTTTTAAAACATGATCTGAACTCTGAGCACAAAGACTGGTCCTCGGTTTGGCAACCTCAGCATCATGTGGGGATTTGTCAGAAATACAGATTTTCAAGTGCCTTGCAGCTCTAATGAACTGAAAACTCTAAGAGTGGAACCCAGCAAATTCTAACTAAAAGGCCCTCCAGGTGACTGTAATTCAAAGATAAACTTTGAGAACTTCTGCTCCAGATGGAGCCATCTTTTTTCTGGGTTATACCCCATCTGTGACACTTCCCAGCTTTATGACTTGAATATGTTACTTACTCTTTTTGTGTCTCCATTTCATCATCTATAAAATGGGGCTAATAGTACCTTCCTCATAGCATTGTGAGGCTTAATGAGAAAAAAATTGAAGAGTAAAAGAAGAAAATGAGTAAAGTAGTAAAAGTATAATGTGTTAAGCTGTGTTATACTGATTTAATTTATGCTTCTGAAATCACATTTACAGTTTACTTTTTAAAGTCAATAGTTCCTCAGAATTGAGATCTGTGGGGCCAAGCCTTGAGTCCGAATAGTAATCACCTTGGGAGATATTTTTTATGTCCTCACCCGTGAGTGTCACCCCTAGAGGTTTAAAAATTCTCCTCGGAGGAATTCTAATGTGCAGCCAAATTTGAGAATTATTGATTCAGACTTGAGTTTGTTAAGCTGACATATATGCATAGATAGGTTTGTAATTTATTGAATTCTATTGCAGAGTTCTGTGCTTAGTAGGGAGTCACTAATAATATGCTTAGTTCAATGGGGAGAGTTTCCATTCATTTTCAAAGATTTTCTTTTCTTTAATCAATGAGAGGTTGTGTGTGTGTGTGTGTGCAAGCATGCATGTGTGTGCATAAAATGACTAGTATGTGGTATTTCTGCTATCTCTAACCATAGACCTTTGTATTCTCAGTGGGGATTGTAAACAGGCAGTGCCGGATCTCGGGACATCTGTAATTCAGACAACCAAACTGTTTCAAATAAGCTGCATTCGAAAACTTGTATTGCAGGGTTTGCAAAGCAAGAGCAAAATTAGCTGCCCTAAAAACCAAAACCAAAAAAACAAACAAACAAACAAACAAACCTATCAAGTTTTAGAGAGTAAATTTGATTAGAAATTGGGATTCTGCATCTCTAACAAGAAAATCTGACTAATGAGGGACAGCATTGTGAAGTGAAATAAGCTCTAGACTAAAGATGGGAGTTATAATCCTGTTTTGACCCTCACCAGGGTATAGCCTGTGGACTTCCCTCATAGCTCAGTCGGTAAAGAATCTGCCTGCAATGCAGGAGACCTGGCTTCGATTCCTGGGTTGGGAAGATCCTCTGGAGAAGCAAAGGGCAATCCACTCCAGTAATCTTGCCTGGAAAATCTCATGGACAGAGGAGCCTGGTGGGCTACAGTTGATGGGGTCACAAGAGTCGGACATGACTAAGTGGCTAAACTACCACCACCACCATCACCAGGTTGTAGCTTAATCCTCAGACCCACTGGGTCTCTGTTTTCTCAGTCTGGTATCTGGAGGTGCTAGAGGAATCTTTGCTCTTTCAGGTTCCTATTACCTCTAATATTTTATGAAGATAATGACCATTTTCTCTTCAGTCCACAAATTCAGATACTCCCTGCATCCTAGCAACGTCAATTAAATTTAGACTTAAAAATTTCAGAATGACATGTAACAGTATTACCTCTGCATTTTAGTTCTGTTAGTCATCCTTTTATTGATATTTATTGAATGTGTACCATATCCAGACATTGCTTCTGGCACAGGGATTTGAATATGGACCCTAGCAGACCCTGGCTGTTCACTCACGGAGCTGACATTCTATTGCAGAACAGTCAGCCTATGTTACAGGAAATGTAATTGTCACAAGTCTACAGTTCCTTTCCCTTCCCTCACAACATCTCATATTTGCATTCTAACAGATGTACCAGAGAAGATGGCAATGGTATGGAAGAAGGGCTTGAAAACCTGGCTAAAATGAAGCTTTTTAATAAAAGTCTTAAAAAGAGAGGACGATTGTAATAAATCATCTTACTCCACAAAGGAGTTAAAGGGAAATTAGATCCTTTGTGCTAGTTGTTTCCTAACTTTTTCTATTAAGGCATATTTTTGGGGTTTTTTTGCAATATTTGCCTTATTTTTTATTTTTTAATATAAATTTATTTATTTTAATTGGAGGCGAATTACTTTACAATATTGTATTGGTTTTGCCATACATCAACATGAATGTGCCACGGGTGTACACATGTTCCCCATCTTGGACACCCTTCCCAACTCCCTCCCCATACCGTCCCTCTGGGTCATCCCAGTGCACCAGCCCCGAGCACCCTGTATCATGCATCAAACCTGGACTGGCGATCCGTTTCACATATGATAATATACATGTTTCAATGCTATTCTCCCAAATCATCCCACCCTCTCCCTCTCCCACAGAGTCCAAAAGACTGTTCTATACATCTATGTCTCTTTTGCTATCTCACATACAGGGTTATCATCTTTCTAAATTCCATATATATGCATTATTATACTGTATTGGCGTTTTTCTTTCTGGCTTACTTCGCTCTGTATAATAGGCTCCAGTTTCATCCACCTCATTAGAACAGATTCAAATGTATTCTTTTTAATGGCTGAGTAATACTCCATTGTGTATATGTACCACAGCTTTCTTATTCATTCATCTGCTGATGGACATCTAGGTTGCTTCCATGTCCTGGCTATTATAGAGAGTGCTGTGATGAACATTGGGGTACACGTGTCTCTTTCAATTCTTATTTCCTCAGTGTGTATGCCCAGCAGTGGGATTGCTGGGTCGTATGGTATTTCTATTTCCAGTTTTTTAAGGAATCTCCACACTGCCTCCATAGTGGCTGTACTAGTTTGAATTCCCACCAACAGTGTCAGAGGGTTCCCTTTTCTCCACACCCTCTCCAGCATTTATTGCCTGTAGACTTTTGGATACCAGCCGTTCTGAGTGGTGTGAAATGGTACCTCATTGTGGTTTTGATTTGCATTTCTCTGATAATGAGTGATGTTGAGCATCTTTTCATGTGTTTTTTAGCCATCTGTATGTCTTCTTTGGAAAAATGCCTGTTAAGTTCTTTGGCCCATTTTTTGATTGGGTTGTTTATTTTTCTGGAATTGAGCTGCAGGAGTTGCTTGTATAGTTTTGAAATTAATTCTTTGTCAGTTGCTTCATTTGCTATTATTTTCTCCCATTCTGAAGGCTATCTTTTCACTTTGCTCATAGTTTCCTTTGTTGTGCAGAAGTTTTAAATTTTAATTAGGTCCCATTTGTTTATTTTTGCTTTTATTTCCAATATTCTGGGAAGTGCATCACACATCCTGCTGTGATTTATGTCCAAGAGTGTTTTGCCTAAGGCATATTTTTGAAAACTAAAATATATGTAACATATGGGGCAGTGAGGGTTTAGGGAGTTTCCGTGAGGATTAGTCTACATTGTTATAGATATTGACTGCTTTTCAAGACACAGTCTTCAGGCAAAATTTGGCAGGCCACCTTTCTTTGTAAATAAAGCTTTATGAAAACATAGCCACACCCATTTGTTGAGGAGCCACACTCATTTGTTGAGTAGTTTTGAAATACTTAAAACCTGCAGAACCTGAAACACATACTATCTGTTTGGAAAAATTGTGCTGAAACTGCTCTTTAGCAATTGCTATGGGAGCACACTTGTTTTCGTGATTGTGTACTTGGACACACTCAACAGGCACACTTCCTTCCCTAGGAACAGGTAGATATTGTCCTAGGACTCTGACTCCTTCCTTGAGACATCCCCAGGCTGCATGACCCACTCATTTATTTTTCTATCAGACATCATCACGGTTGTAGCATGTAACCAAAATACATTTTACACATAATAAAGATTTTTGCAATCACTTGTGATGGCTGCCATGCCTTGTAGCTTGAGAAACCTGTTCACCTTGTCCTTTACACCAGTGCTCTTTAAATATTTTTGCTCACTAACCACTAAGGGAGCTTTGAAAAACTGTCAGGCCCTTCTTACACATTTTTTACACTGACAACAAGGCATTTTCATAAATCTAAATAATAGATACAGACATAATTTCTAGCATGTTTGGACTAGAAACATGGACTGTTTTAAGATGAAATGGTTACATTTCTTTCTTAAATGTATTTTAAAAATTGAAATGCCATCCCAATCTGATAGCACCTTTATCCATGTAATGGATGCTATGGCGTGCCACCCTGGTATACACTTTACAGCCGACACATTTTTTCTGCCTGCAGTGGGTCTGCTGCTGGCACACATCTGAGTCTTCCACCGGAAGTGGTTTTGATGAAAGACAGATACCTACTCAAAGGTTGTGGTCCCTCCTGGGAAGGCAGCCACATCCAGTGACTGGTCCATTGTGGGGACTCAAAGACGTGACCCTGTTGCCTTCATTCTTCTATCGGAGCTCCACAGCACCCATGGATGGATTCAGCCCCTAGGGCAACTATACCACAACCCACCTTTCCTTTCAACCCATTCCTGCTTCCCTCTCCTATCCCCTTCTCCCAAAGCTTAAGCCCATCCCAAGTACAACCCAATAAGTCTTCTCCACAAAAACCTCTATTCTTTAGAGGTTCCTGCCAGAGATGCTAAGAGGGTTCAAACAAACCTTGTGTACACCAGGACCCAGGGACCCCACAAAGACTGAGACAAAACTGTGTCTGAGCATCTCCTTTGGAGGTATGGGTCAGCAGTGGACTGCCACAGGGACGGGGGCTCTAAGTGCAGGAGAGTTTGGTATGGCATAAGCCCTTTTGGAGGTTGCCATTAATTACAACATACAGCTGTCAGAATTTGCACAAGACTGGGAAATAGACTCTTGGAGTGCACAAACAGAACCTTTGGACCATGACACAGGAGAAAGAGTGGTGACCCCACAAGAGACTGACCCAGACTTGCCTGTGAATGTCCAGAAATCTCAAACAGAGGCATGGGTTGGTAGTGGCCTGCTGAAGGGTTGGGGGCACTGACTGTAGCAGTACATGCATGGGATCTTTTGAAGGCAGTTACCAGTATCTTCATTCAGTTCAGTTCAGTTCAGTCGCTCAGTCGTGTCCAACTCTTTGTGACCCCATGAATCGCAGCACGCCAGGCCTCCCTGTCCATCACCATCTCCCAGAGTTCACTCAGACTCACGTCCATCAAGTCCGTGATGCCATCCAGCCATCTCATCCACGGTCGTCCCCTTCTCCTCCTGCCCCCCATCCCTCCCAGTATCAGAGTCTTTTCCAATGAGTCAAGTCTTCGCATGAGGTGGCCAAGGTATTGGAGTTTCAGCTTTAGTATCATTCCTTCCAAAGAAATCCCAGGACTGATCTCCTTCAGAATGGACTGGTTGGATCTCCTTGCAGTCCAAGGGACTCTCAAGAGTCTTCTCCAACACCACAGTTACCTCCACCATAGTTTGGCCCCAGGTAAATAGCAGGGAGGGAACACATCTCCACCCATCAACAGAAAATTGGATTAAAGATTTACTGAGCATGTCCCTGCCCATCAAAACAAGACCCAGTTTCCCCCTCAGTCAGTCTCTCCCATCAGGAAGCTTCCATAAGCCTCCTATCCTTCTCCATCAGAGGGCAGACAGACTGAAAATCACAATCACAGAAAACTAACCATTCTAATCACATGAACCACAGCCTTGTCTAACTCAATGAAACTATGAGCCATGCTATGTAGGGCCACCCAAGACAGACAAGTTATGGTGGAGAATTCTGACAAATTGTGGTCCACTGGAGAAGGGAATGGCAAACCAGTATTGAACTTCAGTATTCTTGCCTTGAGAACCCCATGAACAGTATGAAAAGGCACAATGATAGGACATTGAAAGATAAACTCCTCAGGTCAGTAGGTGCCCAGTATGCTTCTGGAGATCAGTGGAGAAATAACCCAGAAAGAATGAAGAGATGGAGCCAAAGCAAAAACAACACGCATTTGTGGATGTGACTGGTGATGGAAGTAAAGTCCAATGCTGTAAAGAGCAATATTGCATAGGAACCTGGAATGTTAGGTCCATGAATCAAGGCAAATTGGAAGTGGTCAAACAGGAGAGGGCAAGAGTGAACATTGACATTTTAGGAATCAGCAAACTAAAATGGACTGGAATGGGTGAATTTAACTCAGATGACCATTATACTTACTGCTGTGGGCAAGAATCCCTTAGAAGAAATGGAGTAGCCATCATAGTCATCAAAAGAGTCTGAATGTAGTACTTGGATGCAGTCTCAAAAATGGCAGAATGATCTCTGTTCATTTCCAAGGCAAACCATAACAGTAATCCAAGTCTATACCCCGACCAGTAATGCTGAAGAGGCTGAAGTTAAATAGTTCTATGAAGACCTACAAGACCTTCTAGAACTAACACCAAAAAAAGATGTCCTTTTCATTATAGGGGACTGGAATGCAAAAGCAGGAAGTGAAGAAACACCTGGAGTAACAAGCAAATTTGGCCTTGGAGTACAGAATGAAGCAGGGCAAAGGCTAACAGAGTTGTGTCAAGAGAAAGCACTGGTCATAGCAAACACCCTCTTCCAACAACACAAGAGAAGACACATGGACATCACCAGATGGTCAACATCAAAACCAGATTGTTTATATTCTTTGCAGCCATAGATGGAGAACTCTATACAGTCAGCAAAACAAGACCGGGAGCTGACTGTAGCTCAGATCATGAACTCCTAGTAGGGAAAACAGCTAGACCATTCAGGTATGAACAAAATCAAATCCCTTATGATTATACAGTGGAAGTGAGAAATAGATTTAAGGGACAAGATCTGATAGACAGAGTGCCTGATGAACTATGGATGGAGGTTCATGACATTGTACAGGAGACAGGGATCAAGACCATCCTCAAGAAAAAGAAATGCAAAAAAGCAAAATGGCTGTCTGGGGAGGCCTTACAAATAGCTGTGAAAGAAGAGAAGTAAAAAGCAAAGGAGAAAAGGAAAGATATAAGCATCTGAATGCAGAGTCCCAAAGAATAGCAAGGAGAGATAAGAAAGCCTTCTTCAGCAATCAATGCAAAGAAATAGGATAACAACAGAATGTGAAAGACTAGATATCTCTTGAAGAAAATTAAAGATAGCAAGGGAACATTTCATACAAAGATGGGCTCGATAAAGGACAGAAATGGTATGGACCTAACAGAAGCAGAAGATATCAAGAAGAGATGGCAAGAGTACAGAGAACTGTACAAAAAGGATCTTCATGACCCAGATAATCACCATGGTGTGATCACTCATCTAGAGCCAGACATCCTGTAATGTGAATTCAAGTGGGCCTTAGGAAGCATCATTATGAACAAAGCTAGTGGAGGTGATGGAATTCCAGTTGAGCTATTTCAAATCCTAAAAGATGCTATTGCAAAAGTGCCACACTCAATATGCCAGCAAATTTGGAAAACTCAGCAGTGGCCACAGGACTGGAAAAGTTCAGTTTTCATTCCAATCCCAAAGAAAGGCAATGCCAAATGCTCAAAATACTGCACAATTGCACTCATCTCACACACTAGTCGTTACTAGTAAAGTAATCCTCAAAATACTCCAAACCAGGCTTCAGCAATATGTGAACAGTGAACTTCCAGATGTTTAAGCTGGATTTAGAAAAAGCAGAGGAACCAGAGATAAAATTGCCAACATCCATTCAATCATCGAAAAAGCAAGTGAATTCCAGAAAAACATCTATTTCTGATTTATTGACTATGCCAAAGCCTTTGACTGTGTGGATCACATAAATTGTGAAAAATTCTGAAAGAGATGGGAAACCCAGACCACCTGACCTGTCTCTTGAGAAACCTGTATGAAGGTCAGGAAGCAACAATTAGAACTGGACATGGAACAACAGACTGGTTCCAAATAGGAAAAGGAAAACTGGTTCCAAAATACATCAAGGCTGTATATTGTCGTCATGCTTATTTAACTTATATACAGAGTACTCATGAGAAACATGGGGCTGGAGGAAGCACAAGCTGGAATCAAGATTGCTGGGAGAAATATCAATAACCTCAGATATGCAGGTGACACCACCCTTACGGCAGAAAATAAAGAAGAACTAAAGAGCCTCTTGATGAAAATGAAAGAGGAGAATGAAAACATTGGCTTAAAGCTCAACATTCACAAACTAAGATCATGGCATCAGGTCCCATCACTTTATGGCAAATAAATGGGTAAACAGTGGAAACAGTGTCAGACTTTATTTTTTTGGGCTCCAAAATCACTGCAGATGGTGACTGCAGCCATGAAATTAAAAGACGTTTACTCCTTGGAAGGAAAGTTATGACCAACCTAGACAGCATATTAAACAATAAAGACAATACTTTAACCACAAAGGTCCATCTAGTCAAGGCTATGTTTTTTCCAGTAGTCATGTATGGATGTGAGAATTGAACCATAAAGAAAGCTGAGTGCCAAAGAATTGATGCTTTTGAACTGTGGTGTTGAGAGTCCCTTGGACTGCAAGGAGATCCAACCAGTCCATCCTAAAGGAGATCAGTTGGGTGTTCATTGGAAGGACTGATGTTGAAGCTGAAACTCCAATACTTTGGCCACCTGATGCAAAGAGCTGACTCATTGGAAAAGACCCTGATGCTGGGAAAGATTGAAGGTGGGAGGAGAAGGGGATGACAGAGGATGAGATTGTTGGAGGGCATCACTCAATGGATTCAGTGGACATGAGTGTGGGAAACTCTGGGAGTTGGTGATGGACAGTGAGGCCTGGCGTGCTGCAGTCCATGGGGTCACAAAGAGTTGGACACGATTGAGTGACTGAATTGAACTGACCGTTGCAAAAATTAGTAATGTACATCTGATCAAAATAACACACATAAATTTTGATAAACCTTATACATAAAAAGTAAGTAGAAATGTCTGTTTAAGGTAGTGATTTCTATGTTTAATTAGTTTGTGTATCTGTGAACAAATATCACTTCCTGCTACAACAATAGTGTTCATCATCATTCTGTTACATTTTCTGTTTTGTTTTTGTTTTTGCTTTTTAGATATACAATGGGGCTTCCCTGGTGGTTAGAATGGGAAAGAATCTGCCTGCAATGCAGGAGAGCCAGGTTTGATCCCTGGGTTGGGAAGGAATTGCTACCAATTCCAGTATTCTTGTCTGGAGAATTCCATGGACAGAGAAGCCTGGCAGGCTACAGTTCATGGGATTGCAGAGTTGGACATGACTGAGCGACTAACACAAGTACAGCATCTGTGCATGTCACATAAATAAACAAATGGGAATGGAGGTAGTTTGCTTGTATTGTGCAGCAATACTCTACTTTGAACTCCTGAGTAATTTACCAAAAATGAAGGACTGATAAAATACCAAAGATGATTTAAGAGGCTTATCAGCTGACAAGTCAATTAGGTTCTCATTTAGTTTTCTTGAAAACAACTGAAAACCACTCGAATTGCAGAAGGATTTATTAACCAGCCATTAAGGTCATTCCCTTTCTCAACACCTGCACCATATTTCAAATAATTTCTTTGTCATTTTGTGTCATCCCAGAGGCAACACAGTAAAACTGGTAAGTGGATGAAGAGCTGACCTCTATTATGAATGAGAGTGGAAGATTGGCAAAAGGGAAGACCTTGACTCAGGCTAGATCTCAGGCAGGTCCATTTTATGACAAAAGTGTATATGGAGGTTGACATCCACAAAGTAGCCTTCATGCATCCTTTGAAAAGCTTCATCTCCCCTCAGAGGAACACTAGCTTGAGGGTCTCTGTGTCACATTAGTACCAAGCGCCTGAACAAGTGTGAGATTTCTCCTATGATTTTGTCCTTCCTATGCCCTTTGATTATAAGCAGATGTTAACAAGACCAGGAAATGTTTGACAAAGGAGGCAGAGAGTTAGTTATTCTATATTCTTTGGTATCAGCTTATCTGTTTCAGGTATTTCTATGTACCTCATTTTCTCTAATAAAAATGGGGGTTTGCATCATTCCAAAATATGACACAGTTGCACAGATTATTAAATGTCTGAGACTTCTGATTGGAATTTCAAAGGGAGTGTGCATTCTCAAACATCTAGCATTTTATTGTAGAGCTTATGTTTTCTGTTATTTTGAGAAGCATAGTTTTCCTGTTGCAATGCATGATATTAGAGGTAAGGAGAAAACATAATAAAAGGGGGAAAAGGGTGAGTTTGAGAGCAGCTTTTAAAGAATTTCAGTTGTATTTATTCCCTGTTCTTTTGTACCTCTTGTTTCTGGCCACGTACCTGGTAACATCTTTCAAATGACACAATCAGGTGGTTTAAGAGACTAGAAGAAAATGTTATCAAGGTCAGAAGTCTCCTCTCAAGGACCACAGTCCTTGAAGCTGTTGGAATATTTCACATGCTAGATGAATCTTTTTTACAGTCTTCTTTTCTCAAATAATGATTTCCCATTGCAATCAAAATTATTGATCTTAGAAGTTTTAAAGAACTCAACTATAATTTAAATTTAAAACACAAGAGTTTGCAAAGTCATAGAAAAAGCTTCACTCAATTATTTCAGGCCCTTCTCTGGTTGTTCAGTGACTAAGACTTCAGTCTCCCAATGCAGGGGGCCCAGGTTCCATCCCTTGTCAGAGAACTAAATCCCACATTATGCAACTAGGAATTCAAATGCCAAAACTTGGGATCCTGAATGCCGCAACTAAAACCTGGAGTAGCCAAATAAATAAATATTTTAAAAATAAAATTGTTAATGAAAGAAAGAAATTCAAAACCTAATTCTTCCTATCTTTACTTTGGTTGTCTATTTTTCTTTTGAATTATTTAAATAATCTATCGTATTCTTTGGTTGATACTGACTGGAACAGTAACCCTTTTCTTATTGATACATCATATATTAATGAGGTTTGATTTTTATCTCTACAAAGTAAACAAAAATATGTAAAGATTCACATATAATACCTTAGTATCTGTTTAATATTCCTCTTCCTAGAAGGAAGTGTGTGTGATTTTTTAAAAAAGTCAGAGTTTGGAGTGAGAAGACCTGAGACTGATTATGATTTAGACAAGCTACTTAATTGAACTTCTATTTGCTTATCTATGAAACAGTGATAACAATTTTCCTCTCTGACATTATTACATGTATGTGAAAGACATATGTGAATGTAAAATGAATATAAACACATATACTCAAAAACACAGACCAATGAAAATAATTCTCTCTGCTCTACTCTATGGAGTTTAAATTTTAAGGAAATGACAAAGAAGATTTTAAAAGTCTAGTCTCACTTATAAAGGATCATTTGTGTCTTATATACATGCATATGGTTAATTTATGCTTTTAATAATGAAACTAGGGAAAAAATCAGTTCAGTTGAACACATAAATAATTTTATCCACATAGTATTTTCAGAGAAAGAATTCACTTCATTAAACTATCACAACACTGAATTTCACAGTTAAACCCACATGCAGATTGTAGGATAATTTTACAGAATGTGTTTTGGTGGAATGTGTTAAATATAAAATAATCCAATGCAATTTCCATTTAGCACATTGTACAAAATGAATTCTTCAATGGAATTAACAAGTTCATAATCTTTCCCATAAGGCGCTATGTATTCAAAGTGCTCTGTAGCAATGAGGTTGAGATCAAAGAAAAATACTGTAGAACTCCACACAAATGCAGCTTAGTAATAAATGAAATTGGATATAATGGAGAGGAAACCTATTTTATAATGTAGGACAGTGGAGATCTATGATGTGCCATGAGTGATGTTCATCCTTAAAAGGGGGTGGGGCTGAAGGATTTCACATATATATCATTACAGTCATAATAAAAATGAGTTTAAAGTTGAGGTCATCACTTTTATGGTGACCATCATTTCCTCAAGTGAAAAGAGAGAAGAGACAGAGAGGGTAGAAGAGCTAGAAAGAGACAAAGTTCACAATACTTCTGCAATCCATTTTCCAACTGAGACTAATCTTCAATACAATCAATAGTCCGTGACAGCAGTTTTCAGACCATAGTGTACATCAGAATTACCCAGAGGGCTTGTTAAAACACCAATTGCTCTGCCCCCCCACAGGATTTCCAATTTAATAGGTATGAGATGAAGGCAGGAATTTGTATTTGGAACAGTTCTAGGTGATGCTGATATCCTGATCAAGGTCGCGTTTTGCAAATCACTGGTCCATTATATTAATACTGAATGACTCCTTTATTAAAATGAAACACATCTCTAAAGATAAAAAAAAAAATAAAGATAGTATGCCTGATTTTTAGGGACATAGGGCAACCAGTGTGGACTGTATAATGATTAGGGCAGCAATTCTCAACTTTTTCTACATAGTAAAATCAACTGAAAAATTAAAACAACAAAAAACTAACGCCTACATCCATCTAAAACTAATTAGATCTGAATCCCTGGGGTAGGATCAAGGATTGATTCATTCATGAAAGTGCCCCATGAAAGTCTAATGTGTAGTGTAACTGGAGAATCACTGCTTTAGGACATCCTCTTTCACCTCCTTACTTAATGAAAAGATAGCCAAACATATGCGCCCTGTGGGACACTGGTGTATGAACAGAGATGTCACAGGGAAATTTAAATCCCCAAGAGACACAGCTACACAACTATTTCTAGTGATATGGGTGGCAGGGGTAATTTAGAAAGCAGTCATGACCGTTGATTTGCAATGCACTGCAGGGTTAGTTCTCAGGTTTGAAATAACAGAACCTGGGAAGGTGAGCAGCATGCTAATTTAATCCAAGTTTCTTTTCCACTGAATGACACCAACCAGAGTCTAGAGTCTCAAATGTTGGCATACAGACTGATGTGCAATGTTTACCTGCTATAATGATTGTTACTCAGCTAAATTATTTACTACGTTCATTTAATTTGAGTGGCCCTATAAATAAGTCCCCCAAGGATAAAATGTCACAAGCATTTACCTGTTCACCTCAGAAAGCAAGACTATAGAAACATGCAGAAAGAAAGGGCATTTTGAAAAAAGATTTAGACGTTAAATTACTGATCTGGCATAAATAGAAAGCATGACTATTTATTAGTAAATAGACATGCCATAGAACCCTTTTCTAGAGGACTTACAGGTCTGGAGCAATCTTTCGCACTGAAGGTAGCAGGAAGAACATTTAGAGCTCATTTTCACAGACAAAGCCAAAGATTTTAAATCAAATGCTCATGTATGAAGCTGAGACTAATATGTGATTATAAATAAACAGGAATTTAAAGAAACCCCAGATATCAGGACTTGGCCTTTCAGGTAATCTTTGGTAAAAGTCAAGCATTTGAAAATGATCAGTTTGATTTGAATATAGACATGTTAATTGTGTAGAATTAGGTAAGAGCCTTCCAGTCCTCCATCAGAAACCAGCACTCTAGGAAGGAGCTGAGCACCTTTCTCAAGGTGCGTGAGGTGCTACAGACCAGCTAGCAGATTAGGAATCGTTCAGACAAGCACAGGGATTAAAACAAAAAAGTTCTGGTGAGATATTCGAATGAATCCTTCTTCTCCACTCCAAGCCTTCTGGAAGACATCTTGAAAATATCCTGAAAGACAATAAAAAGGATAGAACTATGAACATAATCACTCATAACAGTAGAAACCAGGCATTAAGGATACATCATGCAAATAGTAGAAACACAAGGAAATGCTAAAAATAATTTTGGCCTTTAGTTACAATCATCAGTATTTTACAGATATATGTTTTAACATGCTTCAAATATTTTAATATATTTTACTAATTTATGCTATATATATTTATTAAACATCACAGAACTTCAGAAATGAAGACAGAGAGCCCATTTAAAAGCAAATTAAGCCTTTTTCCTTTTGTCCCCATGGCACACACTCTCCTCTGTATCCATCTTCCTGGCCCTGTAAGGGAGAAGGGGAGGATCTCACTGCTTGAGAACTGTACTTGCAAAGGCAGAGGCTGGGATTTAGAGTTGTAGAGGGAGTAGAAATGGGTCCCTGTATGCTTCTGGTCTGCCTGCCCATCTCGCAGCCCCTATCCTGATGGACTCAGCAGCCCCCGGAACTGAAGCCTGTGTGTGCAGGCACTGATAAAGGGATGAGACAGCCCACAGGAGAAGAGACCCAGGTGGGAGATCTGTGTAATCCTGCAAACAGGTTGGGCTTAAACTTACCATCAGCCATGAAGTCTCTTAGGCCTTCCCCGGACTCAAGGAAACATCCAGGTCCTCACTTCCTCTTTGCACGGAAAGCTCTTGCTTCTCTTGGATTTCCCTGCAGTTGGGCTTTTCAGGGAGTGTTTCTATGTCCTGTGGACTCTCTCTCCTGGCCTCTGACCTGCTCTCTTGGGATAATTCCAGTCTAAATTCTTCAGCTTTCCCTGACTCCTGCTCCCCATCAGGATTCCCCATCCCTGCCTCCTCTCCCACCAACTCAGACTCAGCCCCCAGGGAGTTTTCAGCCTTCTCTGCCTCCCCAGCTGGCCCTGGCTTTGGAACCTTCCTTTCCAGGTTAGAAGGTTCCTCTGGAGCCTCAGCCTGAGCCTCCAGTGCCGAAATTGCAGTCATCTCCTCGGCCACTGGCACATCCTCCCTGCTCAGCACTATCCCCTCTACAGCCACCTTCCCTGCAGCTGCTGTTTCTTCTGGCATCTTATACACTGTGTGCCAAGCTTCGTCCCCAGCAACATCTGAAATGGAGGAGACTTTATTTGCTTCTATTTTCCCCTCAGCAGAATCGTCCTCCCTCTCTGCAGCTTCTTCTGAGGCTCCTCCTCCTTGATGGGGATCTTCCACAGTCATAGCCACGCCATGCGCGCTCCTGTCCCCCTTAGGGCCCCCATTCTTTGGCACTCTTGTCCCCAGTGTGCACTCTTTATCCCCCTCCTCCTCTGCGTCCTCATCCATCATGTCACAGAGTTTTCCTGCCATCATGGAATCTCCCTTGGGAACATCTTGGGTGAAGGCTGTGATGGCTACTCCCTCTGGCCCCTGTAAAGGCCCGTCTTTATTCCTCTCCTCCTGGCTGGCGACTATGTCTTGATCTTTGGTTGCAGAGCCCTGGGCCTCACCCGCACCTCTAGGAGTCTGCACCCTCTCTGTGGACTTGGTTTCGGGAGCTCCTGACACCCCTTCTCCTGCAGGGCTGGCTCCTCTTCCTGCTCTTCGTGGGCCACATTCTCACTAAAGAGCAGCTCTGCTGAGCCTCTGTGCTCTGTGATTCCGGCATCTCTCAGTCTTTCCCCTCCTTCCCCTTTCCCCCAAACCGCTATGTTGTCTAGGGAATTTTCACATCCAGGGGCTGCTCCAAGCATGTCAGCCTCCTTGTCTCTCAGTGAGTCCTCTCCTCGTTGCCCTGCGTCTTCCGTCACTGCAGGTGCCCCCGTGGCTGCTTCCTCCTCGGCATCGCGCTCCATGTCATTTGGGGAGGCTTGTGCCTCTTCCTCCGGACTTTCTTCCTGCACAGGTTCCCCCTTTTTCCCTTTAAGATTTTGTTCCTCTTCTAAAGTGTCTTCATCCTGAAGCACCTCTGCCCTTGTCACCTCTTCTGTCTCAGATTCAGTTTCCCCTAGAGGTGTTTTTGACCTCTCAGCTTTCCTCCTCTCTCTCTTTTCTGAGTCTAATTCCTCAGGTAACATTTCTTTCCTATCATCACCTTTATTAGACTCTGACTCCATCACCGTCCCCTCCTTTTCCACCTGGTCCTTATGAAGTCCTTCCAGGCTGTCCGCTGAACTCCCCATCTGAGTGGCCTCAACCTTCTCAGAAGTGGAGGAGCTCAAAGGTGTCTCCACTCCCGTGACGGCCTCTCTCTCTTCGGTCGGCTCGTCTCGCCCCAGCATTGCCTCTTCTAAACCCTCCTCTCTGTCAGATGTAGCGTCTTCCACGGCTCTCCTGTCCTCTAGGTCTGTACATGCTTCCTCTTCACTGTCCTGCACGCCCAGCTTTGCAGACCCAACCGCACTCACAGCCGCGCTCTCAGACTTTCCCTTCTCTGGCCTCACCGCCTCTCTTAGGGCCGCTGTCTCCGGAGCACACCCTGAGTTCAGAGCCGCTGCCTGGCTTACCAGCACTGCCCTCTCTGAAGCCTGCCCACCTCCAGAAGAAGCTGCCTCCTCCGTCTCCAGCACTGTTTGCATCAAGGCCTGTGCCTCAGCAGCCTCACCTTCATCAGACCTCCAGAGTCTTTTGCAGCTTCTCCTTCTCTGGCACCTAACCCTTCTTTATCCTGCCTTCTATCCCCTTCTGCTTCTGCCTCTGCCTCAACTGCCATGCCCTGCGAGAGCTCTCTTTCCTCTGTAAACTGTCCTACTAATGCCAGCTGTTCTACTTTTGGCTTCCCCTGCCCTGAGGGAATCTCATTGACCCTGGCATTTCCCCACAGTGCTGTATCCCCTTTTCCCTCTGTGTCAGCATCCCTGTGTTGAGGACCTTTGCCTTCCTCCACTGTTTCTTTCATCTCCAGGGTATGCTCTTCTGATGCAACTTGCTTGGATTTCTTGTTTGAGCTGAGTGCAGTCCTTTCCTCCATCACTAGATTCCTATCCAGTGCTATAAAATAAGGTTAGAAATCAAGGTTACTTTAATCAAAGTGCAGGAGGAGACATTACATATAATTTTCTATATATGAGATATTTATATATAATATCAAGGGGCTACTGATATTATATTTCATTTCCTCAATTCTAGGATGCCATCAGCTGTAACATGCACCATGATTTAATAATGGCTTTTCGTGAAAAAAAAAAAAAAAAAGAGCTATCAAATTTAATGGACACACATTGATATTAAAGGAAATTGAACATCAGAATGGTTGAAAACAAACAAAAAAAACCTCATATCTTAGAATAATAAGATCTCTCTCCCTCCCTCTCTTTCTTATATATACACACACACCCATACACACATACATACATCCCTCTTTCCAATGAAATATTAGGACTTGCAGAAAAAATTGTGCAACAAGGAAAATAGTGAGGATTTAATTTTAACAATCATTGTTCCCTACAGGACCGTAATATGCTTGTTTTCAGCCTAGATTTCTTATACTCATGTGAGCATTTAGCAACAGAATCATAATACAATATGAACTGATCATTACCCCATACATTGCTCCCATTAAAGCTGCTGCTGCTACTGAATCACTTCAGTTGTGTCCAACTCTGTGTGACCCCATAGACGGCAGCCCACCAGCTCCCCCATCCCTGGGATTCTCCAGGCAAGAACACTGGAGTGGGTTGCCATTTCCTTCTCCAACGCATGAAAGTGAAAAGTAAAAGTGAATTCGCCCAGTCGTGTCCAACCCTCAGCAGCCCCATGGACTGCAGCCTTCCAGGCTCCTCTGTCCATGGGATTTTCCATGCAAGAGTACTGGAGTGGGGTACCATTGCCTTCTCTGCCCATTAAAGCTACTATATCTAAATTTAGTCATCAAATAACTTCATAGCTCAAGGTAAGACTTTTTACTATAGATACAAATTTGTGTTGTAGGTCAGAATACCTCCCCTCTACCTTCAGAAATTGATTTGCCTTTGGCAAAAGAGAATCACAGAACAAGACAGAACTTTGTAGTCTGGGACAATGTTCAACATAAATAACCTACTTGAAGCATTTCATAAGTTTCTCATCCATACTTTCCTTCAAATCTGGGTGTGTTAGCTATCATACTTCAATAAATACAAGTTCAATGTTTCTTAAAATGCTCCAGATAGATTTCTTATCCTTTAGCAAATATGTGCATTTCTGTTGCAGTGATCCACACAAAATAAATAAAAGCATTCCAGACCAAAGGCCAAAGCATTTAAAATTTTCAACTGCAGAAAAATACTTAGGGAGATTCAGTTCAGTTCAGTTCAGTTCAGTCACTCAGTCGTGTCTGACTCTCTGTGACCCCGTGAATTGCAGCACACCAGGCCTCCCTGTCCATCACCATCTCCCAGAGTTCACTCAAACTCACGTCCATTGAGTCCGTGATGCCATCCAGCCATCTCATCCTCGGTCGTCCCCTTCTCCTCCTGCCCCTAATCCCTCCCAGCATCAGGGTCTTTTCCAATGAGTCAACTCTTCGCATGAGGTGGCCAAAGTACTGGAGCTTCAGTTTTAGCATCATTCCTTCCAAAGAAATCCCAGGGTTGATCTCCCTCAGAATGGACTGGTTGGATCTCCTTGCAGTCCAAGGGACTCTCAAGAGTCTTCTCCAACACCACAGTTCAAAACCATCAATTCTTTGGCACTCAGCTTTCTTCACAGTCCAACTCTCACATCCATACATGACTACTGGAAAAACCATAGCCTTGACTAGATGGACCTTTGCTGGCAAAGTAATGTCTCTACTTTTGAATATGCTATCTAAGTTGGTCATAACTTTTCTTCCAAGGAGTAAGCATCTTTTAATTTCATGGCTGCAATCACCATCTGCAGTGATTTTGGAGCCCATGCTCAAACTACCACACAGTTGCACTCATCTCACATGCTAGTAAAGTAATGCTCAAAATTCTCCAAGCCAGGCTTCAGCAATACATGAACCATGAACTTCCAGATGTTCAAGCTGGTTTTAGAAAAGGCAAAGGAACCAGAGATCAAATTACCAACAATCACTAGATCATCAAAAAAAGCAAGAGAGTTCCAGAAAAACATCTATTCTGCTTTATTGACTATGCCAAAGCCTTTGACTATGGATCATAATAAACTGTGGAAAATTCTGAAAGAGATGGGAATATCAGACCACCTGACTGGCCTCTTGAGAAACCTATATGCAGGTCAGGAAGCAACAGTTAGAACTGGACATGGAACAACAGACTGTTCCAAATAGGAAAAGGAGTACGTCAAGGCTGTATACTGTCACACTGCTTATTTAACTTCTATGCAGAGTACATCATGAGAAACACTGGGCTGGAAGAAGCACAAGATGGAATCAAGATAGCCAGGAGAAATATCAATCACCTCAGATATGTAGATGACACCATCCTTATGGCAGAAAGTGAAGAGGAACTAAAAAGCCTCTTGATGAACGTGAAAGAGGAGAGTGAAAAAGTTGGCTTAAAGCTCACCATTCAGAAAACTAAGATCATGGCATCTGGTCCCATCACTTCATGGCAAATAGATGGGGAAAGAGTGAAACAGTGTCAGACTTAGAGAAATTAGAGCTTCTCAAATGGTCCTCTCTACGCTCTCTATCAATCTAATATTCTTTGTTTGTAGAAGACACTGGAATAGATTCTACAAAATAAGTTATAATGCCAGAGTGCCGACTTCCAAATGGTATAAATGTATAAAGTAGGCAAGTGTGTCTTCCTTGTGGTTTTCTCTTGCTTGCCCTTTTGGCTAACCATCTCACCCCTACAATCTCCCAGAAACCGAAAGCCCTGATCTTACTCACTTCATCCTTACTCTGTTACTCCATCTGGGACTGTCCTATAACTGCAGTTCCTCTCCTAACACCACTCATGGCTGTCCTTTGTTCCTTCTCTTGGCCTCTTACGAGCTATTAAAACAAGCCATTATGAAGTTAGACAATAACAGCTGATATTACATTTCCCTTCAAAAATGTACTTGGAAGGTAATTTTTGATATATTCATTCAAAGGAGTAGCAGAAACTTCCCCGGGAGAAGGGATAAGCTACCCACTCCAGTTTTGGGGGGGCTTCCCTGGTGGCTCAGTCGGTAAAGAACCCCACTTGCAATGCAGAAGACCTAGGTTTGATCTCCCTGGGTTGGGAAGATACCCTGGAGGAGGGCATGGCAACCCACTCCAGTATTCTTGCATGGAGAATCCCCATGGACAGAGGAGCCCAGGGGGCTTCAGTCCTTGGGGTCACAAAGAGTCAGGCACAACTAAGCACTCAGCACAACAGAAACCTCAGGTCTATCAGTAGGGTGCTGTTAATTTTTATAGGAGGTCCTCAGCATACCACTGCAGTTATTTATTATATTAAATGTAGAGCCAAATGGGCTTCTATGGAGCCAGGTCACCTGAAAGAATATGGTTTATTTTATTTCATTACAGATTACTAGATTTAAAACCAAATTAAATGAAAACCATGAGAAGCAACATATCAAGTCTCTTTAATAGTATATCTATTACTATTCAAATTCCTGCATGAAAGTATACTTCAATAGTCAGTTATAAAAAACATTTAGCAAAGTCCTCTGTTTTGCTAAGTTGACCTCTAAATTTATGGATTAATTAAAGAACATTCAGGAATACAGGGTAATAAAATTGCCTAGGCACTATGTAATAATAAATTGTGCCTAAAAGTGGTAATGGCATCTAGCTGAGTTGTTACACACACACACACACACACACACACACACACACACACATAGGGGAGTCAGACATGACATTCGGGAAGCAAGGGAGAAAGCGTAATTGAAGCCCTTCTAAGAAATATCAATACAAAAACATGACATGATTTTGCTAGTAACCTCATGGGCTTTTGAAAAAAAAAATAATGAATATAAGAAACCAAAAAAATATTCACAAACAGGGGCAATTTGATTTAGTGACTGAGTATGTACTTGGGAGTCAGACAGATCTGGGTGAGAATGCCAGCTCCGCCACATAATTGTGTGAACTTGGGAACCGTATCTCTAAGTATTCATTCTCTTATACATAAAGCGATAATAGCAATCCTTGACTCACAGCATCTTTTTGAGAACAAACCATAAAATGCTTGTCACAGTGCCTGGCACACAGAGAGCCCTAAAAAATCTTCCTTCCACATTCCCCTCTCACTGCATACAATATGCGATATTTTCTTGCTTGAATCAGATTTAATAGACAACAACTACTCTGCCCGCATTGCAGAAGTTTCGGGAGGTATATTAGAACTCCTCTGGTTGAATGCCCACTATGAAAGACTCGGATTCTTGAAGCCCAGAGTCCTTCGGCAACTCAGTCCACTCAAGTTAAGATGTCACCTGGCCCTCTCCACATTCCCCAGGGGAACCTGAGCTCGGGGAGCCAGTCTAAGTGCAAATCATCTGGCTGCTGCTATTTGTCTTGAGTAACAAAGTCCTTTTTCTCTGACCCGGGAATCTTGTATTTTCTGATGCATCTGTGAAAATGGCTAATTTGTCTGCTTGAAAATAGAGTGAAATCTCAAATACCTTGTAGGGCATGATGCCCATCATTAAAAATTGGATGTGGGGGGTAATGTGCCACATGATGAATACAATGAAGCCCCTTCTCCCTCCCCTACTTCCACACACACATACATGTATTCAAATTGGGGTATTTTTTAAAAAATATCTACTAAATACAGGGAAACCTGATTTCAAGGACACAGGCTGTGTGACTAGATGTGTATGAGTCATGGTCTGTTGAGTCACTCTAATTGGCACTCCTGCAGCTGGAATACTCATCATCAAGAGCCAGGTCATTTGCTGATGGCAATGAATTCTTGCCTAATTTTAAAAAATGAGGAGTTCAAATAAATCATCATGAAATGTGTCTGGCTCTTCAAGTCTCCAATGGGTCAGTTAGGCACATCCACCTAACTGGGAGACAAGCTAAGAAATAAGATTGGTCTGAAAATCCCTACCAATATTTTCTGTTATTTGCAGTCCTTTTTTATTATCTGAAATCCTTTTTTAAAAAACAAACTCTAGGCACCAATGTATTCAAAAAAAGAATGATAACTTTCATATCTGATGTCAGCTCCAAAGCTCCCCTTAATGCCTCTCAACCGCCTCCTGCCATCACATTCACTGGTCGAAAAGAAAATAAAGACGGAAACAAGGATGAGAAGATGAAAGATGGAAATGGAGTTGCCTTTTGCAGAGGCTTTCTGAAGATCTTTCCTAGGTAATGATGCACCCTTACCTGCACCTGTGTCAGTCTCCAGCTTCCTTGAGAGCTTCTCTCCTTCGTCTGTGCTGCTAACACCAGACTTGGAGGCATAGTGGCAGTGGAGGCTAGAGTTCACAGCTTCAGCTACTACCTGTTCAACTGATTGGAGACCACATAAAATATCAAAAGGTATTAAAAACAGGTCAAGGAAACATTGTAACTGAAACAGCAGCAAGTGGGGTTAATTTAAAAGCATTCACATTAAGACCCTGTTTTTAAAATGTCAGGATTAAACAATGTTCAAGCTATGATTTCAAAATGAAAACAAAATAGGAAATCAGGAAGTAAAGAAATCCATGCAAAGAGATACTTACATTAAAAAAAAAAAAAAAGGCAACAGCCAGAAGCAGTGACAGATTTGCCAAAGGCACATGCAATGAAATGACTGTAAAGGAATTTAGTTGCCTTTTCCTTTTTAGAAACGTGTTACGGCTTTTATAATCCCAATCATCACTATTCTTTTAGATCTCTAAAACTACCAGAACTGACTATACTATAAGCATTTCATCCATTAGTAGATATTTCAGTGATGTGACCCAATACTCCGTGTGGACAGAGCAGAAAAGATTTTGCATAATTCCTATAAATTTGACAGTAAAAGCTGCTGTAGACATTTCTGTTTACCTGCACTGATTACTAGCACTGAGCTTTAGGAATGCAAAGACCTAAAGAGTTCAAGTTCCATACTAACTGTGTCACCTTGGGTAAGTTCTTTGGCCTAAGGCTCAGCCTCAGCTTCAGTATACTCATCTGTCAAAAAGAGATATCTTAGTGATTATATTGGGAGTATTAAATGAAATAATACCTGTGGAACATGTTTATATTTAACTTATTAGCAAGTGCCTAAGCACCTAATGGGGCTTCTTTGGAGGCTCAGTTGGTAAAGAATCTGCCTACAATCAGGAGACCTGGGTTTGATCCCTGGGTTGGGAAGATCCCCTGGAGAAAAGCATGGCAACCCACTCCAGTATTCTTGCCTGGAGAATCCCCATGGACAGAAGAGCCTTCCAGGTTACAGTCCATCCTTATCTACATCCCTTGCTTATCATCGGATCCTGTGTCTCTAAATCTCTGACAGCTATCATTACACCACTTCCTGGTTAACAGAAGCTCACAAAAGAATACTAGACCCAGATTATCCCTTTTAATAAAAACATAGTTTCTCCAAAATATCCTCCCTCTCTTTCTTTCTCTCCCTTTCTTTCTTTGCTTCCCTTCTCTCTTACTTTCTTGCTTTCTTTCCTCTCAGATAGGCTGATCCAGTTGATCCAAAGACTGTACTTCAAGAAAAGCAGAACTAGAATGTGATCCCTTGCTCAGTTTATGGTGAGTTGCTAAGAGGCAGTTAGTTACTTACTCATCCCTCTGTGTTTGGAAACAAATAGTGAGATACCTGGTTCACATAGCTTTCAGGCAATGGAATGACTCAGCTACATTAATCTTAAGAGAAAAAAATGTGGAAGTGGAAAGAAGTCATTTGGCATCACACAGGCCAAATGTATTCTCTGTAAGCAGTCTTTGAGCATCAGTTTTCCTCACTCATCCAATCCACCAAATATAAAAAGGTTTTTTTTTGAAATAATAATATAGTTTAGAGATGACATCAACTCATGACAATTAGGTTATCATTTTTTTTTAATCAAGTCAATCTTTATTTTAGTAACTTTATAACATAGTATATATAAGTTAGATATCATCTTTCCTACTATACTAATGCTGGTGCTGTTTAACCAGAGAGTCTAAATAAACAGTGTTTTAGGTCTTTGTGTATAAATCTGCTTGACCTACTAAGCAACAGAAATCCCAAGGTTGGCAGGACAGGAGAGTGGGGGAGGAATCTGATTTGGTATCAATTTCTGAAGCTCTGTTTCATCAGAGCCAACAGGACATCTAAGCTTTTCCCCAAGTAGTTCACAGGCTATAAAGAAATATGGTTTACTATACAGTTACAGAATCATTATGTTGTATACCTGAAATTAATATAATGTTGTGTGTCAATGATACCTTAATAAAATATTTAATATGATTTACAATAATAATAACTAAAATAAACAATCAGCAGCTATTGAACCAAAAGACTATTATAAGAAGCCAAACAGTACTAGCATAATCTGTAAATTACAGACTCAGAATTTCCTGAAGCATGTAGTCCTTCTTTCTCAGGACTGCAATCACCACTTGCCCATGTCAGCTAGCTTGCCCCTAGAGGGTTAGGCTTTAGAAGTCAATGACAGCCTTTACAGTTAGGTGCAGTTAGGTGCTGCCTGATTCCGGAGAAGGCAATGGCACCCCACTTCAGTACTCTTGCCTGGAAAAGCCTATGGATGGAGGAGCCTGGTAGGCTGCAGTCCATGGGGTCGCTAAGAGTCAGATGCGACTGAGCGACTTGACTTTCACTTTTCACCTTCATGCATTGGAGAAGGAAATGGCAACCCACTCCAGTGTTCTTGCCTGGAGAATTCCAGGGACAGAGGAGCCTGGTGGGCTGCCGTCCGTGGGGTCGCGCAGAGTCGGACACGACTGGAGTGACTTAGCAGCAGCAGCAGCTGCCTGATTCAGATTTTGCAAAAATGGGACACTGGCCTGAGCATCAAGGATTTATCAGGTATGAGATCAGAAAAGGCCTCACTTGGTCATTTTTTTCTCAGATGTTCTTTTGAAACTGAAACTTAAAAGCAAGACCTAAGCCAGTGTCTAACCTTGACCGTTTCCCACTTACTGTGCAGGGAGGACAGTGCATGCTGAGACTCCCGTGTCAGCAGTGTGACACGTCGCCCTGTTTCCTCTATCTATTTAGCTCTTCATTCCTCAAGACTCTGCTCCTTCACCTTGCTATAAAGATGGGACACTGGCCTGAGCATCAAGGATTTATCAGGTATGAGATCAGAAAAGGCCTCACTTGGTCATTTTTTTCTCAGATGTTCTTTTGAAACTGAAACTTAAAAGCAAGACCTAAGCCAGTGTCTAACCTTGACCGTTTCCCACTTACTGTGCGGGGAGGACAGTGCATGTTGAGACTCCCGTGTCAGCAGTGTGACACGTCGCCCTGTTTCCTCTATCTATTTAGCTCTTCATTCCTCAAGACTCTGCTCCTTCACCTTGCTATAAAGATGACCATTAAAAGCAAAGAGAACTGTCAGTTCCCATAGCATCTGCAGCAAAATGGAAGAGGCTTATACAGAGAATTCCATAGGAAAACATCTTTTCCACTCAAATGCTAAAGGATACTTCGAGATATTATTAAAATACCAAAATATTATTACATTACAGTATTAGCTTTCTATTATGAAAACAAACATTTTACAAATAATATATGTTACTTTTCCCAAGTATGAAAAGAGTACATGTTCACTACTTGAAGCTTGAAATAATAATAATAATAAAATGCAGAGACAATACAACTAAATACAACAACAATATCCTAGTTTCACCATTCAGAAACTACTACTAGTCAACATTTTGGCAGGTTTCTAAGTATGTTGTTTTTTTTTTTACTTTACTACTTCTATAGATAACATTTTGTATCCCATTTTATCATGTAGCAAAATACTGTGACTGTTTCCATGTATCATTTAATAAGAACTATTCTTCCATAACTGTACAAAATATTCTAATAAAGATTTACTAAAATTTGGCTAATCAATTGCCTGGTATTAAGTGTTGAATTGTTTCTATTTTTTGTGATTATAAAGCTACTTCAAATATAGCTCATAATTATTTTATTATTTCTGACTATTGCCTCCGTATAAATTCTTGGAATTGGAACTATTGGGTCAAAGAGCATGATAACTTTTAGATGCTTTTGATATATGTTTCTATATGTTCTTCAAAAAAGGAAGTATCAATTAATAATTTCACCTCTAATGATAAGGGGTCTTATGTCCCTGTACTATTGCTGACAGTTTCTCAGTTTCCACCAATTCCTTCTAAATTTGATAATTTAGTCATTGAAAAATGGTGGCAAGGATATGGTTTTCAATATTAGTAGGCAAGCTTTCTAAATTCATTCCCTTTCCTCTGCTTCTTTTGAAGCTAAACAAACCAGCAATTCTGTATCAGAAGAAAGTTTTGCCAAGAATTGTTTATCGAATTTTAAGAGCCTAAGAAGACTGATGCTGGGAGGGATTGGGGGCAGGAGGAGAGGGGGACGAGAAAGGATGAGATGGCTGGATGGCATCACGGACTCGATGGACGTGAGTCTGGGTGAACTCCAGGAGTTGGTGATGGACAGGGAGACCTGGTGTGCTGCGATTCAGGAGGTCGCAAAGAGTCGGACACGACTGAGCGACTGAACTGAACTGAGCTGAAGAAGTCCATATAAACAGAGTAAATATGTATCCAGGTTTATTCCAAGTTCCCGGTCACTTTGAAAACTATGACTGTTCTTTGATCATTTTTTGTATCGCCAATCAATTATCTTCCCAGCAACTCACTGTGACAAAATTCATGACTAACATCATCTACCTACACAGTGAAGATGTTCATATGTTACCTTTGGCATTGAAACATGGCTTACAAAAACCCAGGATTAATTACAACTCAAGACCACACCTGTTCAAGATAACAGATGCAGAAAGCTAAGATCTGTCCTCTACACAGTGGTAAGAATAATCTTTTCAAAACTTTCCGCTCATGTCATTTGTATGCTCTGATTTTTCCAGTGACTTCCTATCGCAGAATAAAATCCTCCTAATGGCATGTTTTTTTTTTCCCCCTCTGGCCTCATCTTCTCCCACTCTCAGCTTGTCCATTCTGCTCCTGTCACACTGACCTCCTTCCAAATTCTTCACTCAAAAACTATGCCCCCAATTTAGACTCTGCATTTGCTGGGCTCTCTGCTTCTTGTGCTTCTTCTTCAAATGACAGAGTGACTGACCACTGCACCTCATTTCTCTCTCGGCCCAAATGTCCCCTCACTGAGAGAGGCCAGCCCTAAAAAACACTACCCCTTCCTCAAACCATCACTGTCTCCTGCCTTGATTTTCTTTTCTGCTAGCACTTAGCCCATATGCCCCATTACACGTTCGTTTTTCACTTATTGGGCATATCTTCTCCCAGAATATAAACTTCAATATAGGCAAGCACTTTGTTACGTTCACACTGAGAACAGTGTGGCATAAAACAGATACCTAACAAATATTTCAGAAGGAATCTATGAAAACAAATAGCTATATGCTTTCACAATTCACTCAGAAATTGTATTTAGAACTGCAACTCTTAATGCATGATTTTCTTGTTCTTTCATCAAGACCATTCTATCCTGCCTACATGATGATAAAATTGCATTTTATTTAAATCCTACTGTTTAGGTTTATGTTACTTGGCCAAGCACTATGACTTCTTCTGATTCAAATATGAAAGTATAAAATGCCTACTTCTATATACATTTTATATTATATAAAACTTTATTTTTAATATTTTTATATTCATAATGTATAAATTATATTAACTTCACAAATTAAGGCACATGAATTATTCCACCATGAGAATACAATGTGTCACAATGCATTAAGACAGCTTAAACTAAAAATAACAGAGAACACTAAACACATTTAAATAACACTATGCTCTATAATACTTTAAGGCAATACAATGGCATAAAATATACAGTAATAAGAATAAAAGTACAGTTATATATGCAGATATGAAAAGATAGTCAAGATACAATGTTAAGTGAAAAACAACAACTTGTAAAACAAAATGTGTCATGTTTCTATCTGCATATAAAAATGACATCTGTATATATATAATATGACACAGTTAGATATATTTACATAGAGAGAAATTTTCTGAAATCATGTACACAAAAAATACTTATCCACAGTTGCTCAGGAACTGAAAATATTGCCCAGGAAATAGAAAAAAGGCCAGGCAAGGAAGATCCCAGCTTTCATCTCATTCTCATCCATTCTGTATTATGAAAAGTTTTCAACTAATATTTTATAAGAAAAGTTTTTTTTTCAGAAACTTTAAAATGTCTATTACCTTTGATCCAGAAATTAAACTTCTTGGAAACTAGCCTAAGAAAATAATTATTAATTTTAAATTATCTTAGGCAATAAGATATTAGGGTACTATTAACAGTAGTGAAAATATGGAAAAACTTAGGGAAATGGTAAAATTATGAAAAAAACACAGGATGGAATAATACACAAACATTAAACATATTCATGAAGATTACATAATAACATAAAAATGTTTATGGTATAAGGTTAGGAATAAAAAGCAAAATATATTTTATAGAAATATGACAACATAGATTTGTAAACTCTAGAAATAAAAAGCCTGACCAAATGTTGAAAGTGATTTTTGTGTGTGATAAATCCACAGATATTTTGAAGACCACTTTTCACAAGCTCCTAAATGTTATTTTGTAAGGTATTAATGAAAAATAAACACCAAAAGAGGTCTGGTACATACACACAGTTCAGTTCAGTCACTCGGTCATGTCTGACTCTTTGCGACCCCATGGACTGGAACATGCCAGGCTCCCTGTCCATCACTAATTCCTGGAGCTTGCTCAAACTCATGTCCATTGACTTGGTGATGCCATACAATCATCTCATCCTCTGTCTTACCCTTCTCCTCCCACCTTCAATCTTTCCCAGCATCGGGGTCTTTTCCAATGACTCTTTTTTTGCGTCAGGTGGCCAAAGTATTGGAGTTTCAGCTTCAACATCAAGATCCTCCCAATAAATATTCAGGACTGATTTCCTTTAGGATAGACTGGTTGGATCTCCTTGCAGTTCAAGGGACTCTCAAGAGTCTTCTCCAACACCACAGTTCAAAAGCATCAATTCTTTGGCACTCAGCCTTCTTTATAGTCCAACTCTCACATCCATACATGACCACTGGAAAAACCATAGCTTTGACTAGATGGATCTTTGTTGGCAAGCAATATCTCTGCTTTTTAATATTCTGTCCAGATTGATCATAGCTTTCTTTCCAAGGAGCAAGTGTCTTTTAATTTCATAGCTGCAGTCACCATCTGTACTGATTTTGGAGCCCCCCAAAATAAAGTCTCTCACAGTTTCCATTGTTTCCCCATCTATTTGTCATGAAGTGATGGGACCAGATGCCATGATCTTCATTTTCTGAATGTTGAGTTTTAAGCCAACTTTTAAACTTTCCTCTTTCACTTTTATTAAGAGGCTCTTTAGTTCTTCACTTTCTGCCATAAGGATGGTGTCGTCTGCATACCTGAGGTTATATATTGCTCTCATCAATCTTGATTTCACCCTGTGCTTCATCCAGCCCAGCTTTCACATGATGTACTCTGCATATAAGTTAAATAAACAGGGTGACAATGTACAGACTTGACATGCTCCTTTCCCGATTTAGAACCAGTCTGTTGTTCCACGTCCAGTTCTAACTGTTTCTTCTTGACCTGCAAACAGATTTCTCAGGAGGCAGGTCAGGTGGTCTGGTATTCCCATCTCTTGAAGAATTGTCCACAGTTTGTTGTGATCCACACAGTCAAAGGCTTTGGCATAGTCAATAAAGCAGAAGCAGATGTTTTTCTATAACTCTCTTGCTTTTTCCATGATCCATGGATATTGGCAATTTGATCTCTGGTTCCTCTGCCTTTTCTAAAACCAGCTTGAACATCTGGAACATTCACAATTCACTGTTGAAGCCTGGCTTGGAGAATTTTGGCATTATTTTACTAGCGTGTGAGATGATTGCAATTGTGTGGTAGTTTGAACATTCTTTGTCATTGCCTTTCTTTGGGATTGGAATGGAAACTGACCTTTTCCAGTCCTGTGGCGACTGCTGAATTTTCCAAATTTGCTGGCATATTGAGTGTAGCACTTTCACAACATCATCTTTTAAGATTTGAAATAGCTCAACTGGAATTCCATCACCTCCACTAGCTTTGTTTTAGTGATGCTTCCTAAGGTCCACTTGACTTCAGACTCCAGGATGTCTGGCTCTAGGTGAGTGATCACACCATCGTGGTTATCTGGGTCATGAAGATCTTTTTTGAATAGTTCTTCTGTTTTTGCCACCTTTTCTTTATATCTTCTGCTTCTGTTAGGTCCATATAATTTCTGTCCTTAATTGTGCCATCTTTGCATGAAAAGTTCCCTTGGTATCTTTAATTTTCTTGAAGAGATCTCTAGTCTTTCCCATTCTATTGTTTTCCTCTGTTTCTTTGCATTGATTCCTGAGGAAGGCTTTCTTATCTCTCCTTGCTATTCTTTGGAACTCTGCATTCAAATGGATATATATTTCCTTTTCTCCTTTGCCTTTAGCTTCTCTTATTTTCTCAGCTATTTGTAAGACCTCATCAGGCAACCTTTTTGCATTTCTTTTTCTTGGGCATGGTCTTGATCACTGCCTCCTGTAATATGTCATGAACATCCAGCCATAGTTCTTCATACACTAGATCATAAGAAAGTCATAAACCTTGCCATCGAATGTTGAACTCATTTGAATGAACAGATAACAAAATGTTTTAAAATTATAGAAATGATCAAGTCAAGAACACAGATTTCCCATAATAGTTGAGAAAAACAATAAACCTGTACACTTTTCATTTCACAAATCCAGAGGGAAAACCCACTCTTTTCCAAGTGACATGATTCTGGTCGAATGTTTCTATTAGTCTATGCATCACCTAATTAGAGCCCATATTATCTGCAGATTATTTTACAAAAAGCTTTCTACTTTCATAATCCAAGTAAACAATCTAGTTTTCTGATGTGGAAACAAATGAAATAATAATGTCAGGGTTGCTACTGAACTTTAATATTCTACCTTTTGGGTCAGTAGTTTGCTAAATTGTACAAATATTCTAGATTATATTCCATGTACCAGAATTGAATAATGAAATCCAAGATCAAACTTTTGAATTATTTTATTAAAGAGCTTCAAATGTATTTTAATAAGAATCCTAACTCACATATGGCAAAATCATTTTGAAATGTAGGGAGTCTTAATGTTATAATTCTAGGGCAGAGATTGGCAAACTTTTTCTGTGAAGGGCCAGAAAGTGAATCCTGAGGGCTTTGTGGGCCATAAAGTCTCTGTTGCAGCTACTTAACTCTGTCCTTGTAGAGCAAAAGCTGCAACTGAGAATATGTAAATAAATAAGCATGACTCTTTTCAATGAAACTTTATTTTCTGGAACTGTAATATGAATTTAATATAATTTTCATAAGTTATCACATATTCCTTTGATTTTTTACAATCATTTAAAAACGAAAAAGAAATTCTTAGCTCACAGGCAATACAAAAAGTGGTAGGCCAGATTTAGCCTGTGGGCTGAAGTTTGTCAAACTGTTCATCAGAGTTTTTAACTTATTCTAAGCTAATATCCCTTGCTATTTCCCCATATTCAGCATGCCTTTATCCTCCTCCATCCCATCTTCAAAATCTTATCTAACCTTTAAAGTCCTCAAATATGTCCTTCATGAAAACTTTCTAAGTGTTCTTTATCAAATGGGCCTTCTCTTCCTTTGAAACTTTCATTTGTACTTTCTCTGGTTTTATACATGACTACTGACCTTGTCCAGTTATGTATATGCCAAGCCTTCCTTTTAACATTTTGTGGATGAAACCCTCTCTTCAGTTCAGTTCAGTTCAGTTACTCAGTCATGTCCAACTCTTTGGGACCCCATGGATTGCAACACACCAGGCCTCCCTGTCCATCACCAACTCCCAGAGTTTACTCAAACACACATCCATTGAGTCGATATGCCATCCAACCATCTCATCCTCTGTCGTTCCTATTCTCTCCTGCCTTCAATTCTGTCCCAGAATCAGGGTCTTTTCAAATGAAACCCTCTCTTACACACTTCTTATTGACCATGGTGCATGGCAGAAGGTTAATGATGATAGTTGAATGGAAAGATAATTATTTGACATCCTCAATTCCTGGATATGGGCCCCAGTGGTTTAATAACAGCTTTTAAGTTTCTAAAAAAATATTATAGACATTAAAAGTATTCATAAGACTTAAAACATAGATGGATTTTAGCAATATTAAAATGTTACAACAAATTTTACGTTGGAGTCAAAAGGAATGCCTACCATGTTGGTAGAGAAGACAGATGGAGAGATGGGAGAGATATAAGGCACGGGGTGCTATGTGAGAGCCAAATACCCACAGGACACAACTCAGTCCTCTAACTGTCCTCCTAGTGTTGAAAAAGTCTCAGACCTTCCACTGTCTGTGGTATCAGGGCCTGATCATCCTGGGACACGTCTTAAGACTTTCAATGTCACATTGAGCTTCCGATACACCCAGGAAACCCCTGGATCAGAAAGTTACTCAGCTTCAGACAACTCAAAATGAAGTTTGGAGATTTCTATGAAATCTTTAAATTTTCACTTAACTCTAAATTCCTACTGCACAGACGCAATAGGAGATGTTCAGAAACTGGAGCCACTCTCCCTAAATTCACATCCTAGGAATGTTTCTTATTATCTATATGATCCTTGACATCTTACTTAACCTCTCCAAACCACAATTTTGTCATCTGTTAAAAAAAGAGACAATGACAAGAAAACCTAACTCATGGGGATATTGGACCATTGTGAGGATTAGGCGAGTTTCTATATGTAAGTACTTAGCACTATTACATAGGAAGCATCTATCAGTGTTAGCTATATATACAGATGACTGCATATTTAGAAAAGAACAAATAGCATTGCTAATATTAAATAACCTCTGAGAAGCCACGCATACCCTTGCCTTCAGACATGTATTGTATTTTTTTGATTTTTGAGATAGAACTGCCATAGAAGGAATTACAGAAAATAGGAGACAAGCTATATGAGAATTATCAAGTAATTTTTAAAATGCAGTAGAAGGAAAACAGCAAGCTGAAAATACATGTATGGTTATGTGACATAGAGAGAAATAGGAAAAAATTGAATCCTTCTGGCATTGTCACAACAGTATTTCCCAAGCTTTGGCAGAATGCAGTGATCAAGATCAGGTTCCATGCACAGGGACAATGGCAGGTCAACTCAAAGGCCGTACTTACCACCTTTATCCACCCTATGGGGACCTGCCTTTTTGTCCTTCACCTTAGCAGTGCTTTCTTCCCAAAGCTTACTCTTACTCTTTTCCTTTTCTTCCTTGGAAACATGTTCCCTGGACTTCTCAAATAAGCTCTCTGCAATCACTCCAGTTCCTTTCTCTGCTTCTTGTTCAAGAACATTCTCCAAATTTTCCTCTATCAGCAGAGGCTTGGTCTCCACATCTGTTTTTATTATTTCTTGTTCTTCAATTTCTGGAGAATCTTCAGCTGGAAGGTAGGTTTTTCCTGGCTTATCATTTTCCCTCAACTCTTGAGAAGATGGACTTCTGACACTTTCATTTGGACTGTTTTCAGCATGGATCTCCTGGTCCCCCAGTGCAGATTCATCTTCACTAGAACTAGAATATGGGTGACTTCTGGATGAGGTTGATGAAGAAGTTTTTCCATCTATGAAAAATAAAAATGATGATATCACTGTATTTTCATAAGGGAAAATTTAATAATTATTGTGGGAATTATGTTCACAATTAATCATACTGACATTTTTAAATATAGTTTAGTAGATTTGATTCCCTTTTCCCATATAGTCCACATACTTATCATGATAAAGAAAAATCTATGTAATCTGTGAGTCTATAAAAATTTTTAGTAGAAAGTCACATTTGAAAACAAAAAGTATTTATTTTTTGAAAGCCATATCATTGGGAAAAAAACTATCTGTTTTGTTATAGAAGAAATGGAATAACCTTTTATTGTTCAGCAGGAGCACTTATTTCATTATCATCTTGGGTAGCCACAGTATCCTCTGTACATAAAGTTTGTATTGTTATCTATTGTAACACCCACCATACTAGTATAGTCTGGTAGCTGAATATGGTAAAAATATCCATCATTGTTTCTGTTCAGTCACTCAGATGTATCCGACTCTTTGTGACCCCAAGGACTGCACCATTCCATGCTTCCCTATCCTTCACCATTTCCTGGAGTTTGCTCAGATTCATGTCTACTGAGTCAGTGATGCCATTCAACCATCTCATCCTCTGTCGCCCCCTTCTCCTCCTGCCCTCAATCTTTCCCAGCATCAGTTATCTTTGTATTTGCATAATACCTAGATACATAATAAATATTTTGAAATAATGCTTGTGTGTGTGTGTGTGTGTGTGTGTACGCACATGTGTGTGTGTAGAAGGAAATGTCTTTTTTCGGGTTCCCCAGAAGCAGATGCTGAGATGAGGACGCACAGGCAAGTGATGAAATAAGAATATGCTCCAGGAGAAGTTCTTCCAGTGTGGGGGAAGCAGGGAAGGGAAGGGAAGAAGTCAATCAAGGGAGCTATTTCAAGCAACATCTCAGCCTCAGCCCAAACTCAGGGGAAACTCTGAAGTCTAAATTATATTAGAATTTTTCCTCCCTGGAGGACTCTGGGCTCACACACTCTGCTCCAGTTAGACATGGCTACAGGCCACCCTGGGGGGACATAGACTCCTTGACACTTCCAAGCTCTTTGTGCCTGAGGGTGAAGCCAATCCAATAGCCCAGGGCTGTCCTCTGAAGAAGACAGAGGACGCAGAGCTGGAAATGGGCGCACAGAATCAGCAAAAGATTCTAGGAGATTTAAGAAGTACACTGATGTGAAGCTACAGATACCCAGGCTAGAAACTTACCACAGCCAACAATGGTTTAGCATTTGCTACCTCCTGGAGGACTCTGGGCTCACACACTCTGCTCCAGTTAGACATGGCTACAGGCCACCCTGGGGGGACATAGACTCCTTGACACTTCCAAGCTCTTTGTGCCTGAGGGTGAAGCCAATCCAATAGCCCAGGGCTGTCCTCTGAAGAAGACAGAGGACGCAGAGCTGGAAATGGGCGCACAGAATCAGCAAAAGATTCTAGGAGATTTAAGAAGTACACTGATGTGAAGCTACAGATACCCAGTCTAGAAACTTACCACAGCCAACAATGGTTTAGCATTTGCTACCTGCAAACAACTTTAAAATATCTCCAAGACAGTCACACACACACTGACTCTCTAAGCAAGATGTGCTGCCTCGATGTCACAGCATACACAGCCATGGGCCAGAAAAAGACAAACTTGCCTTTGATTTTTTTAACCAAATAGATCCATGTTATAATTGATTTTTACAGAATACATTTTTTTTTTCCAAATGAAAGAGCCCACACTTACAAGCTGCTTAGCTTTCTTGTTTTTCTCTTCTCTGTGTGCTCTGGACTCTTTTTTTCTGTTTATTTCTTTTCTGCTTGGCAGCTACCCAGATGGCTATAGCAGCTGAGGCAGAGTTTAAGGGAAGAAATACCTGTCTTTGCTCTTATCCTCTTTCCTGCAGCCCCTACGGCTCCCCATGACAAGGTTTAGCATTATAAGTATAGTCACTGAGACATATCAGAGTCTCCACAAAGATTTCAGAGATGCTACACAGCAGTAAAAAACAAACTCCAAAAAGCCTTTAAGCAACAGAACCCCTTAAGTACAATTCCATTTGTTCTTATCACTCAACTACCTTGACAGGCACCAGATGACCACTGTTTCTCAAAGGAGTCACATACTTCAGTGGCTCATTTTTTATCTCTGTTGTGTAAGACCTAGATGTGCTGTTTCTCAGTAGGGAATGTACCGATCAAGGACAGACATTTATAGTCACTGAGACATATCAGAGTCTCCACAAAGATTTCAGAGATGCTACACAGCAGTAAAAAACAAACTCCAAAAAGCCTTTAAGCAACAGAACCCCTTAAGTACAATTCCATTTGTTCTTATCACTCAACTACCTTGACAGGCACCAGATGACCACTGTTTCTCAAAGGAGTCACATACTTCAGCGGCTCATTTTTTATCTCTGTTGTATAAGATCTAGATGTGCCGTTTCTCAGTAGGGAATGTACCGATCAAGGACAGACATTCTCTATCTTATTTGTATAGCTGAGCAACTTCAGGGACTATGATCTCCTCCTCTCTTCAGTGTGTCTCACATTTGTTTGTTTTTTTTTTTTTAAGAAAAGAAAAACAAATCCTGTTTGCTAGTGGTTTGATCAGTGGTTTTCATTAGCTGCACAATTAGCTAGGACACAGCGTTATATTGATACTTTTTATACATCCAAGGAGAAGGCAATGGCACCCCCCTCCAGGACTCTTGCCTGGAAAATCCCATGGATGGAAGAGCCTGGTGGGCTGCTGTCTATGGAGTTGCACAGTCTCAGACAGGACTGAGCGACTTCACTTTCACTTTTCACTTTCATGCATTAGAGAAGGAAATGGCAACCCACTCCAGTGTTCTTGCCTAGAGAATCCCAGGGACAGGGAAGCCTGGTGGGCTGCCGTCTATGGGATCACACAGAGTCGGACACGACTGAAGCGACTTAGCAGCAGCAGCAGCAGCATACATCCAAAAATATCCATATCTACCATCTGAATGTTGACATGAAGATGCTCACTTTTGGCTCTGCTGCTGCTAAGTCTCTTCAGTCGTGTCCAACTCTGTGCGACCCCATAGACGGCATCCCACCAGGCTCCGCTATCCCTGGGATTCTCCAGGCATGAACACTGGCGTGGGATGCCATTTCCTTTGGCTCTAAGTGTTGCTCATATAATTTTAAAAATGAGGGCTCCTCTTTCTTTAGCAGCTTCCATTAATTGATTATTTTATTTCAAAGGCTGAAACGAGCTATGGTTCATTTTTTAGTCAGTCCTTAAGAGAAGAAAGATCAGCAGAATGAATGGCGAGGCTATCTGACCTCCCTTATAAACTCATTTCAGTTTTCAAATTTTTCTTCAACCTCCTTGCATAATCTTGTTTCACTCTCATTTCTTATTTTCATCTTCATACAGATGCTGGGGCAAGGCTTTACCTACAAAAAAGCTCAAGATGCTTTAAGGCCATGGAATGGGATTTTCAACACCAATTTTTTTTATTCTCTTAGAAATAAAGTTTTTATGTAAAAATTTTTATATAAAGGAGGTTTGAGAGCAGACATGTAAATTGTAAGTTTTTTTCATCAGGAGGGAAAAAAATTTGTCTTAGAGGCATGGTAGGAGGCAGCTCTGTCTCCTACCTGGAGTAGGAATGGCAACCCACTCCAGATTCTTGCCTGGAAAATTCCATGGACAGAGGAGCCTAGTGGGCTACACAGTCCATGGGGTCGCAAAGAGTCAGACACAACTGAGCAACTGAGCATGCACTGCTTCCTATCAAAATTCCATTAGTCTCCTCAATGCTCCTTTAGGCACTGATGCTGAGAATTCACCCTTGGTCTCCATGGCAGGGACCTGACTAGCACCCGATCCCTAAGTCCTCTGCCAAAGCCATCATGTTTGGTGCCACAGTTCTACCTCCTAGGAAGGATCTCAAACGTTTCTCTCTCCACATTCAATCAGACCCCAAATCCCTTCACTATCTTTTCTCTTCATGTCATCATAACTACTCACTGATAATAATTTCTTCTTTTACATCACTATTTCACACACGAGATTGAGAGAAAACACTATGTTTTTCTGTAAGACAATCCTAGGTGCTCCAATCATGACTAAGCTACTCATTACCTATGACTTTGGTTATGCTACTTGTCTAAACCTCTGTTTTCTTGGCTGTAGATTCTACCTATTGTTCTCAATAAATAATTACAGAAATTACATGATAAACTTAATCTCACCAAATCAAATAATAATTTCTTTATGATTTTCAGTCTTCCTCCCTAATATCATACATGAGAGTCAGTTCAGTTGCACAGTCATGTTCAACTCTTTGCAACCCCATGAACCGCAGCACACCAGGCCTCCCTGTCCATCACCAACTCCGAGAGTTTACTCAAACTCATGTCCATTGAGTTGGTGATGCCATGCCATCTCATCCTCTCTCATCCCCTTCTCCTCCTGCCCTCAATCCCTCCCAGGATCAGGGTGTTTTCAAATGAGTCAGCTCTTCACATCAGGTGGCCAAAGTATTGGAGTTTCAGCTTCAACATCAGTCCTTCCAATGAACACCCATGACTGATCTCCTTTAGGATGGACTAGTTGGATCTCCTTGCAGTCCAAGGGACTCTCAAGAGTCTTCTCCAACACCACAGTTCAAAAGCATCAATTTTTCAGTGCTCAGCTTTCTTTATAGTCCAACTCTCACATCCATACATGACCACTGGAAAAACAAAAGCCTTGACTAGACCGACCTTTGTTGGTAAAGTAATGTCTCTACCTTTTAATATGCTGTCTAGTTTGGTCATAACTTTCCTTCCAAGGAGTAAGCGTCTTTTAATTTCATGGCTGCAATCACCATCTGCAGTGATTTTGGAGCCCCCCAAAATAAAGTCTGACACTGTTTCCACTGTTTCCCCATCTATTTGCCATGAAGTGATGGGACCAGATGCCATAATCTTCATTTTCTGAATGTTGAGCTTTAAGCCAAATTTGTCACCCTCCTCTCACTTTCATTAAGACGCTCTTTAGTTCTTCTTCACTTTCTGCCATAAGGGTGGTGTCATCTGCATATCTGAGGTGATTGATATTTCTCCTGGCAATCTTGATTCCAGCTTGTGCTTCCTCCAGCCCCACATTTCTCATGATGTATTCTGCATATAAGTTAAATAAGCAGGATGACAATTTACAGCCTTGATGTACTACTTTTCCTATTTGGAACCAGTCTGTTGTTCCATGTCCAGTTCTAACTGTTGCTTCCTAACCTGCATATAGGTTTCTTAAGAGGCAGGTCAGGTAGTCTGGTATTCCCATCTCTTTCAGAATTTTCCACAGTTTATTGTGATCCACACAGTCAAAGGCTTTGGCATAGTCAATAAAGCAGAAATAGATGTGTTTCTGGAACTCTTTTGCTTTTTCGATGATCCAGTGGATGTTGGCAATTTGATCTCTGGTTCCTCTGCCTTTTCTAAACCAGCTTGAACATCTGGAAGTTCACAGTTCATGTATTGCCGAAGCCTGGCTTGGAGAATTTTGAGCGTTGCTTTATAAGAGGCAGGTCAGGTAGTCTGGTATTCCCATCTCTTTCAGAATTTTCCACAGTTTATTGTGATCCACACAGTCAAAGGCTTTGGCATAGTCAATAAAGCAGAAATAGATGTGTTTCTGGAACTCTTTTGCTTTTTCAATGATCCAGCGGATGTTGGCAATTTGATCTCTGGTTCCTCTGCCTTTTCTAAAACCAGCTTGAACATCTGGAAGTTTGCAGTTCATGTATTGCCGAAGCCTGGCTTGGAGAATTTTGAGCGTTGCTTTACTAGCATGTGAAATGAATGCAATTGTGCGGTAGTTTGAGCATTCTTTGGCATTGCCTTTCTTAGGGATTGGAATGAAAACTGAACTTTTCCAGTTCTGTGGCCACTGCTGAGTTTTCCAAATTTGCTGAAATATTGAGTGTAGCACTTTCACAGCATCATCTTTTAGGATTTGAAATAGCTCAACTGGAATTCCATCACCTCCACTAGCTTTGTTCGTAGTGATGCTTCCTAAGGCATGATAAGTACATTCTAATAAATTTCTTTCTTGGGATTTCCCCCTGTACATTATATTATGAACAGTAGTCATAGTCACCATTTAATGAGGAGAATAAGACAAAGCCTGATCATGATTATATCCCTACTCTACACCAAGCAACGAGGTAAGCACTTTACAAGCAATTCATTTAATCCCAAGGACTACTTATCTTCTTTTTCTTGTGTTAGAAGGTAAAAACTACAGAAGTTAAATAATATCCACTGTTCATTAACTATAAAGGAATAATTTTTGTAAAATACTGTTTTTGTAATGAGATGTTTCCACCCAAGTTCAGTCCCTGGGTCTGGAAGATCCCCTGGAGAAGGGAATGGCTACCCACTCCAGTATTCTCACCTAAAGAATTCCATGGACAGAGGAGCTTGGTTGGCTACAGTCCATGGAGTTGCAAAGAGTTGGACACAAGTGAGCAACTAACACTTTCACATTTTCAATGACATGTTTGTATTTGGTGTAAGGGAGAACATATGTCCTCCCTTGATAATGAAATGAGTTCATTATCAATTCATCAGTAAAATAAATATATACATTACTTGTAAAGATAAATATCTAAAGTAAATTCAGATGTAGCAGGAGGAGAAGAAGCAAGCTTAAAAGTTCCTCCATATTTAACCTTAATTGGGTTTTCCAAACATTAATATGAATACTTAAAATACTGAGAATATAATCAAATCATGTATCACATTGTGCTGCTTAAGTCTTTTTCAATTTATCCATTAATGTAGTCCACCAGCCATGCATTTCACAAGATTTTATTGAGTGTCTCAATAATATCACTGCCATGTACAAGGCAGATTCAAAACTATAGAGAAACACCTCAGAGATAAGTAATTTATGTGAACTAAAAGATGATGCTGCATTTAAGTATCCATCTGAAAGCCATGACTTCCTACTTCAGTGATCCAAAGGTGAGGATAAAAACAAGGAATTCTTAACAGTTAAGAAAAATTAAAATGTGACTAACCATGCAAAAAAATGCAAATTTCTGGCCAAAAGCTGCATACAATCTTCTCCTAACCCTCTGTGGTCTAAGGATTACTCAAGTCCATAGAGTGTGGTTTCAGAGCATATACAATTTCAACATAGGAGCATCATTCCCTCATATGCATTTCTTCAAGGCCATAGTCAGGCCCAGAAAGGAAGAGTGAGATATTGAAGTATGTCAAGTAAAGAGAATATATTTTGTGACACTGAGATTTTTAAAGTATTTAAGGCCGACTGCTTCAATAGAGTGAAAAATAGCACAAGTGAAATATTATCTTTCTTACTAGAAAAAAATATTGCTTTAATTCTTGCTCCTTTCTTTGTGTTATAGGAACAGATGCCACCTCTCTCTCTCCCTCTGCTTCCCCCCTGTTCTCTTTCTCATAAGGAGCTACTTAGTCTTTACCTCTTACTCACAGGTACTATCAACCAAACTGCCCACAAAAGTCTATTCTCAGCAACATGACACTTTCCCCCTCAACCTTATAACATTTATCTATGACAATATATTTTCAAGTGGTGAATTAGCTCCCGGGGTTGTCAACACAAACGCAGAGAAAAGGAAGCTGTCTTCTTTTTAAATGAAGGGAAGTCTCACACATCATTCCCCAAGTAGGGTCTTCTCTTAGTGGGTGCTCAGTCCCTGGCACTCCATCACTTGTGAGCTGCTCAGCACAGGGTATTCATCAAGGCAGGCCGATACAATTGTTCGCTGGCAGTTTAAATGGGGCCGACTTGTCACAGGAGTGACAGCCTGGGCAATTGTTTGCCCTCTGGGAACAGGTGCAGGCAGGTTCAAATGAAACACATCCAAACACTAACAGCAAGATTCTTAATCATGTCAATAGAAAGGATGTACTAGTGTCTAGGATGCGGTGGTCACAATATGCCTCTTAGACTTTTGAAGATGAAATGCTGTCTGGCTTTTCAACAGAGCGTACCAAGGAATCTATTATGTCATTATCATTTTTAATATACATTTCTTGTTTGCCGGATGAAATCTCTAATTCTGATACTCTGCATGCTAAAAAGCATGTTTTTGAATAACACAGGGTCAGGTTATCAAAATAATGGGATAGAAAATAAAAGAGCCTGTAGGTGGAAGAAAGAAATGGTAATAAGCAATGAGATTTTTACTTCAGAATAATGGCAAAGTTTAAATGTAAATATCAAGAATGCAAAGGAGCTCTTAAAAAGGATTGTTCAAAAATGTCATGAAAGAAAAATAGTTAACCAGTTTAATTTGGGGCTTTTAAATGTCCCAACATTGTGGACTAGATTCTGTATGTTCTGATAGTTTTCATTACATAACTATTTAAAATATTATGTATTCTATACCTACTTTATGCAGCTAACTCTATACAATGTTTTGAATAAAATTCTAATAATAATCACATAGTGTAAATGTAACTAGATAGCAGGACACTGACAAAAGTATTTTGGGACTCTTGGTGTTAATCAAGTAATTCTTAATATTCACAAAATATCCTTTAGGAAATTGCCTCTGTGAGAAATAACAAAAACAACACAGTCTTAGCTTTTGTAGTATAATTAATCTGTGTGTTATTAATTTGGGTGATTAATTTGAAAGGCAAATTTAACACACATGAAACTGTAAGTGGAAAATGAATTATGGCATGATAAAGTTTCATAAAATAAAGAGCTCAGTGAAGGCTGTGGAAGTAGGAGAGTCTCATGGAAGAGGAGGACAATGAACTGGAAATGAGCAACAGGCCGGGGAGTGGATCAATGGAAGAGAAAGGTAAATTTAAGTAAAATTAAAATTTTTCCATTTTATTTTCTCCTGTTTAAAAGCAAAACAAAACCCCAAAACAGAAGCTAAAAAATAGAATAAGATGAAGAGCTCAAGATAAATGTCTCTTTAAAATATACATTCTTAAGAAAACAAAATCCTTTTATTAGAGGGATTTGCATTAATTTTAGAAAAGTAGATATTGACTGATTTGGAGAAATGTTACATTGTTTTTCTCCAAAATCCAGTCTCTGAATTTTGCATCTTGGCTCCACCACTTTCCAGCTGTGTGAGTTACTTAATCTCATTATTTCCAAGTTTCTTTACTTGTAAAATGGAGGCAAAAAGTACCTGCTTTTTTAAAAGTTGTTTGAGGTAAATCAGATAATTCATGTAAAACAGTTAATACGAGCTTGGCACAAAACAGAGTCTTATAAACAATACCTATAGGATACTTTCCTAAACATGGAATACCAGTTATTTAAATGCAAGCAGTATTAATAGTGTTAAAGCTTACCCATCATTGTCAGCTATTCAATAATTACAGGTCTAAATGACTAAAGCTTTCCCTCCAAGCAAAATTCAAGTATTGCATATATCTTTGTCTGCTTGAACATAAAAAAATTATTCTATCTTGGAAGAAATTCATTTGATGCCAAGAAGGAAGTTGATTACACAGCACAAAAATAATCCTCAGATGACCATATATTGAAATAATGTACTGACTCTTTATAAAATCAATAGATGACAATTCCCCACCATCATTGAAGAGATAAAAAATTGAGTTCCTCTTTGTTTTGACTAGATTATATTTATACACCAACATATTTTCAATCTTTTTCTAGGTTCAAGTAGTTTCTTTAAATAGGATTCAGGTGGCATCACTTTTCCATAGAATTCTTTTAACTTTTTCTATATCATATAGGAATATGAATTAAATTCAACATTTACATTCAAGATGAGAAAAGAAACATATATAGGCATGCCTAGAAATATAAAATGTTAAGTATTAAGAAATTTAAAAGGCTTAATTTAAGACTTTACTAAAAATTTTCAATGCCTGACTATTAATATACAGTAGCTCTTCCAACTGTAATTTAAATGGCAGCAAATCTTTTCAAATGTATTGAAAGTTAGTCATTCTAGTTTTTCACATTGTGTTTTTCACATTGCTTCACTGTGCTTTTACTATCAGAAAGTTCAGGATTATTTTAACTCGAGGGTAGTCATGATCCCCTACGCAGCTCCTAGCAAAATTATCTTCTCTCTTACTCTAAATAATTTCTGTTCTTTATTTTATTGCCCTGTGTATGTCTGCATGAAATTTTAGAGTAGGTTTTCTTAAATTCTTTCTTGAAGAGGACAAAGTGACAAATTATTTGCTCTTGTGATTACAGTCATTACTTAATTTACTCTTATTTTGTATAATTCAACTATATTCCTTGAATTCAAACTTTTGATATTTTTATACAGGAAAAAATTTGAGAGGTAAAAAATGGAGAAAATGGACAGCAATTCAAAAACTCATCATAATGTGACCTCATTTCTCTAGTTTAAAGCAAACTCCATAGACATACACACACTTAAAATATAAGAGGCTATTATTATCACTGATAAAATGCCCAGAATGTACCAGGGAAGAAATATCATTTATTTACTAAGACCTACATAGACTTGGCCAAACATTTTCAAGGAACAAAGCCAGAAATGGATTCCTTCTTTGGATATTATCTTAGTAACATAAAATGTTTTAAAAAATCTTAAAAATTCAAGATATGCTACAGATAATGAGGGTTTTTAATCTACCTGAAATAGTAAGTATTTTTCCTATGAAATTCAGAGTCATTTTGGGCTTGAATATTGTAAAGGGGAAATTTTATCAACTTTCCATAATCTGGTATACCAGCATCTTGTGTTCAAAGTAAATTAAAAAAAAAAAAAATGAGCACAAATAAGGGAGAAATTTTCAGCTTTCCTTTAATTGAACAGGAACCACTTTTCATTTTCCAAAGTGAAAAAAAATGGTCTATATGTGTGTACACATAAGGGAACATTGAAAAAAAAAATTTTAATGAGGTAACTTTCTAAGTAAACAGGAGATGCGTCACTGCAAGTTTTACCTGACACCTTGCTGAAAAATCCCAGCAAATTAAAGAGAAAGGATTCCATAATGGGTATCTATGGAAGATGGGTTGACCAGCATCTTCTGGTAAGGGTACCACGTTCTAAATAGTCCTAAAAGAGGATTATCTCATTAAATATAAGGGAAAGTAGCGAGTACACTTGCTAAACAGCCTATGTCACATGATAAGCTAAACAACTTGCCTTGTTTATTATCTTCCAATTCACTCTCCGAGCATCCATCACTCTCATCTTTCACATTGTCATCAGCATCTGGTGCCTTCCACAAAGAGGTTTCACTTTCCCTTTCAGGGTCTAAATGATCTTTTTCATCATCTGAGGGTGACTTTGACATTTCATTCATTTGATCATCAGCCTGTCCTTCTTCATTAGCTTTCCCATCTTGTTTCTCCTCGTCTGCTTCAAAATCTTCTTCATATTCTGAGAAAAGAAAATCTCCACTATGAAAACGAAAATAGAATCCCTAATACTGAGCCCATTTCACTTTAATGAGGACTTTGACTCCATTATCCTCTGCTCTCTGGGCCTTTCTTCACTTCTTTTTCACACAATTAGTGAACATGGAAAACTAATAGCAAATGATCAAAGATAGCAATCAGTTACATATACAAGAGCACTAAAGAAATGAAGCTCCAAATGACAAGCCTGAAACCTAATAAAAGCTCATTTACAAATGGATATCGTCATCTACAATAACTAAAATGGACAAGAGAAGAACTCGATAGAAAACAATAAATTAGAAATAAATTAAAAATGAAGAGAACGGATTATAATAATGAAAGTTAATTTGGAGACCCAGTGAGGTCATATTTTATAGGAAGAATGTTCAAAATATTTGGATATCAAGTTAATGAATAGTGAAGTAGAAAAATTCAATTAATCAAGCCCAAAGGCCCTGAGAAGTAACACTGTGAATAGTAAATTCTTTGAGAGCACCAAATGGACATCAAAAAGGCATTATGAAGGATTCTCTACCTGGGCTAGAACTGAAATCATATGCATTATTCATTCCTACAATCAATAAAATAATTATATTCCAAGGATAAAAATTCTTATAAAATAGAATATGTTTGTCACAATCAAGAATTTGCTTCATTCCCTACAGAAGTGTAACACATTTGCAGCAGGAAAAGGAATCTGTCACATCAGATAAACGCCATCTGTCCCTTGTGGTTATAATTTTTCACCTTTCATATTTAATTATTCCCCTTTTTCTTCCACCAAAAACTAAAAATCTTGAAGTGACAACATGCCAAGGATAGAGAGCAAAAGGATTTCATGCAGAACCAATTAAGCAAATAAACAATTATCTTTAAAATAAAGATTACAGGGAAAATAAAGGTTTTCCTTTTTCTGTGTTTTAGTTATTAGATAGTCTGGTTTCTTCTCCAGTGGTGGGGGCCTCTTGGGTAATTACTTGAGAGTGGTCCACTCTGCCACAATGAGAGAAACTTAATTCAGAAATGCATGCCCTGTGCATATGTAGAAAGCTCTTTTAATGCAGAGAAGGTATGAGGGTCATGTTAGAAGAAAAGTGAAATCAAAAACTGTAATAAAAAAGCAAACAAAGAGAACTCGTGAGCATATTTTCATGAAAGAGAGTTAATATATAAAAAGATAAATGCAAATTATCAGTAGGACAAAATTATAAAATAAGCAAGAAGATGAAAAATTTGGTTTATATTGCTTAATACAAACAGAAAGTACTAATAAAAACAAATACCTTGATTCAAATATTTCAGGCCAAGTAAGAGGATAACTCCTCACTTGGTCCAGTAAAGTTCTCTTATTGAGAACTTCCCACGTGGAAGAGGATAAAATTGCAAGATAAAAGACGTTACAGTAACACAGCCCCTGCCTATCAATGGATCTCCAATTTTTGTAGAGGAAATAAGACATAGATACACAAGAAATACTGTATTTACATTTGAATAGTTTTTATACATAACCCTCAGTAAGTCTAGTTTTAACACTATTGGGCTTGATTGCTGTAGATTTTTATATAGGACTGTTGATTAATAATGTGAAATAATGTCAAACAAGTGGAATACAGTCAAATTTAAGAGAGGAAAGTCATTTGGAGATTGTGGAAGACTTCCTAGGGAGTAGCTGAAGTTAGCCACAGAACACACACACAGAGAGAAACACATCAGAAACAGGTATTTGCTGCTGGTCATAGGATAAGCAGGGGCAGATAGGACATGAATAAATTGCTTCAATTTCATCAACTATTACAGGGTGGTGAAATAGGAGGGTTTTGGAGTCACACTGTCATGTGTCCAAGCACCAAACACAGCTGTGTGACCCCAGTCAATTTGCTGAACATCTTTAAGTTTCAGTTTCTTCATTTATGGTGTGAGTGGTACCTGCCTCACAAAACTGGGGAATATTAAAAGCAACAATGCTTAAAATGTGCTTAGTATAGTGCCAATGAAAGCAGGTACCTAACTAACATTGTTTTGTTGTTTTAGTTGCTAAGTTGTATCTGATTTTTTTGTGACCCCATGGATTGGAGCCTGCCAGGCTCTTCTGTCCATGGGATTTCCCAGGCAAAAATGTTGGAGTGAGTTGTCATCTCCTTCTCCAGGGGACCTTGCCCACCCAGGATTCAAACCCTGGTTTCCTGCACTGTCAGGTGAGTTCTTTACCTCAGGGAAGCCCAAATAAATACTAGAGATTAGCAGTAACTGTGATTGACTGGGGAGTGGAGGGAGTTGGCAGTAGAACAGGAGAAATCACACACAATATGTGCTATATTGACAGCAATACACTCGAATGGTGGCACCTGATTAAAATGAGAGAAGTACATGTCCACAATTAGGACACAATTGCAGTTATATTATTGAAGCAGAGGAAAAATCCCTGCATCATTTTTGGCGGGAGCTTCAGTGCTTTCTCTCAAATGGGAAATTCAAGGCTGCCCCAGCTTTGTTCTATCATCACAGTTAAATACTAGTCTTCTATTAACCAGGAGCTCTGCATTAGTATCAGAGCTCAAAACAACTCCTTCATCTGTCTACCCATGTTTTCAGTATAAATGAACTAGTGGCCTGCTTTTTGAATCCCTTTTCATAATTTCTTCTGTTTCTCCATTTCATCTTTATTCTCCCCCAAAATGTAATTAGGTTGTTGTTTACCATCCCCACTAATGAGGAAGCAAGTCAGTGCAAGGTCAACATCAATCCAGCCGCAACTCTGCCTGGCTGACCTCCACACAGGCTTCTTGCTGCCCTGACCATCAGTAACTGTTTTACAGAGAGCTGAAGACTTTATCAGCTTTTTCTTCTTTCTTTTAAATGGAAATGGGCATTTAAAATCCATTAGAAAGATCTTGAGAAAAGCCATATTACAGGCATAAAGTATGCTACTCATAGCACCATTTTGGTTTAAGAAAAAAAGTACAGAAATTGAACATGGCCCAAAAAACATACCTATAATGTCCTGAAATAGATGGGGAAAAAATGGAAACAGTGACAGACTTTATTTTTTGGACTCCAAAATCAATGCAGACAGTGACTGCACTATGAAATTAAAAGACGCTCCTTGGAAGAAAAGCTATGACAAACCTAGACAGTGTATTAAAAAAGCAGAGACATCACCTTGCCAACAAAGGTCCATATAGTCAAAGCTTTCGTTTTTCCAGTAGTCATGTACTGATGTGAGAGTTGGACCATAAAGAAGGCTGAGCTCTAAAGAACTGATGCTTTCGAACTGTGGTGCTGGAGAAGACTCTTGAGAGTCCCTTGGACTGCAAGGAGATCAAACCAGTCAATCCTAAAGGAAATCAACCCTGAATATCATTGGAGTCGACTTACTGGGTATTAAAGGTACAGAGTATACCACCACACACTGTGCCACTTGGGCATAAGGATTATTTTTGAGCTGAAGGCAACCGAGAAGTTGTAAACAGAAGAGCTCTCAGCCCTCATCCTATGTCCCTAAAAGCAAGGCATAAATTTTTCTCTTAATTAACTTATTTTTTTAACTGTGCTGGGTCTTCCTTGCTGTGCAAGGGCTTTCTCTGGTTGCTGAGAGCAGGGGCTACTCTCGAGTTGTGGTGCGCAGACTTCTCATTGCGGTAGCATCTCTTATTGTGGAGCAAGGGCTCTAGAGTACATGGCTTCAGTAGTTGTGATGCAGGGGCTTAGCTGCCCCTGATAGCATTTGGGATCTTCCTGGACCAGGGATCAAACCGTGTACCCTACATTGGAAAGTGGCTTCTTAACAACTGGACCACCAGGGAATCCCAGGACATAAATTTTTGAAAGTGTCTCGCCTTTCCTCTCTCCCAGGAGGACAGAAGTCAATCATAGGAGGCAATTCTGATCCTTAACAGCTCAGAGATGGCACCAGAGAAATCAACATAAATTTCACTGAAACTAGCCCTTATATAATGTTAATTTCCACATAATATTTGCTTTCCCACAATTTGCTGTCCCTGGAAGCTCAAAGTTCTTTTCCTTTGACTTGTCACTTCTTGAAAAAAATGTATTATTCTTCTATTAGATGCCATATAAGCCCAAGTTCTAACCACCACTTTGAGTTACTCAGCTTTGAGTGCTCCCGTCCATATGCACAATGCACCTGCTAACAAATTTCTGTTTCCCCTTTTTGATCTCCTATTGGTTTTATTTACATGGACACAGCTAATGAAGCTAAGATGGGTAGAGGGAAAGTCATTTTTCCTTTCCTACAGAATGAACCCTAGCTCTGCTACTTTCTCTCTATATGTCTGAGCCTTATTTTCTTAAAATGGAGAGAGTGATAATATCTACTACATCAAAGGAAAGCTATGACAAAACTAGACAGTGTATTAAAAAGCAGAGACATTACTTTGCAGCAAAGGTCCATGAGTCAAAGCTTTGGTTTTTCTCATAGTCATGTACAAATATGAGAGACCATAAAGAAGGCTGAAATGTCTTAGAATTGATGCCTTTGAACTGTGACACTGGAGAAGACTCTTAAGAGTCCCTTGGACAGCAAGATCAAACCAGTCAATCCTAACATAAATCAACCATGAATATTTATTGGAAGGAGTGATGCTGAAGTTGAAGCGCCAATACTTTGGCCACCTGATGGAAAAGACCCTGATGCTGGGAATGATGGAACACAAGAGGAGACAAGAGTGACAGAAAATGAGATGGTTGGATGGCATCCCTTACTCAATGGGCATGAGTTTGAGAAAATTCTGGTAGATAGTGAAGGACAGGAAAGCTTAGCATGCTGAAGTCAATGGGGTTGCAAACAGTTGGACATGACTTAGTGACTGAACAATAACAACAACATCAAAAGATAAGGATGTGTGTGTGTATATATAAGGTAAGGAGAGAGATATATATATACACACCTAAATATACATGTGTGTGTGTATGTTTAGAGGGGAAATAAAGGAGGAGAAGGAGGCAGAAGTGGAGGATTAGAAGGAAGAAGATGCAGAGGAAGGAGAAGAGGAGGGAAGGGAAGGGGAGGAGAGGGAAGGCAAGGGAAGAAAAAAAAAAAAAGAAATGCAGACAGGCTCCAGGACCCCAGGCCTATATTTTCAAATATTTTCGGTTATGGAATATTCTTTCATTGTATAATCATACAGGCTGTTCCTTCCTGATGCCAAAGTATCAATTTCATCAGAGCAAATACATCAGTTCAGTTCAGTTGCTCAGCCATGTCCGACTCTTTGTGACCCCATGGACTGCAGCACGCCAGACCTCCCTGTCCATCACCAGCTCACGGAATTTACTCAAACACATGTCCATTGAGTCAGTGATGCCATCCAACCATCTCATCTTCTGTTGTTCCCTTCTCCTCCTGCCTTCAATCTTTCCCAGCATCAGGGTCTTTTCAAATGAGTCAGTCCTTCACATCAGGTGGCCATAGTATGGCATTTCAGCTTCAGGATCAGTCCTTCCAATGAATATTCAGGACTGATTTCCTTTAGAATGGACTGGTTGGATCTCCTTGCAGTCCAAGGGACTTTCAAGAGTCTTCTCCAACACCACAGTTCAAATACATCAGATACTGAAAAAAATAAGGGAAATTCTGGTCTCTCCCTGCAGAAGTGAACAGAACCTCTGCCCACACAGATGCAAACTCTCCCCTGCCTCCCCTACAAGCACCTCCAACCTCCTGGAGCTAGGCAGCCCTCCTCTAAGACAACTCACACGGAGTGAAAGTGAAAAGTTGCTGAGTCATGTCCGATTCTTTGCGACCCCATGGACTGTACAGTCCATGGAATTCTTTAGGCCAGAATACAGGAGTGAGTAGCCTTTCCCTTCTCCAGGGGATCTTCCCAACCCAAGGATAGAACACAGGTCTCCCACATTGCAGGCGAATTCTTTACCAACCGAGCCCAATTCAACAAGGGAAGCCCAACTCAACAAGGGAAGCCCAACTCATATAGTTCTGTTCAGTTCAGTTCAGTCACTCAGTCGTGTCCGACTCTTTGCAACCCCATGAATCACAGCATGCCAGGCCTCCCTGTCCATCACCATCTCCTGGAGTTTACTCAGACTCATGTTGATCGAGTCCGTGATGCCATCCAGCCATCTCAGCCTCTGTCGTCCCCTTCTCCTCCTGCCCCCAATCCCTCCCAGCATCAGAGTCTTTTCCAATGAGTCAACTCTTTGCATGAGGTGGCCAAAGTACTAGAGCTTCAGCTTTAGCATCTTTCCTTCCAAAGAAATCCCAGGGTTGATCTCCTTCAGAATGGACTGGTTGGATCTCCTTGCAGTCCAAGGGACTCTCAAGAGTCTTCTCCAACACCACAGTTCAAAAGCATCAATTCTTCGGCACTCAGCCTTCTTCACAGTCCAACTCTCACATCCATACATGACCACAGGAAAAACCATAGCCTTGACTAGATGGACCTTAGTCGGCAAAGTAATGTCTCTGCTTTTGAATATGCTATCTAGGTTGGTCATAACTTTTCTTCCAAGGAGTAAGCGTCTTTTAATTTCATGGCTGCAGTCACCATCTGCAGTGATTTTGGAGCCCCAAAAAATCATCCAGCCATCTCAGCCTCTGTCGTCCCCTTCTCCTCCTGCCCCCAATCCCTCCCAGCATCAGAGTCTTTTCCAATGAGTCAACTCTTTGCATGAGGTGGCCAAAGTACTAGAGCTTCAGCTTTAGCATCTTTCCTTCCAAAGAAATCCCAGGGTTGATCTCCTTCAGAATGGACTGGTTGGATCTCCTTGCAGTCCAAGGGACTCTCAAGAGTCTTCTCCAACACCACAGTTCAAAAGCATCAATTCTTCGGCACTCAGCCTTCTTCACAGTCCAACTCTCACATCCATACATGACCATAGGAAAAACCATAGCCTTGACTAGATGGACCTTAGTCGGCAAAGTAATGTCTCTGCTTTTGAATATGCTATCTAGGTTGGTCATAACTTTTCTTCCAAGGAGTAAGCGTCTTTTAATTTCATGGCTGCAGTCCCATCTGCAGTGATTTTGGAGCCCCAAAAAATAAAGTCTGACACTGTTTCTACTGTTTCCCCATCTATTTCCCATGAAGTGATGGGACCAGATGCCATGATCTTCGTTCTCTGAATGTTGAGCTTTATCTCCTCGCAAAACAGTGGAGGAAGGTGATCAGGAGAGTCCTCCTTGCAACAGAGTTGCATGAGGATCAAAACTGAGTAGAAACATTTAATGGATATTTTTCCAAATTTTCATACATTCTAAAGACTTCAACAAAACAACAGCAACAACAAAAGAAAACAGTGTCATGCATTACCGTATTTGAGTATGTTTTCTTGGTCATCTTCCCAGACATCTTGCCCTGGTTTTTCTTTATATTCCATTTCTTCCACAGCAGTTCTCACTTCACTGAGCCCTGTGTGTAGTTCTTGAGCTGAAACAATGACTGAAGCTGAGGCTTTGCTCCCCTCCATATCTCTCCTTCTTGGTATCAGGTACTCTCTATCCTTCCTCAGTTTCCCCTCACCTTTCTTCTGTCCCTCTTTTTTCTCAGTGTTCTTTTCTTTCCTGGGTTTTGGAGAAGTTGATTTTTTGTCAAGGCCCATTGCAATAATGCACCTAGGAAAAGCATTAACATAAAGTGTGATTAATCTTTATGCACAGCAGAACCTCAAAGATCTTTAAACTACTTCTCTTACCCCAGTAAGAAATGTTACAAGAAACATATTTATCATAGTGTACATAGTTAATTACAAATTAACTACTTTTTCCTTATTAATATAACAACTTGTAAGTAAACACAAAAAAATTCTTAGTTTTACCTATAATAATAAACAAGAAAAGGAAGTAACTTAATAACTACAAATTATAGTCTCAAACTATGCTTTGTGCCTTAAAGTATATTTTTGGCTCTATAACAGAGTCAGGTAGAGAGAGAGAGAGAGATTTAAGCCTTTAAATTAGAATTATGTGATAAATGGACATTCAGGTTTATCAGTAAGAGGAAGCTGAGATAAAAGTTATCAGAAGACGTCATTAGTCTTTGATAATTTATTATTCCAACATCACAATCAAAAAAAGACTTATATATAAGGTTGAATCTAAATAATTGATTTTTTCTTTTAAGAAACACAAATATTTTTGCACCCTTTAAACAAATACTTCAGGAGCCTGAAGCTTATTATAATAGAACTGTCAACATTACTTTTAGAATGGTCTTTTGAAGCTTGTGGGCTTCCCTGGTGGCTCAAACAATAAAGAATCTGCCTGCAAAGCAGGAGACCTGGGTTCCGACCCCTGGGTCAGGAAGATCCTCTGGAGAAGGGAATGGTAACCCACTCCAGTATTCTTGCCTAGAGAATTCCATGGACAGAGGAGCCTGGTATAGTCCATGGGGTTGCAAAGAGACACAACTGAGCAACTAACACATAACAACTTTGAAACCTGTACCACAATCTTTTGTTGATTTTTGTACACAATAAGTTTTTGTGTTTTGAAATGGCAGTGATCTCTAGAGGTCATATGGTCATTCAAATTCAAATCTGGTCAGCCAGCAGATGATATGAATGTATTAAGACATTAGAAAATATTTTTAAAAATCAGTTATAAAAAAAGTTAAGATCAATAAATTCTTCTATAGTTTTTTTCTTGTTTCTCAAGATAATATCAAAATAGGAATTGTAATTATGATAATATACATTAATAAATATGATGACTATGATAACAATAAAAGTATCAAGCGCTCCTTCTGTGCCAGTCTCTTTGCTAGGTACTTTGTATACATGATCTTATAGGATACATTCCCCTACAGACCAATTAAGAATTATTATCATCACTTTACAAATGAGGAAACTGAGGCTTTAAGGGTTCCATGACTTGCCCAGGTTCACCAGCAGGTTAGTGATAAAACTGGATTTCAGCTCATGACTATTAGACACCATCACCTCACACTGAAGTACACCCATATTAATAACTTACAGCTACAGTCTTCTCAGATGACTGCTTACACAGACAAATGTCACACGTCTGGGCTTACCACCAGGGCAAGTACTCACACTCCACCAGAGACTAACACAACGTGAAGTTTTTACCAAGGCCTAGAGACAATCAGTATCCTTGCCTGGAAAGTCCCAGGGACAGGGGAGCCTGGTGGGCTGCCGTCTATGGGGTCGCACAGAGTCGGACACGACTGAAGCGACTTCGCGGCAGCAGAGACAATCTGTAACCTGAAACAGGTGCCTGGTAGTTACTGGTCTCCCTACTCCTCCTCTAGAACTTTACCCGGTTCTTTCTCTCCATGTCACACAACTCTTGGTGAACTGAGCCAATTAGAGTGAGATTAGAATGTAGTCAAGACTTGTCAGTCCAGGAAGAATAAAAACAATATGTAAAAATCTGAAAATCATCTCAGTGTGAATCAAAACTAATGGCAATCTCTTCAAATGAAGATCACACTAAATTTCAGCCATCCCTAGACTAGCAGTAGCAAATATGAGGGCTTAGTTAATCACTTATCCTTTCACTGTCTCCCCATAAAATAAGGCTAAATGGATAGGCACTCAAAGTAACTATCAGGGGCTGTGAAAAATGGGATAATAAGAACACACTTACCTCACCCATATCAGCATGATAAAGTATTTCTCAACTATAATGATGATATACTTAGCACATTGCTTTCCTTGGAATAAAGGTGTCATGAATCTTCAAAGACTATGATTACTAGCATTCCCTTCTGTTCAAGCTGTTCTTCTCTTATCAATGGCAACACCAAATCCATTGATTTGGAGCCTCTGATATGCTGTTACTTTAGTTTATGTTGTGACTGTGTAGAGGCTTTGATGCCTCCCTACTGCCTGTGCAGAAGTTTTATGGCCCATCTGCTTAAGGGAATTAGACAAACAAAGTGGGTAACATCTGTGCTCTCCTCGTCACTGACTACCTATTTGACTTCTGAGTATAATTTGAGGTGTTGATTCTGATTACTGAAGCTCAAAGCAGTATGCATTCTACTTGGTTAGGCAATTTTTCTTCCTGTGTTTCACTTTAGCAACTGAAAATAGCTACCATGCCTCTTCAGAGCGGCCCATGATTGAGGGATGGGTACCAGTGTGGAACCTCCACACTTTGGTAATGAACACTGCTGAAGTTTTCTTGTTTTCTAAGGACCTCAAAACAGGTATTCCAAATCACTTATTAAAAATAGAACATCCTATTGTTTTAATTGCCCTCCTTCTCATAATAAAAGTTCAAGGAACCAGTATTTTTTAAGTGAATTGAAATGAACTTCATTTTTAACAAACTGGGGGAAGGAAAGCACATCTCTCAAAATAATTAAAGAAAGGTATTACTACGGGTGTGACAAAAGTTACAGAATATTATCAGTTATATCAATCTCCTAAGGGATAGTTTTAACCTTTAATGGAGTTCTGCAGTGTTGGTGCTTCTGGAATAAACAAAGTTATCTCAAGTAGAGCAGAACCAAACAAGCAAGGCTGTAGCCCTCACTGGTCTATCCCTGCCCCATTTAAATCAATCTGCATTGAACTGACTTTCACCTGAGCTGCAGTAGGGACACATCTAATGACACCACATGTTCTACTTGGGACACTCACAGATTTCATTTGGAGAAATGATTATGAAGCTAACAAAACACTGAAAACCAATGTCCTATGAGAACTGTGCATTTTAGTTGAGGGTCAAGAGTTACCTGGAGTAACAGGCAAATTCAGCCTTCAGCTAAACAAAGCAGGTCAAAGGCTAACAGAGTTTTGCCAAAAGAAAGCACTGGTCATAGCAAACAACCTCTTCCAACAACACAAGAGAAAACTCTACACATGGACATTACGAGATGGTCAATACTGAAATCAGATTGATTATATTCTTTGCAGCCAAAGATGGAGAAGCTCTATAGAGTGAGCAAAAATAAGACTGGGAGCTAACTGTGGCTCATATCATGAACTCCTTACTGCCAAATTCAGACTTAAATTGAAGAAAGTAGGGAAAAATCACTAGACCATTCAGGTATGACCTAAATCAAATCTCTTACAATTATATGGTGGTAGTGACAAACAGATTCAAGGGATTAGATCTGAGAGACAGAATGCTGAAGAAGTATGGACGGAGGTTTGTGACATTGTACAAGAGGCAGTGATCAAAATTATCCCCAAGAAAAACAAATGCAAAAAGGCAAAATGGTTGTCTGACAAGGCCTTACAAATAGCTGAGAAAAGAAGATGCAAGAGGCAAAGGAGCAAAGGAAAGATATATCCATTTGAATGCAGAGCTCCAAAGAACAGCAAGGAGAGATAAGAAAGCCTTGCTCAGGAATCAATGCAAAGAAATAGAGGAAAACAATAGAATGGGAAAGCCTAGATATCTCTTCAAGAAAATTAGAGATACCAAGGGAACATTTCATGTAAATATGGGCACAATAAAGGACGGAAATCTTATGGACCCAACAGAAGCAGAAGATATAAAGAGGCAGCAAGAATACACAAGAACTATGCAAAAAAGGTCTTCAACCCAGATAACCACAATGGTGTGATCACTCACCTAGAGCCAGACATCCTGGAGTCTGAAGTCAAGTGGACCTTAGGAAGCATCACTATGAGCAAAGTTAGTGGAGGTGACAGAATTCCATTTGAGCTATTTCAAATCCTAAAAGATGAGGCTGTGAAAGTGCTGTACTCAATATACCAGCACATTTGGAAAAGTCAGCAGTGGCCACAGGGCTGGAAAAGGTCTGTTTTCATTCCACTCCCAAAGACAATGCCAAAGAATGCTCAAACTACTGCACAATTGCATTCATCTCACACGCTAGCCAAGTTACTGCTCAAAATTCTCCAAGCCAGGCTTCAACAGTGTGTGAACCGTGAATGTTCCAGATGTTCAAGCTGGATTTAGAAAAGGCAGAGGAACCAGAGATCAAATTGCTAACATCATCAAAAAAGCAAGAGAGTTCCAGAAAAACATCTACTTCTGCTTTATTGATTACGCCAAAGCCTTTGACTGTGTAGATCACAACAAACTGTGGAAAATTCTGAAAGAGATGGGAATACCAGACCACCTGACCTACCTCCTGAGAAATCTGTATGCAGGTCAAGAAGCAACAACTGGACATGGAACACATACTCTTCCAAACTGGGAAAGGAGTACATCAAGGTTGTATATTGTCACCCTGCTTATTTAACTTATATGCAGAGTACATCATAAGAAATGCTGGGCTGGATGAAGCGCAAGCTGGAATCAAGATTGCTGGAAGAAATATCAATAACCTCAGATATGCAGATGACAACACCCTTATGGCAGAAAGCAAAGAATTAAAGAAACTGTTGATGAAAGTGAACGAGGAAAGTAAAAAAGTTGGCTTAAAACTCAACATTCAGAAAACTAAGATCATGGAATCTGGTCCCATCACTTCAAGGCAAATAGATGCATAAACATGGAAACAATAAAAGACTTTTTTTTTTTTTGGTCTCCAAAATCTGCAGATGGTGATTGAAGCCATGAAATTAAAAGATGCTTGCTCTTTGGAAGAAAACCTATGACCAACCTAGACATCATATTAAAAAGCAGAGACATTTCTTCACCAAAAAAAGGTACATCTAGTCAAAGCCATGGTTTTTCCAGTAGTCATGTATGGATGTGAGAGTTAAAGAAAGCTGAGCGCCAAAGAATCGATCCTTTTGAACTGTGGTGTTGGAGAAGACTCTTGAGAGTCTCTTGGACAGCTAGTAGATCCAACCAGTCCATCCTAAAGGAATTGGCCCACACACTTTGTCTATGCTTTTCCTCTACCTGAAAACCTATTTTAAAAAGGGAACATTTTTTCTGGTTTCTGCTTGAAAGACATCAGAGAGGCCTTTATTATTCATCCTACATAATAGAATACAGCCTTCTGACCCTTTTACCCCTTACCATTCCTTTTATCTCCCTTACCTTATCTTGTGTTTATCACGTTTATCACCATCTCATATATATTAAAAGAAGACAGAGCACCAAGAATTGCTGCCTTCGAAGAACTATAGTGGTGGAGAAGACTCCTGAGATATCCTTGGACAGCAAGGAGATCAAACCATTCGATCTTAAAGGAAATCAACCTTGAATATTCTTGAATCAGTCCTTGAAAGGACTGATGCTAAAGCTGAATTCCACTATTTTGGTCACCTGATACAAACAGCTGACTCATTGGAAAAGTCCCTGATTCAGGGAAAGATTGAGGGCAGAAGGAGAAGTGGGCATCAGAGGATGAGATGACTGGTTGGCATCACCAACGCAATGGACATGAACTTGGGTAAACTCCAGGAGATGGTGAGGGACAGAGAGGCCTGGCATGCTGTAGTCCATGGTGTTACAGATAGTCAGACATGACTGGATGACTGAATAACATACATTAATTTGTTAGTGTACTATTGGTATATTGGCATTGATTTATTATTATATTACTTGCACTTCCCAATCAGAAGGTGCTCCATGGGTCAGATTCTTTGGTTGATTTACTCCCATGTTCTATCTTGGCACAGAATCAATTAATTCTCCATGAGTACTTTCAGGAGAAAGTTAAAGCCTGCAAGAAAATGTACTGATCTCAGATAGAATGTCCAATATGAAGACTGATAAATAGTAGTCAGAACTAACCTGTTTACATGTATTTTTTTATGCCTGAGATTGAAACTAGTGGCATGAAAGTGATCATTGGGCGACACAATAATGCAGGCATAAAGAGTCAGACACGACTGAGAGAGTGAACTGAACTGAACTGAACTGAACTCTAATATGCATAACCCATAATATCCAATTGTATAAGCTGGATGCTTGACACATGCTCTGGATCTCAACCCAAAATCAATTCCTACAAGGAATGAGATGGGGAAAAACCTCCCTCTTTCCTTTTAGAAATCGAACTTAAGCATCACGAGGAAAGGAAGAGGTAGAAAAGAAATAGAACTTGCAACACCACCAGCTTTTATCCCCACTATATAAAACAACTGAAAATCTACTTTTCATCTTATAATTTTAAATACAACACACAGGATTGTGATAAACAACCTTAACCCTAGATATTTTAGGCTCATCTACATTAATATGATTCTTAACAAATTGTGCTGAGAAATACATCAGTAAAAGCATTCAAAGAAGCATGTAGCAAAACTTGCCCTCTACCAAAGGACTTTGTTTCCATACTTGTAACAAGGAGATGATCTCTCGACACACACAAACCCGAAGTAGCCTCGTTTGCCTCCAAGTCTGGAACCTTTTCGATGCTTATATTCACAGCAGGAGCTTAACCTGTTCACCTGTATCCCATTCAGGAAAAAGGTGAGGCTGAAGGGGAAACCTTGGTGCCTTTTGGAAATAAACTGAAAGGTCTCTGAAATTTAAAAAGGAAATACATTAGTGAAAGTAAATGACCTAGAACTAAAGTGTTCTAAATCACATTTTTCTGGTAGATAAATACAATATTATTTTCTAGATATCCTTTTTTTTTTAACTTGAGGACAATTTTTAATCACAAAAACACATTCTATTACATATATATAGTATAACAAATACTCCAAGGTATTATAAAACTCTTTGACTTATAATAAAATAATAAAACCTAAAATTATATGAACACTTAATATGGCCAGACATTACGCTTGATTACTTTGGATATATTATTTCTAGACAACCATATGAAGTGTAGATACTACCATCATTAGTTTCTATAATGCAGAAATTTAAGTTTAGATGGATTCAGTAATTTAGCCAAGATCATACAGTAAGTGGGAGAGTCAGTGTTTGAATCCAAACATCTCTCTGGACTCCACACCTCTATGTTGCTATGCTATCTACCAATAAAGCACATAATGAAAGGTGACTGAGCTCAGTAATGCTTCTATATGACTATCTTTTAATTCAGTAGTGTTTTTAAATAAAGTGGTGACTCAAAACATCCTGATACATATATATATGAGGCAGAATCATTCTATCTTTAGTCCATTCTCAGTTCTGCCTAGATTTGAGATCCCTTCTTGATCCCCTACCCACTCAAAAGTCTCATCGATAAATTAAGAACCACTGCTTGTAATTAACAGGTTTTAATCATTCCATGTCTCTATAATGTTCTTTGCAGAAGCCTCACCCTAGACATTCCAAAACTCAATTCTCCAGGCAAGAATACCAGAGTAGGATGTCATTTCCTCTTCCAGGGATTTTCCCAACCCAGGGATCAAACCCACATCTCTTGTGTCTTCTCCATTGGCAGGTAGATTCTTTAGCATTAGAACTACCTGGAAGCCCTCTAGCAGGGAAGAACATGCCATAAGTAAACTGCAGTTTCACTGTCAGTGGAGGATGATTTGATTTGGAAAAAAAAAAAAACTAAAAAACTTTGGTCAGTGGCATTATGAGTAATAATCTACAATTTCAGAAGCAAATTAACAGGAAAGGTCAGAGGTTCTTCTAGCCATGAGACTGTAGTTCTAATTAGAGCAAGCAACAGGTCAGCAAACTAGCCAGAAATTTAACAGGGAGATACAGGCAATAAGGTAGTCACAGACACATTCAATAAGCTTTCCACACAACCTCAGCTAACTGGAAGCAGCATGGATTGAAGTAGGCCCAACCTATTCACACATCCCTGTCCTACTGGGAGCTTACACCTGTGTACAAATGAAATATGAAAGCCTGGTGGAAAACAAAAGTTGAAACAGACCTGAAAGCTGTCTGAACTTTGAATGTACTCCTGAACCCGCTATAGTTGGTTGAATATTACCCTCCAAAAATTCATAAATACTCAGAACTTCAGAATGTGACCTTATTCTGAGATAGGGTCTTTGTAGATATAATCAGGGAAGGCTCAAGATGAGATTATCCAGAGTTTTTTTTGGTCCTAAATCCAATGACTGATGTCCTTATAAGAAGAGGAGAGGACACACACACACACACACACGACATGTGAGGATAGAAGCACAGGTTGAAGTGATGGAGCTACACGCCATAAAACACCAAGGATTTTGCAAAGGATCACCAGATGTTGGAAGAGGCAAGGAAAGATTCTCCCCTTAAGCTTTTAGAGGGAGCATGGCCCTGCTAAGACCTTAATTTTAGACTTCTGGCCTCCAGAACCACAATAAATTTCTATTGTTTTAAGCCATCAAATTTAGGAGCATTTTCTATGTCAGCCCCAGGGAACTAATAAACCTACAAAGAGATTCATTGGCAGAAGACAGAGGTACACTGGCTCAAAGTGTTTACTCTGACAAATTATTGGATGAACACTAAACTATGAAAATACAGAGACAAGCCTAAGAGATTAGCCTAAAAAATATAAACAAAATTAAAAATAATCAGAGCAGAGACATTAATGGCTATATACCAAGGAAAGAGGGCATGAACTTCAGATTTGTTCTAGATAAGCTACTAAATAATAACAAAACCAAGAATAACTTTCCAGAGGGAAAGTGGAATTCAGAATCCACAGCTGCTGCAACACATGATCTAAAATGTCGAGTTTTCAACAACAACAAAAAAAACCTCAAAGATAAAAAGAAACTGGAAAGGGTGTGACCCATTCTCAAGAAGTGAAAGCCATCAAATCCACTCCTAGGACACGGCTCAAGAGAAATGGCAACTGATGTTTACACAGAAATCTTGTCTTTTGTATACTCATTACAGCATGATTTATAATGGTCCCAAACTGGGAAAAGTGCAAGTGAAGTGAAGTCGCTCAGTCATGTCCAACTTTTCTGACCCCATGGACTGCAGCCTGTCCATGGTGTTTTCCAGGCAAGAATACTGGAGAGTGTTGCCATTTCCTTCTCCAGGGGGTCTTCCCCACCCAGGGATCGAACTCAGGTCTCCTGCATTGCAGGCAGACTCTTTACTGTCTGAGCCATCAGGGAATCCTACCAGGGAAACAATACAAATGTCCACCAATTGGGTAAATGAATAAAATGTGGTAGACCCACAAAATAGAATATATTCAGTGCTATGAGAAGAGAGCAACTATTGATAAATGCTACAATGGATGACTCTCAAAAATACTATACCTATGGCTGATTCATGTTGATGTATGCCAGAAACCAACACAATATTGTAATTATCCTCCAGCTTCCCAGGTGTCTCAATGGTAAAGAATCCACCAGCCAATCAAGGAGACACAGGTTTGATCCCTGAGTCAGGAAGATCCCCTGGAGAAGGAAATGGCAACCCACTCCAGCATTCTTGCTGGGAAATCCCATGGACAGAGGAGCTGGTGGGCTACAGTCTATGGGGTTGCAAAGAGTCAGACACAACTTAGTAGCTAAACAACAACAAAAAATAAATTAATTAAATTTTTTAAAATTATATGCAATAAGTTTAAAAACCCCATATGCTAACTGAGAGAAGCAAGATACAAAATCCTACCTATTGTATGATTTCATTTACAAGATGTACAGAGAAAGCAGACCTGTAGAACCAGAAAGCAAATCAGTGCTACCCTGGGGCTACCTATGAGAGTGAGGATTCATTCTCAAAGTGTGGGCACAAAGGAAAACAGTGATAATGACTGCACAGCCTTATAAAATTCCTAAATATCTGTGAATTGTCCACTTAACAATGGATGAACTTTATGGAATGCAAGCTACACCTATTTTTAATTTTTTTAAATCAATATATAATAAGTAAAAGAAAATAAAAGCAGTTAACATAAGTCAAGGTATAATAAGATACTTCAGTTTTAGGTACAGACTAAGAACCATGACCTATCAAGAGAGAGGGATAAAATAGAATAGAAGTCAGCTGAGGAAACTTCACAACCTTAATCTGAATTTTAAAAGATGGGTAAGATTTGAATTTAAAATACAATTTTGAATTTAAAATTCTTTGTCCTGTTACAAAGAAACCAGCACAGGAAAAGATCAGGTAACAGTGTGTGGTGGGGATGGGAGGAGGAGGCAGAGGACCAAGGAAGCAGCTCCTGTGTTTATGAAGAAGTAGTGAGGGATGCACAAATAGTTACAACAGGATCAGGTTATGGAAATACAAGAAGATGGGGCAGAAAGGGGATTATAAGGGAGCCAGAAAAAAGTTACTTTGTTATTCATATCCACATGAACCCAGGAGGCCAATGTCTGCCTTATTTGAAAGGATGAATGGTAAATAAAACTGCTGTGAAGAACTGTACCTTTTACAGTAGCAAAAATATTCTGTGACTTCACAGGTGTACATAATACACAATCAGTTTATGGCCTGATGTCTAAAATCAAACTGCTAGACATCATGAATCACTATGTAATAGATGCACTTGCTATGTTCCTAAATAATTAATTGCATTGTTATGCTCATCCAAAAGCAAGACAAATTAACAAATGCCACATTTTGAATGAGTTTACTGCTCCAAGCATAATGCTAAAGGCCCTTTTTCTTAAAGCAGAAACCTTCTAAAAACCTATTCACATTTCAGTGAATCACACACAGCTTTGATTTGTAAAAGGGCAGATTCTTTTCAGCCCAGCTAAATTGCTAAGATTGCTGAACTACAAGTCAACTTGAAGCCACCCAACTTTTTCAATTTTGAACAATTACTTTCTTAGCAATCAAGGGCAAGCTGAGATAAAATTATTGTGTGGACAGGATTCAATTATTTAAGTCCCCGTTCCATCCTATTATTTAAGATTGTCCAATGACATAACATAAAGTCAGTCCTAGGATCAATATGCATGCAAAATAACACTTAGCTGAATAACACTCTCCAGTAACCTTTTGCAAACTTATCACACAGTATATATCATCTCCCAGAAAATCCGTCAGCCATCTTGTTCCTTTTTCAATTGTATGTACATTTTCCAACAGTCAAAAAGCCATTATATATGAATTCTGTTGAATAAAGCGTGATCCAAAATCCAGGAAAAGTTTCATTATGTTAATTCCAATTTGAGGCTATAGCTAATTTTAGAAATTCTAAATTAATAGTTGAAAATGACACTTTCAAAAAATAAGTGCAATCATTTATCATTAGGGGTTTCATAGCCCTCATATTATGAAAATATTTGAAACCCTTTGCTACTGAGAATAGCTAACTGGGGCCAGATAGTATTTTATACTAAACAAGGGTCCTGCACCTAGTGGTATAGAGGGGTGGAATCAGCTCTCAACCCTGGTCAGAACTGGGAGAGTGACCTCGGGGACGTCTGTACCTCTGATGCCTCTCATTTTTCTCATCTACACAATAAAAGGAACGAATTCTCAAATGCTATGACAAAATAAAGTAAATTCTATTTCAGGCAAGTACATAAAATGGGAAAAATAATTTCTGCATTATTTTTTAAAATAAATTTTTTATATTATAAAGAAAAATGTTTTCATTATAAAACAATATATATAGTTCATTATATAATTTGATATGTATATAATTAATTATAATATATAATATTTTACTCTAGGTTAAAACCAACATTCAAATGTTTATCCTTTCTTATGTTGGAAAGTTTTCAATATTTTATCCCTAAATACGTATAGTTCTTTTTAAGTGCTAGAACTTTTTTAAGTTAATAGTCACTGTTTTTGATTGATAAGGGAAATCAGAAAAGTCAAAAGTAACAACACCATGCTTGCTCCCAACTCCTCCCTTCAATCTCTAAGTCTATATTTAGATTAACCAAATATAAATATTACTTTTAATCAGTAAAAACTCTATCACTTTCCAAAGAGCTTGTTAAGCAAGGAAATAACAAATATAATCCTATAACAACACTTCATTTTAATTGCAGTTCCACAGAACTAAATATTGACCAAAAAACACTTTGGTACAATATGTGAAATCCTATGCAGCCATGAAATTAAAAGACGCTTACTCCTTGGAAGGAAAGTTATGACCATGGCAAAACCAATACAATATTGTAAAATAATTAACCTCCAATTAAAATAAATAAATTTATATTAAAAATAAATAAAAATTAGAGTTATCATATGATCATCAAAAAAAAAGCAGAGACATTACTTTGCCAACAAAGGTCCGTCTAGTCAAGGCTATGGTTTTTCCACTGGTCATGTATGGATGTGAGAGTTGGACTATGAAGAAAGCTGAGCACCGAAGAATTGATGCTTTAGAACTGTGGTGTTGGAGAAGACTCTTGAGAGTCCCTTGGACTGCAAGGAGATCCAACCAGTGCATTCTAAAGGAGATCAGTCCTGGGTGTTCATTGGAAGGACTGATGCTGAAGCTGAAACTCCAATACTCTGGCCACCTCATGCGAGGAGTTGACTCATTGGAAAAGACTCTGATGCTGGGAGGGATTGGGGGCAGGAGGAGAAGGGGACGACCGAGGATGAGATGGTGGATGGCATTGCCAACTCCATGGACGTGAGTTTGAGTGATCTCTGGGAGTTGGTGATGAACAGGGAGGCCTGGTGTGATGCAATTCATGGGGTCGAAGAGTCGGACTCGGTTGAGCGACTGAACTGAACTGAACTGATATTGGATATAAAAATTATCTTATGCTATCAAACATGGATTTATGGGGAAACGAAAATGTAATAAAAGCATTTAGCCAAACTTTGAACTGCATTATTTAGGTGTGGTCCACCCTGAATGTTACTGGATTTGTGATTTTATCTCAGCATACTTCTAAAGAACAAATTGCCAATCTAATATTTTTCTCTTAGAATAATGTATGATATAATTTACCATGGCAAGCCAAATAGTTAACTTGTAATTTGGGGGACAGTTATTCGTGCAACATTTTAATGATCATATATCTATATCTCAAGATTAATCTGTTACTGGGTTAAATCACTCCAAATTCTTTCTTCCACAATCTGCAAGAGTAATTGCTGCTTCAGTTTCAATCATGGAGCAGTAAATCTGGATTTACTTTTAGGCAGCTGGTTTATAAGTCCCTGGATATGCATAATTTCATAGAGTGATTGAAGTCATTTTGATATTATATCAACAATAGCTTATCTATAGCATCAACTGCAAGCAATTAAAAAATTCATATTTTATGTGTACCTTTTTCAAGTAGCTTGCCTGTGTAGACACACAGGTTTTCTCCACCGCAGTGCTGTTGATAAACTTTTATTTCATCCCGGAAATCTGGGTGATCATAAGCTAGGTGCACATTTTTCCCCAAATAGATCATTGTAATAGCTGCATTACTGTGCAGTGGTGTTTTATGAATCCTTCTTGAATCCTAGAATAAACAAAAAGGGGGACTTATTAACTAATCTCCTTCTAATCAGAATGTGATGACATTATAATACAGAGAATACAAAAGACTATTTTTATGTTCCTAGCATAAAAAAAACCTTTATGTCAACATATACAGTGCACAAAAAGTCAACCCCATTACAAAATAAAACCCTTAACAATCATAACATATATACATTTTGGCTTTGTGTTTTTAATGTAAATTCTGGGGATCTAGACAAAGTTTGTCACCTTTTAGCTCATGTACGTGTCTTTTTTTCATGCAACAAAAACATCAATGATGTGAAGAGGGAAACTACTCTTGGTTCTTTTATCTGGTTCCTGAATAAAAAATTAAATCGAATTAATTAAATAAATATTGGTGACATAGTTTTATTCTAATCCAAATTGACGTTAACCATGATTTAACAATTGTTTTTGTAATTGAGTGTTACATCTTTATGTTTGTGCACTGACAAGACAGCCTTCTCTGAGTTTATTCTGTGTTAGAGGGAGAGGCATACATTTGATTCTTCCTGCAGTCACCCTGAGGATCAAGAATAATATATGTCAGATATTTGGAATTATCCAGTTTAATAGGAAAACCAACACTATCAATATTAGCCTTAAATAGCAAACAATATACCCAACCAAAAAATATCATCTCATAAGCCTATCTGATATTCTATGGCACTGACCAATTTAAATTATGTATAAAATAAACAATAAACTCAAATGTGAGATTAAATATCCAAAGCCTTGCCTCTGGGTTTATATTCTGAAGTGTTTTTTCATAGTAGTGAATAAGCACACTGTTTGCCTAACCTCTAAGAGGAAGACAGGGAAAGGGAAGTAGGAAAAGGGAGAGGAAGAAGAGGCAGCGAAACAGAATGGCTCCTTGAAAGACTTCAAGAGGTCCCAATAAGAATATTGTAGGCTGCTAGAACTATACAGATACAAGGCATTACTTTTAATCTACTTCACTTTTCTAAAAGTCAACTTTTAGCTAAATGAAAAATGTGAAGAGACCAGCTTTCAGTGAATCCAAGGCAATGATCTGAGTTTGATTTCATTGACTTACAGATGCCTTGGAAACATGCATTTTATTGAGAATGACAAAGCTAAAAAAAAAAAAAAATTCTGAAGGAACTACTAAAATACTTCTATCTCTAAATCCATTTTCTTCTACCTTGAGGATTCTTTCTTTTTTTTAATTCACTTTTATTTCTTTGAAGCAAAAACCAGAGGAGGTAAATTTGATGAAATTCTGCAAATGACACTCTGAGATTTAAAATTTGAGCACACTGTCTTGCCTGTGGACAGAGCTCCCAAATAGAGAGATAATCCAGAGAACTATTTCAGGGACTTCAGGAGCCATGACAGCAAATCAGCAAACTGGATAATTCTCTGCAGACTAGAAACTTCACTCTGCATCACAGTTGAAAGCATAGGTATGAAGGCAGGCCCAGCTCCTAGTTGCAAAGTCATCCCATGTTTCCTCTTGCCTGAGCGACTATGGAACTGTGACACGCACGTGTGCAGCCCAACCCACAATCACCAGCCTAAGGCAAATCCAGCTCCAAGCTCCCAGTAGAGCATTTAATGATGTGAAGGATTAAATAAGAACATCCCACTTCATTAAGCAATACTTTCTGAAGTGGCATGGATTCAGAGGTAGCCCTGAGAGCTTCTGGGAGATAAGCACTACATAAATACAAGGTAATGGTGGGATTAGAGTGGAGGAAGGGCCTGCCTCGTCAGTGCAAAAAGAAAACCTGGATGGAAGAATGTTTAAAAATAAAATCAAGGACAGCTCTTCACCCTTTTCATTTACTCATATTCTTATTTTTTCTGCTAAAGTGTATTTCTGATAGCAATATCTCTTTTCTCTTGGGTCTGGTTGCTTCATTCCTTTTTAAAATATTCCCCAATCATTGCTACCAAGTAATGCCTTCTGGGTTTTAATAGGAGGCCTAAGTGACAACTCATGATTAAATACATCCACTAAGAAATGAAGGCCTGTTTCTTGCAGTTGACTAAACCGCCTCTGAACTTACAATTTTCCAAGGTTATAATGAACCCAGACTGATGAAACTTCAACAAGCTTTCATGGCCCTTTCTGCTGTCCTCAAGCGATAAAATAAAATCAAGGACAGCTCTTCACCCTTTTCATTTACTCATATTCTTATTTTTTCTGCTAAAGTGTATTTCTGATAGCAATATCTCTTTTCTCTTGGGTCTGGTTGCTTCATTCCTTTTTAAAATATTCCCCAATCATTGCTACCAAGTAATGCCTTCTGGGTTTTAATAGGAGGCCTAAGTGACAACTCATGATTAAATACATCCACTAAGAAATGAAGGCCTGTTTCTTGCAGTTGACTAAACCGCCTCTGAACTTACAATCTTCCAAGGTTATAATGAACCCAGACTGATGAAACTTCAACAAGCTTTCATGGCCCTTTCTGCTATCCTCAAGCGAGTATCAGAACCTTCCATGAAAATTCAGTTGCGTTTCAAGAACAGGAGCAAGTCTCAAGCCTCTGTACAACTAAGGATTCTCTCTCTTACTTCCTTGACCAGTTGCTTATGACTTTCCTTCTCATTTCTTTGCAAATTTCTCAAGCAAGTATAATTTGAAGTGACAAACAGCAAGCCTATTGAGTAGTGAACCAGTCAGCTACTATATATTTGTAATACTTAGCATTCAGTGGATATATTAAATTTTCACTGGCATCTCTTTATCCTTGCCCAGGTCTACGTAATAGGTGGATTTTAAAGACTGAATAAGTGTCAAAGTTCCTGTTTTTGTTGATGTGTTGGGCAGCCCCTCTCTCTATCTATAAGACAAGCCCTGATGAACTCTGAACATCATATTGTACCTGGATCACTGTAATTAACTTGCAGTTAGGATGCTAGAAAAAAAGAGCATAAATTTGAGCTGTCCCAGGAAATCTGGATGCATGATTACCCTACTAATTGACCCCCACATGTCTATCCAATTGTCCTTCAAATTCTCCCTCCTCCTGGATTTCAGAGTGATCTACTGTTGCTAAATATATCACGTGACTCTCTTGCTTAAGTCTTCCAGTGGTCCCCAATATCCATGGGATAAGGTTCAGCATTCCTCAGACGGTAAAAAAAAAAAAGTCTTATAGTCTCTAACTCCTACTATCTTTCAACTATTGCAATTTCTTGTGTTACATCTAAAGGTACAGCAACTCAACTAATTGTAATGGTCCACACATGACCAACATGCTTTTACTCTCAAGGCCTGTATAACTGTATGAGTCACATGGCATTGACCTGTTTCCTTGTGTGCCTCTCTCTCAGTAGATAAGGACAGCATCTTGCTGATCTTTATGCCCCGCCCCCATGTCTTGTCAGTGCTGACAGCTGTGCTGTGCTGTGCTTAGTTGCTCAGTCATGTCTGACACTTTGTGACCCCATGGACTGTAGCCCACCAGGCTCCTCTATCCATGGGGATTCTCCAGGCAAGTATACTGGAGGGGTAGCCATGCCCTCTCCCAGGGCATCTGCCCAACCCAGAGATCAAACCCAGGTCTTCCACATTGCAGGTGGATTCTTTACCATCTGAGCCACCAGGGAAGCCCAAGAATGCTGGAGTGGGTAGCCTATCCCTTCTCCAAGGGAATCTTCCCTAATCGGGAGCCAAACCAGGGTCTCCTGCATTGCAGGCAGATTCTTTACCAGCTGAACCACTAGGGAAGCCCACTGACACCTAGTACATGGATCTGACTGGACACAGCCATGGAACAATTAGAGATTCCACATTCTGACCTTTGCTGAGACAAAAGCAGGCTGACCTCACCCAAAATCAGAAGCTTTCTACACCTACAGGAAGTTCAATAGGTACTAAAGCATGAAAAGTGCTTCATGGTGTCCTGTTAAACAAGACATCACCTTTGTTGATTAAGCCTTGATATTGATAAAAAGCCTGGCCATAAAAAGCTGTAGACAGTCTTCATGCTGACTCTTGATTCAGGTCTTGCTGTGCAGTCACTAAGTCAAGCCCAACTCTGCGACCACATGGACTGCAGCCCACTTGGCTCCTCTGTCCATGGGATGTCCCAGGCAAGAATTTGGAGTGGATTGCCATTTCTTTCTCCAGGGGATCTTCCCGACCCAGGGATTGAAGCCATGTCTTCTGCACTGGCAGGCAAATTCTTTACCACTCAGCCACCAGGGAAGCCCTATTCAAGTCTTCAGGAGAGGAAATTCTGACTTGAGCCAGAGGAAGAGTGCCACAGTGCTCATACCCTAATGTTTCAGGAAGCTGCTGGTTGTGATGGAAACCTGTCTTCACTTTCCTCATTTAGTTCTGCTCTTTCCCTTCTCTTTCTCACTGGCTTTAACTTGCTCTCTCCTCCCTCCTTTGCTTTTACTATGCATCTTCCTTGCCCTTTACCCTTGCCTGTTTTTCTTACTACTGTACGACCTATATCTCATGCAAATTCCTGACCTACCCCCAAACGCCTTGGTCCTTCTGGACTTCTGGAGGAATCTGAGCTCCAGATTTTGAGGATGCTGAACTGACACTGGATCCTTTACTGCCTCGTCTCCCACAACAGAATGAATTCATTAAGTCTGTCAAGACCAGAAATTATCCAGCTGGATTTTTATTTTTTTGAGAAGGCCTCCAAATCAGACCTTCTTAGTAATAGTCTGCCCTGACTCCTAGAAGCATTTCTGGCTCTTCCTTTCTTCTAGGATGTTGTTCTACAATGCCAGCTGCAAAGATATTTCAATTGTTGAATTGACTTTTTTTATATTGTTTTTAAGTTCTTTTTAGTTATGTAGTTACCAAACTGCAGTGCTAATTTTAAGCAAAAGCATTGTTTAAAGGAAAATGTTGCCTAAAATAAATCAAGCCTACCATGAAATATGTTGAATTACCATATATTAAAATCATGCTGATGTTTTTCCTTTTTCATTCTCAAATCTTAGTCTACTGATGAGAAAAACTAACAGTAAAAATACCAAGGTAACGCACTGGCTAGAAAAAAATTTTAAAGTATTTTAAATTTTAAAAATATTACTTAAATTAAGTCAAACAAAAGAAATGTGCAATTTACCCACAAAACTAATATTTGTTAGGCTTTATTGTTACTGGAGAAAAGGGATCTATACCTGAAAGGCATAGTTGTCATCTGCAATATTTACCTAAGCTAAAAAGTATAACTAAAACTTACTTTTTGCATGGATTTAAGCAATACCCATTTATGAACATACTACTAATAAACATGTGACTAAATGTAAATAAAATTAAACAGCTGCTTGCTCTCAACAAGCTTCATAACCTGGGAACAGAAGAATAAAGGTACATGAATATTTATGTTAAGCAGAAAATATTAAAGAACATAGGAAAAGTAACAAAGTCCTTTTGAAGGGAAGAAGAGATGGAATCCTATTACTGTATATAGAAATACAGTATAGAGCATAAAGTCTTTGAGAAGATCAAGGAAAGATAGGTGGAGAAATACATTCTTCTTATTTGGTATGCATTCTCAGGCAATTCATAGAGTATCTGGCATAAACTAATTTTTTAAAAGTATATACCTGAGATGGGGAGGTAGTAGACCAACCAGTTTAGGGTATAGAAAATAGTTCAGCTTGGCTTGGCTAGGAGCAGAGAGAAAGCTGGAAAAGGGCCCAAATCAGAAGCCCTTAAATGCTAGTATGCCCATTTATTCTGATGTTTTGACATCTGGGTCCTTGCTGACCCTGGGATATACCTCACCCAAGACTAACCGGTTCCTAGACATATTAAGGGCTTCCCTGGTGGCTCAGTCAGTAAAGAATCCGCCTGCCCAACGCAGGCGCAGGAGACACAAGTGACTCAGGTTCAATATCTGAGTCAGGAAGATCCCCTAGAGAAGGAAATGGCAACCCACTCCAGTATTCTTGCCTAGGAAATCCCATGGAAAGAGGAGCATGGCAGGCTACCGTCAATGGGAATCACAAGAGCTGGACACAACCTTGCGACTAAACCATCAGACAGAATAAATGAGTTGCCTAGGAGAACATTTATCATATACAAACTAACCAACTGAGAGCCCATATCCACCCTCCCCCAGTCTCTAACAAACACTGCCCATATTCCCCTATCCTTACCAGGCACCAGACACTGAGAGAGCCCAACACCGAAGCCTGCCAAAATCATTCATACCATCCTGTCCTAAGCCTGCTTACCCTCCGTTGCCTGATCCTTCCTCAGAAACCACAACAGATGCTCTTTCCCACCTTTTCCTCCCACCCTCACTCCTGACAGTCCTGGTGCTTCCCTGGGTGACCCTACAAGGCCTGGTGTGATGGTTAATTTTATCTATCAACCTTGCTGAGCCACAGTGCCAGATATGTGGTCAAACAATATTCTAGATGGAAGCCTGACTAAAATAAACAGGCATGTCCCTTCCTCTTGAGAACTGTGACAAACTTAAAGGCAAGTATCCTGATCTATAGGTCTCAACATAGATGAATAATAATGTGACATTTTAAAGCAGGCAGCCTACCTCACTTTCATTAGGAAAGCGGAAGCTAGTGAAAGGTTTTAAGCAGGGGAGAAAAAAGTTGGGAGCTATTCTACAAGGGTTAATTTTAACACCATTATTTAGAACCTACTACTACTGAGATGGACTCTGCTTACACTCCTCTCCCATTCCTGCCTTTAACTCTCTGCTCCCTGATTTGTTTGCTAACTTCCTACCCACCTTTCAGGCATCTGTAATTGCATAGTGCTTATCTGAAGTCTAGAAGGTGGACAGGGGACCTCAGGCAAATAGGAGAAAGCCCCAGACTAGTTCAAGCCTGGGGAAACACTTTGCCCTCTCTTTCATAAAACATATAAGAAATTAAAGCAAACTATGTTTCATTTTTTTAATTGATAAACACAATGTTTAAGTAGGTTCTTATTTGGGCTTCCCTGGTGGCTCGAGTGGTAAAGAACCCACCTGCAGTGTAGAAGATGCTGGTCTGATCTTTGGGTTGGGAAGATCCCCTGGAGTAGGAAACGGCAACCCACTCCACTGTTATTGCCTTGAGAATCCCATGGATAGAGGAGGTTGGCAGACTACAGTCCATAGGGTTGCAAAGAGTCAGACACAACTGAAGCAACTTAGCATGCATGCAAGTTCTTATTTGAAAGCCTTATTTTCACATCTATAAACACTATTCACACCTATAAACAGTATATAGGACATCCACATTTTCAGTAGGCGGCTGTGTAGAATAGGTGATAGGCAGTCCTGAGTGGAAACATAAAAATCTGCAGATTGGTGAGGTAAAACTCAGAGTAAAATCTAACTCATTGCAGAGATTCCATAAAAGCATTATAAGCTCTGCAGGTGTTATATATTCACATTATAAAGCAACAGGGTACAGAAGCAATGTGCTGGGCTGTGAAATTTACACCATGTCATTTGGCTTCCTGGATCACGGCCTAGAGACAGAGACCAAAGAAACCAGGGATCCTGTTCTACATGTGCACAGAGGAACAGCGGATGGGCCACCAGTAAGCTATATTTCTTTGGCTCTTTCTTTTAAGAGCATTTTCTTTGGGATGGTAGTCATGAAAGTATGAATTTAATGTGTAAATGAATCATGAGAACCACCTTTCCTTAAACGAGTCTTTTCTAGATCAAATATAAAATAAATCCAAATATTTAAATGAAAGTACATGATTTACCCCACTGTGTCAATTTCATTCTTAAACCCAGGACCTAGGAGCTAGTGATAAATCCAAGAGACATCTAGAAAACTACTGAAGCCATGTGAGAAGATGATCACAGTTTGAATAGAAAGGCAAGTGTCAAGGTCTAAGCCTATGGTGATGTCCAGGTTTAGGGCTGAAGATGAAAGAGATACAGAGGAGCAAGACAATAGGTAAAAGGAAAGAGCAAAGAACCATGAGAGTAGAGTGCCACGAGGCAAGAGAGAGAAGCTTCAAGGAGGAGGCAGTAGTAACATAAGATACTACTATCAAAGGAAAATCATGGTAAGTAGAAAATATAAACTAAGATGGTAGAAATAAGTCCAAACATACCACAAAATAAAATAAATCAGTAATTAAACTCACTAATTAAATGGATAGATTCTCAGTTGAAATAAACAGAGAGCACACATACGCTACATAAACATATTTAAAGTCTAAAGCTTTAAAGACATTGAAGAGGAAAGTAAAAGGAATATAAATATATATATTCATATATATAAAAATAATCTTTCTGTGATTGTGGTTTTCATAGATGGGAAGAAAGTTGAAACAGTGACAGATTTTATTTTCTTGGACTCCAAAATCACTGCAGACAGTGACTGCAGCCATGAAATGAAAAGATGCTTGGCTCCTTGGAAGCAAAGCTATGACAAATCCAGACAGGATATTAAAGAGCAGAGATATGACTTTGCCAACAAAGATCTGCCTAGTCAAAGCAATGGTTTTTCCAGTAGTCATGTACAGATCTGAGAGTTGGACCATAAAGAAGGTTGAGTGCCAAAGAATTGATGCTTTTGAACTATAGTGATTAAGAAGACTCTTGAGAGTCCTTTGGACTACAAGGAGATCCAACTAGTCAATCCTAAAGGAAATAAGTCCTGAATATTCATTGGTAAGATTGATGCTAAAGCTGAAGCTCCAATACTTTGGCCACCTGATACAAGGAGCTGACTCATTGGAAAAGATCCTGATGCTGGGAAAGATTGAGCGGAGGAGGAGAAGCAGGCAACAGAGAATGAGATGGTTGGATAGCATCACTGACACAATGGGCATGAGTTTGAGCAGACTCCGGGAGATAATGAATGACAGGGAAGCCATGTGTGTTGCAGTTCATGGGGTCTCAAAGAGTCAGACACAACTTAGCAACTGAACAACAACAATACATAATCTAAAGAAAATAAGGAGAAATACTATTAGACAAAATAGATTTTGAGGCCAAAAGTAACAATAAAGAGGATCTTTTTTTAATAATAAAGAATATTTTCACCAATAAGATAAAGTATCCTAAATCTGAGGGCATATAACCAAGTATTCTCAATATTTACAAAACAGAACTCAATTAATTACAGGAAGAAACAGACAAATCCACAACTCCAGTTGTGAAGAATTAATTCTCACTAGAACTCAAGAACTAAGAGACCACGTGGATAAAAAGAATAATAAGGATGTAAAATTATGAGTAACAAAATTGGACATTTCTTTCAACCCTATGGACGATAGGCCACCAAGCTCCTCTGCCCATGGAATTATCCAGGCAAGAATACTGGAATGGGCTGCGATTTCCTTCTCCAGAGGATCTTTCTGACCCAGAGATTGAACCCACATCTCCTGCGTCTCTTCCATTGGCAGGTGTTTTTTTTGTTTTTGTTTTTGTTTTTTACCACTGAGCCATCTGGGAAGTCCAATATATAGCACAGGGAACTAGATGCAATATCCTGTGAAAAATCATAATGGAAAAGGATATGAAAAAGGATACATAACTGAGTCACTCTGCTGTACAGTAGAAATTTAACAGAACATTCTAAATCAACTATACTTCAATAAAACTTTAAAAAAGAAAAATGTCAATAGAATGCTGCTGCTGCTGCTGCTAAGTCACTTCAGTCGTGTCCGACTCTGTGTGACCCCATAGACGGCAGCCTACCAGGCTCCCCCGTCCCTGGGATTCTCCAGGCAAGAACACTGGAGTGGGGGAAGATAAAATTGAAGAAATCTCCCTACAGGGAACTAGATGCAATATCCTGTGAAAAATCATAATGGAAAAGGATATGAAAAAGGATACATAACTGAGTCACTCTGCTGTACAGTAGAAATTTAACAGAACATTCTAAATCAACTATACTTCAATAAAACTTTAAAAAAGAAAAATGTCAATAGAATGCTGCTGCTGCTGCTGCTAAGTCACTTCAGTCGTGTCCGACTCTGTGTGACCCCATAGACGGCAGCCTACCAGGCTCCCCCGTCCCTGGGATTCTCCAGGCAAGAACACTGGAGTGGGGGAAGATAAAATTGAAGAAATCTCCCTTGCAAGTAGAACAAAGAGGTAAAGAAGCAGAAAATATGAGAAAAAAGCTAAGAATATTAGAGCATCAGTCTAGTAGTACCAACATTCTCAAAATAAGATTTCCAAAAAGAGAGAACGGAAGTTCAAAAAAAAAAAAAGACCAAGTCAGACTGAAGCCTTGTGAACTCAAGAGCCAGACACACCAAGGTCTGTCAGAGCAAGGATGCCTGCTGACATCCGCTGTGCTCCTAACCTGAAGCAGAATGCCCAGGGGAAGCTGGCTCAGATGCTTATCTATCTAGGCTTCACTGGTCATGACCACAGGGTGGAGAAGTTGCTGCTCTCTCCTCTGTGCACAGCTACAGAAGCCTGTTTGCCTGAGTATATTCCTGCTGGACATCCAGCATCTGGCTCACATGAGGACTTCACTAGATGCCCTGATTCTAGTGAGCCCCAGTTTTCTAAGAAAATTAAAAGACACTTGCTCCTTGGAAGAAAAGCTAGGACAAACCTAGACAGCATATTAAAAAAGCAGAGCCATTACTTCGTTGAAAGAGGTCCGTAATAGTCAATGCTATGCTTTTCCAGTGGTCATGTATGGATGTGAGAGTTGGACTGTAAAGAAAGCTGAGCGCTGAAGAATTGATGCTTTTGAAATGCAGTGTTGGAGAAGACTCTTGAGAGTCCCTTGAACTGCAAGGAGATCAAACCAGTCCATCCTAAAGGAAATTAGTCCTGAACATTCATTGGAAGGACTGATGCTGAAGCTCCAATACTTTGGCCACCTGATGCAAAGAACTGACTCATTGGAAAAGACCATGATGCTGGGAAAGATTGAAGGCAGGAGGAAAAGAGGATGACAAAGGATGAGATGGTTGGATGGCATCACTGAGTCTATGGACATGAGTTTGAGCAAGCTCTGGGAGTTGGTGATGGACAGGGAAACCTGGCATGCTGAAGTCCATGAGGTTGCAAAGAGTTGGACATGACTGAGTGACTGAACTGAACTGATTTTTTTAGGAACACTCATGACCTGACCTCTCTTACTTCCCCACCAGGAGCTCTTAAAACTGTAAGGAGCCAAACAAAGATGGTGACCTAAAACTCTATTCAGTTTATTTTCTCTTGGAAATATTAGCCTTTCATTACGATGCTGAGTGAGCTTTTTTTTTTAATGTTTTATGCATATAAATAATAGAACTCCAAAGAAAAGGAGGGACTCAATTAATACATTTGTCAGTATACTGGTTGCTCTGAGAAGGAGTCGGGGATGTAACAAGGTAGGAAATAGGGGGCTTATCATGTGACAAAAGTCTGCTACTTTGTTGAGAAGTAATGGTATATACATAGGTTTTTAATTGTTGTTGAACCTGAACATAAAGATTTTACATATTCTTATGGTTTATATGATATTTAAACATGTTTTAGAAAAGTAGGACTGGGTAGAGTTCATCTCAGTAATATATATTTTTAACATTAGAAAATCAAATTTGCCACCAAATAAGGACGATGAGGAAATTACAGTTCTTACAAATGGAGGCCACAGCCTTTAAGAAAGCATGTTTGTTGGCCTGGTGGAGACAAATGCCAGCATTCAAAGATACACAGTAAATTTGTGGATTAGTAGATTCTAATATCATGGCCCCAAATATTCACTACCCCCTCTTTATAAGAGGATGATACCTCCACTCTATGTTAGTTATGGAATTCAAGTGTAAGTGACAAGTATCACTCCTGAATGGAATCTACAAAGCATTCCATGACTCTGTTTGTCCAAGAGGCAAACACCCCCAGGCAGGGATGATTCACCCAGTCTGGGTCTCAGAATTGCCACTGAACACCAATAGACAATAATGATAAAAAGAAGTTGTTGCTGTAATCTGAGTTACCTGGGGTTGCTTGTTAGAAGGAAGCTATAGTAAACTAGACTTTAGAACTCTGCAGTAGGAAAGGAGATAACAGAAGTCTCGGGCTACAGATAGTGAGGAAAGGATTTAGTTACTATATATAAGGCTTAGGTATATTGAGAGATAAATGGATATTAGGGGAAAGAATAAACATCCAAATAGGAGAGAAGAATGACAGACCGCGCAAAGTGCCATGTAATGGGAAAAATATGCTCAAGGAACAGGGCTGGGGGAAGCAGGGGAGGGAACCTCAAGGATGAAGGATATAATGCTCTGTCAGAGACCATAACAAAGATAGAGAATTGGTGAAAGGTGGATTGAAAGAAGGAAATCTAAGCAAGCAAGAGGAAAGTGAAAGTGAAATCACTCAGTCATGTCTGACTCTTTGCAACTCCATGGACTGTAGCCCTCCAGGCTCCTCAGTCCATGGAATTTTCCAGGCAAGCATACTGGAGTGGGTTGCCATTTCCTTTTCCAGAGGATCTTCCCAACCTAGGGATCAAACCCAGGTCTCCCACATTGCAGGCAGACGCTTTACCGTCTGAGCCACCAGGGAAGCAAGAGGAAGACAGTCACAATTTTTAGAGAAGGTTATTGGTGAGGATAGCTGCTAGGAGAGAGATGTGGATGGGAGTGAATAAAGCACTTGAACTAGGCTGGTTTTGAAGAGCCAGCATGCTATCAATTTGCAGAGTTGGAACTTCACTCCCTGATTTCCAACAGTGAAATGTTGACCCAGCCAGTTGCCAATAACCACAGAAATTGCATATAACAGCTTATTGGTTGCATATTTACACTAAAAGTAAGAGATTTTTGACCTTCATACTAGTCTGTATCTGTAAGTGTAAATGCCCTTAGAGCTACATTCTTTATAAGTATTTTGAAGAGTGATTACAACAAAAAGATATATATTTTAAGAACATGGAAAGGAAAATATTTATAATATTATACAGTAATTTGCCAAAAATTATTAGAAGTGAGTTTTAATAATTATTTTATATGGTACATTGTGGTTTTCAATATGTTACTGAATATTCACAAATTAAATGTTAAAATACTTTCTGACATGATTGAATGGCAAATTGAAGAACATAAATGATTTGGAAATGGGTATAGTACAAACTAAATTTGAGTATAAGATTTACTTAATTTTTTGTCAATTATGCTAAATTATTCAACTGGATTACTCAAATATTTGGTTTCAGATTCATTTAAGTTTACAATTACTATATTTACAAAATAATTATATTTTTTATGCAAGTCATTTGGCATTCAATTTCCCTAGATTCTGTTATTGCACATCCAGAAATCTAATAGTACAATGTAATTGGTGCTAAATTAATGAAAGAAAAGTTGATTCCATAATCACCTTAGTCAAGACAGGTTCTAAGCCATTTGGAGCAGTGGTTGGACGAAATCTTCTCTTTCTCCATGTTTCAGGTCTATTTTCTCGTGTGATTCTTCCACTGGTGGGAGGAAGTGGAGGAGGAATAGGCATAATGTAACGGTTAATGCTTGGAAATTGGTATCGATTCATTCCCTGTGAATTGTCCATGGAGCTCCTGAACTTCATCATTGCCTTCTTGCCCTATAATTAGATTTCATGACATAAGAATGAGTGAAATAGATTTGGGAACCCAACATAACTCAAAATTACAGACAAGACTATGATTGACATTGCAGGCAAACACAACTGATATTAACAGGCAAACAAAGTGAAAGTGAAGTCGCTCACTCTGTCCGTCGCTTTGCAACCCCATGAACCCCTGGCAGACTCTTCCATCCATAGGATTTTCCAGGCAAGAATACTGGAGTAGGTTGCTGTTTCCTTCTCCAGGGGATCTTCCTGACCCAAGAATCAAACATGGGTCTCCTGCACTGCAGGCTGACTCTTTACTGTCTGAGCCACCAGGGGAGCCCCAGTTAATAGCCCTGTAAAGATCTCTTCAAGATACCAAAGATGGGCTCAATAAAGGACAGATATGGACCTAAGAGAAGCAGAAGATATTAAGAAGAGGTGGCAAGCATACACAGAAACTATACAAAAAAGATCTTCACAACCCAGATAATCACAATGGTGTGATCACTCACTAAAGCCAGACATCCTGGAATGTGAAGTCAAGTGGGCCTTAGGAAGTATCACTATGAACAAAGCTAGTGGAGGTGATGGAATTCCAGTTGAGCTTTTTTAAATCCTAAAAGATGATGCTGTGAAAATGCTACACTAAATATGTCAGCAATTTCAGAAAACTCAGCAGTGGCCACAGGACTGGAAAAGGTCAGTTTTCATTCGAATCTCAAAGAAAGGCAAAGCCAAAAAATGCTCAAGCTACCACACAATTGTACTCATCTCACACGCTAGTAAAGTAATGCTCAAAATTCTACAAGCTAGGCTTCAGCAATATGTGGACTGTGAACTTTCAGATGTTCAAACTGGTTTTAGAAAAGGCAGAGGAACCAGAGGTCAAATTGCCAACATCCGCTGGATCATGGAAAAAGCAAGACAGTTCCAGAAAAACATCTATTTCTGCTTTATTGACTATGCCAAAGCCTTTGACTGTGTGGATCACAATAAACTGTGGAAAATTCTGAAAGAGATGGGAATACCAGACCACCTGACCTGCCTCTTGAGAAACCTGTATGCAGATCAGGAAGCAACAGTTAGAACTGGACATGGAACAACAGATTGGTTCCAAATAGGAAAAGGAGTACGTCAAGGCCATATATTGTCACCCTGCTTATTTAACTTCTATTCAGAGACATCATGTGAAACAATGGACTGGATGAAGCACAAGCTGGAATCAAGATTGCCAGGGGAAATATCAATCACCTCAGATATGCAGATGACACCACTCTTACAGCAGAAAGTGAAGAAGAACTAAAGAGCCTCTTGATGAAAGTGAAAGAGGAGAGTGAAAAAGGTGGCTTAAAGCTCAACATTCAGAAAACGAAGATCATGGCATCTGGTCCCATCACTTCATGGCAAATAGATGGGGAAACAGTAGAAACAGTGTCAGACTTTATTTTGGGGGGCTCCAAAATCACTGCAGATGGTGACTGCAGCCATAAAACTAAAAGATGCTTACTCCTTGGAAGGAAAGTTCTGACCAACCTAGATAGTATATTCAAAAGCAGAGACATTACTTTGTCAACAAAGGTCTGTCTAGTCAAGGCTATGGTTTTACCAATAGTCATGTATGGATGTGAGAGTTGGACTATAAAGAAAGCTGAGTGCTGAAGAATTGATGCTTTTGAACTGTGGTGTTGGAGAAGACTCTTGAGAGTCCCTTGAACTGCAAGGAGATCCAACCAGTCCATCCTAAAGGAGATCAGCCCTGGGTGTTCATTGGAAAGACTGATGTTGAAGCTGAAACTCCAGTATTTTGGCCATCTGATGCAAAGAGCTGACTCATTTGAAGACCCCTGATATTGGGAAAGATTGAAGGCAGGAGGAGAAGGGGACAAGAAAGGATGGGATGGTTGGATGGCATCTCCGACTCAATGGACATGAGTTTGGGTGGGCTCCGGGAGCTGGTTATGGACAAGGAGGCCTGGAGTGCTGTGGTTCACGCAGTCGCAAAGAGTCAGACACGACTGAATGACTGAACTGAACTGAATCACATTTCATGACATACAAACGTATGAAGTAGAAGTGGTAACTTAACACAACTCAAAATTACAAGCATTGACATTACATGCAAACACAACTAATATTAATAGGCAAACTTAGGACACCTCAATCTGTTGAAATATGGCATTTTTCAGTATCCATAGCAAATCAATTTTCATGGATTTCTAAACTTATTTAAGTATATATTTTAAACCAAATATACAATCATGGCACTTTTATAGCACTTTGGGGAATTTTCCCCAGTGATTCATTAAATATATGGGGACCCAGTACAGTGAAACAATTTAAAATCAATAGGTTTGAAGTGATGTACTTCAAGACAGGATTGGGTAGTCCACTCAATGATGGGGTATTTGCACTTTTTTTTTTCATTGATTTCACCCATCCAGGTGTTACAACATTCTTTGATAATATGGTTTCAAGGAATCAAAAACCTTGACTCTGACCCAAAGTCTTTATTCAAGTTATTTTCCCCTAGAAATTTAACTTGTAAGAATAAATTTTACCCAGTTAACTGCACATTTATGTAAGTGTGTATAAGGATATACACACAGGTACACTCACAAATATGTCTAAAAAATTAATTGATCAGCTTGAGATTGACATGTACACACTACAATATATAAAATAAAATGCTTTTCCATGACAAAAAGAGAAAATAAATTTAGTTGAACTACCAAGTAGATCAGTAAAAGGATAGTTAACTAAAATTTGCTTTGTCATAAAAGATTCTCATCAAGCTTTAAAAAGAATACTGTTCATCTATTCTTTCAGAGTCCTGACATAGGAAGCTCCATGCAGCATGGTCATATATTTCACTTAAATAATTTATATGTGAATTTTGATAAAATCAGGGATGACTGGAAGACTCTGAACACAGGGTTGCTTTTAAGGATTTGGATTATTTGTGGGGATGGAGCATATAAATTTAGTCAACATTTAAAAGTAACTTAATGACTAAAAAGTACCTAATGTATAATCAAAAATTTTAGTTTCACGTGTATTTGAGCCTCTGAATTTTCACATATTGATAATTTTTGTATATCTGAGGTAGTTTTCAAACTTTAGATTATCTTTAATCATTTAAATCTGTCTTATACCAATTTATTTAGTATTGTTTTAAATTTATTTTCAGCCAATTTATCTTTTGTTTTGAGATGCTTAAATTGTAAAAGTTATTTTTAAGAAAGAGAAGTCATTCCCCAAACATTCGCATTGCTATTAAACAAAAGTAGATTAAATAAAGGCATGGGTACTCCATATTTTGATTGAAATAAACAAACATTTATATGAACAGAAAGTATTTAGATAGATATTCACCAAGGGGCTTAGAATTACTAGATGGCTTGATGTTGTAGGTATTATTTATGCTCTCATTTTTCTTTTCTTACATTTTCCAATTTTTCTGTGCTGGTGTGCACTGACATTGTAATAACAAATATAAATTAAAGAAGTGAAAATAAGATAATAAAACAATAAAATCAACGAATTCAGAACTTTTTGGTCTTGAGAGGTTCTACTTTTAATTTCTAAGTAGTCATCCATCATTGGCATGCCTTATTTGGTAATGAAGTTTAGTAAATTTTTAAAAAATTAAACTTCTGTTCCATACCTTGCTTTTTTTCCTAGCCCAAAGAATCTTGGACATCTCCCTATGGCAGTATAAATAATTTACCTTATTTTTAAATATTATTTAATATGCTATAACATTTTTAAATAATAAATTCTTAGGTGTCTTCCAAACGTTCACTATTGGAAATATTATAATTTTAAAATTCCTGAATCTATTTCTCTTCACATGCATGTATGTTCCTAGGATAAATTCCAATATACTAAAATGCTTGAGTATGTTCATTTAAAATGTTGGTAAATATTCCCATACTGCCTTCACAAATAGTTGTACCAATTTCTGTTCCTATCAATAGTATATAAGAAACTCTCATTCCAAGTATAATCATTTTTAGTCATGTCATTAATTTACTCAACAGCATCTCAACCAATCTGTTTTGACCAAATTGCTTTTGCCTAAATCAAAGATCCTCACTCCTAATACTTGGAAAATTCAACTTACTTAAGTATGTCATACCTTCAAACAATTCCACCATGCATATCTTTTACTATTTAGTGGGTGCTTACTACATACTCAGCAGTCATGCAAACTATAATTCTTTAGGAATTTCTTGTTTTATTTTATTTAAGTAATTTTCAACATCAATGCCATTGAAAGAATTACATGTCTTTCTTGGCAGTATATTTTGACTGTCTACATCACAGTATAAACTCCAAAAAGTCAGAGAACATTGTCTGCTTTGATAATTGATGTATTACTAATGCCTAGAGCAGGACCCAGTCAACAGTAAATGCCCAATTAAATTCCACTGGATGAAAAATGTTAAGTTTAGCTGCTTAAAATTATCATAGAATTGATCTCAACCTTGTCAGCACATATAAGCTACCATTTTTTAAATTAATTTATTTTTTAACTGAAGGATAACTGCTTTACAGAATTTTATTGTTTACTGTCAAACCTCAAACATGAATCATAAGCTACTATTAAATGTCAATCCCTTACTCATTCACATCCCAAAACTTGGAAATGGTAAAATAAAAGGCCCTGTAAAGATTTAATTAATAAATCTACCCAATGCCTCATTGCAGATTTGGAAAATCACCTAAAAGAAAAATCATTACTAATCAGAAGAAATTGAATATTACCTGATTGATAACGGTCACATATCTAACAGAAAGTGGGTCCGATCAAGTAGAGTTAATAGATAATAGGAACTCAGAAAAGAATATAATCACCTTGGCAAACATGGAGAGTGCCCATCTGAGTACTATCTAAGGGAGAGGAAAGGCCACCCATTGGACTTTGAATATTTCCAGTCTTAAAGGCAAAGTTATCCCTTGAGGATTCAGAGGGCTTCAGCCAAAGACCTTTGAGCTTTCTGGTACTTTTGGCAAGCCCATTCCTAAGATGAGACAGATGCATCAGGCTAAGACAGCCTGATGCCATTAACATTCCATTCTACCATATCCCCTCATTCTGATTCTGTACTCACTAGGCAACCTTCTCATTGTTATCTGGCTTCCCATCTAGGTCTGCCTACACGAGGAAAATGTACTGTTTCTATAAGCTTTTATTTATTTGACATCTGGTGAATTAATGGCCCCTAATTATGATTTGATTCCCTATTTTCATTTACAATAGTGACAAAATGGGCTTGTCGTGTCTTAGTTTAGTTAGCTTGAGACAATATCTCAGGACCTGACCATTCCTGGACACTATCTTGAAATGGGAAATCTCTGAACATTTAAAGTGGAGATGAGATCCGAATTGGCTTATGACCCAATAACTTCTGCCCAGTTCTAAGTAGTATTCCCTAGACAAAATGCCACCACTTTTCAATTTATCCTTCTTTCCAAGAATGTACTATTAAGTTAACTAAAGTAAGGTTTGTGAAAAGTGCTTCACCAGCTAAAAAACACATTAGTTGGAGCAAAATATTATTTATCATTTGGGGGTTATATTTATACTTTTAATGTGAAAAATAATTTATTTAAATTAATTTCTTAGTGACAAGGTCATCTGTCAGCTTTAGGTAAAAACATCTTAATTTCATATGTCTTACGTTTCCTAATAATGACTGGAACTAAATTCACCCATTTGAGCATAATTACAATTGTACTCATAACACAGGTTTTTTCTTAAGCTGGCAAATGTTTCTTCTTGGTCTTAGAAATACAAACAATACTTTTTCTAATTACTAAATGTCCCAATTGTCCTTCCCTGTTAGAGTAACTTGTGTTTTATGACTTCCCTACTTCCTTCCTGTGCTTTGTTTAAAGTAAGTGAAAATTACCTGAGACATAACCTTGAAAAAGAAGCATAGTCAAGCTTCTGAGTGTGATTAATTCAGGATTTTTTTTTAAGATAGACATTATTTTCCTTCTATATCCAACCTTCTCCAGAGTCAAACTTGAAGCAATTTCATACACTGATGGTAAAGTAAGTCAGCATGCAAATGCAAGCCTATTCTTGGAAATTTTCATTTTCTAGGTTTCATGCATTTTAAAATTTGGAAGCAGTCAACACTGTGTCTATTCTGTTAGAAGTCATATCTAGCCATAAAAAGATCCTCTTGGTTTTTATACAACCTTTCAAGTTCATGAGAGATCATCTTATATTATTACAAGTCTATTCCTTACTATTTTTCCCAATAACGCAGAAATTATAGTCTTGCAATTAAAGTAAAATATAATTAAACAGAAGTACAAAGCAAGTGTCTAATAAGTACAGAATATAAATTTCACTGATCAGATTAATTGAATCTAGCATCTTAAAAACTGAGAAGAAAAAGCATTTACCCCAATGGGAAATGGAGTTTCAGTTTCCAGCAATGAGGTTTTTGATCTGGATCCCAAAGTTATCTTTGGAACAGTTCGTGCTGCAGGATTACTGGGAAGAGGTTGTAATCGAATTGGAGGCTGCATATTTCCAGGAGCAGTGTATGGTCGAGGGGCCGTCTAGACAATTAGGGGAAAAAATTCCATTTAAATTAGTATCTTGACATGTTTCCAGAACCAATTAATAACTCAACAAATTGCCTAGAGTAATTAATGGTGCCTTGTTACTGAACAGATTAAACTTTAATTATGTCCTTCCATTATACATACCCTTATGACCCAATGTATTTGTTAAAACATATGGTGTGGAAGTTTTCTACATATCTAAATGCCACAATTGTAGAGTATTTTAGATAAAGATGTTCTCTGTTAGGCCTATATTTTATTCATACTGTAAACTCACTTACAATACCTACTTGATGCTAACATAGAATGAAAGTTTTAGTCGCTCAGTCATGTCCAACTCTTTACGACCCCGTGGACTGTAGCCCACCAGGCTCCTCTGCCCATGGAATTCTCCAGGCAAAAATACTGGAGTGGGTTGCCGTGCCCTTCTCCAGGGATTTTCCCAACCCAGGGATCGAACCCAGGTCTCCCACATTGTAGGCAGATTCTTTACCATTTGAGTTACCTGGGAAGCCCTTTGTTCAATTAAATGTTAGGTTGAATAATGTTCCGATTTTAGAGACCTAGGGCATATGATTAGAATAAACTCGTTCTAGGTTTTAAGCCTTAAGGCTAGTGCTGAGGTAAAAGCAGACAATATGATTCAAAATGAGGGAAGGCGAATGCTTACCTCCAATGCATTATCATTTATTCAATCTCGTCCTTGAACTATTAGGAAAACAAAAATAGAACTAGTAACTGGCAACTTTGGAAAATACTATCAAAATGTAGATGTTTGGAGATGTTTTCCAAGCTAGTTTCCATTTGCTCCTCTGCTCTGCCTTCTCCTTTCTGCCCTGGCTGTTTGGAGTCATTTCTTAATGGACCATACCAATTAACCTCAGGTTTCCAGTCGGATTTGGCCAGTGAAAGACACTGGCAGGAGATCAAAGACAGGAAGGAAGGAGACTAGGGTCCTAATGCTGCTGGACCCTCCTGCCAAGGTCATGATGGGCCAACTGGGTCCCTCCACCAAAGTCCACAGCTCTTCAGGAAGTATTCTTCCAGAAACCGCCTGCTGGTTCTGGTATCCAATACCTCCCTTTCCCCTTAGCCCTACATGATGTGGTTTCCTGCTGTGCTCACCCCAGCATGCTTTACATCCCTAGTTGGTTTTCCTTAACCCTGCCTGCATCTTTCTAAATAGTTTCTTTATTAAACTCATCCTAATTACCCTATTTGTGTGAGCCATCTGTTTCCTGCTGAGACCCTGACTGATGCATTTTCTAATCAAGAATGTACTGCAGAGAACACCAAAAGTGCCAGTTAAGAGCATTAGATGTGCCTTTGGGAGTACTGACAGAACATTGTAACCTTAGCATAAAGATCAGCAATGTTTCAAAAATGGAAAAAACAAAATGTACAGCCCAGTTGTTCTATTACAATAAAATACTACTGGTAAACCTGTTAAGAATAATACATGCAAATTTGGGTAAGAGGGTGTGAGAAAGATAGTATGTTAAAAAAGGTTTATTACATTGACTCTAAAGAATAGTGACCACAAATATTCAACTCTGGAAAAGTGTTGTATAAATACATAAAAAATGGTGATAGGGCTGCTCCCACGACCAAAAATTGATCTTAGTACCATCTTGACAAGCATGTTATATGTTGCCAAAGCTCTGCTTTTGTTAAGTCAGCACTTATTGAATTCCAACTCTAGTCACTGTAAGGAAATGAAACAGTAATTTGTAACATCTAATGGGAACAAAGACAATTAGTGTCAAATGAACCACACAAATACTACCAAAGACAGAATAATAACAAAGTACCTGGGAACTAACGAACTTAGAACTAAAAGTTCTTTGGAATAAGCCAATGAGACAAGTATTAAAAGTGAAAGTTTCACAGAAGTAGTTACATTTTATCCAAATGGATGAGCAATAAAGGATAATGTTAAATAGAAAAGAGAGATGGTGAATTTGGACATCCAAGCAAGAAGAATCAGTTGTGAACCAAACATGGGAAGGAGAGCAAAAGTAATATATATCAAGATCTGCTTTCCTTTCTTCATGTAATATAATATTTATTAGGGAACATGTGTGCTGTGCTTAGTCGCTCGGTCATGTCCAACTCTTTGCTACCCCATGGACTGCAATCCATGAGGATTCTCCAGGTAAGAACACTGGAGTGGATTGCCATGCCCTCCTCCAAGGGATCTTCCCAGCCCAGGGATCGATCCCAGGTCTCCCACATTGCAGGCAAATTGTTTACTGACTGAGCCACCAGAGAAGCCCAAAAATACTGGAGTGGGCAGCCTACTCCTTCTCCAGGGGATCTTCCCAACCTAGGAGTCAAACTGGGCACTCCTGAATTGCAGGCAGATTATTTACCAGCTGAGCTACCAAGGAAGTCCATTAGGGAAGATGGCTCTAACAAATAAAAACTATATTTCCCAGCATCTCTTCCAATTCCATATAGATGTATGTCTCTATATGGAGGCATACAACTTTCACTTTTAATACTTGTCTCATTGGCTTATTTTTGTCCAATAAGTTTTGTCCAATAAGATGTGAGCAGAAGTGATATATGAAACTTCCAGATCATGCTCTTAGAAAGAAAAAAAAGTGTCTTCACTTTCCCCTATCCTCTTCTCTCGGGCTGAAATATACACATGGTAACATACAGGGATGCCTGGCATGCTGCAGTCCATGGAGTCACAAAGGGTTGGACATGACTGAGCAATTGAACAACAAAAATATGCCATCATGGCTTGAGTGGATGAAGACAACCACTAAATATGGCAGATCAGTGACCCAAAAGGAGTCTGAGCTTTTTATGACTGAGAAAGTAGAGATAGCACAGGACCTGAAACTTAAGGTGGGAGCACATCCTCACATTAAAGTCGTTATTTTTGTCTCTGCACACAAACCTAGACAGGAAACCAAGTGGATTGACTAGAGCAACATTTAGTTTAAAGAAATAGGACATAAGCCTCTATGAGCCAAAAGGTGCAAGATCTTAAAACCCACAAAGAGAAATCAAGCTAGATGTTTTCTGAAAAAGGGAATCAGATTACCCAAAAGGATTCTTTTGAGCTCTGTGAAAGAAATATGCCTTAAGACTCACTCCTGTCTAAACATCCAACCGAATACAAAAACACTGAGCGCAGGATTTGGAAAGCAGGTTACCATAAACTAAAACATGATCTATTTGCTGCTGTGCTCTAAATGTTACTTCCCCACATTTGCATTCAGTTAGATGAATGTGGCAGTCAAATGTTTAACTGATTACATGTATCTCTAAAAAACAAATCTGTACCATTCAACTAACAGCTGTGAGCTACAAACTGTTGTAGTTCACATCAGAAGCCACCTTAAATTTGCTACACTTTAAACTGTTCATAATGTATTTTCTGGGAATAAATATGGCACTGTAGCTTAACATTTTCAAAACGGTACCAGAATGTGAATTGAAATTCACTACCTGGTGATTACTCAGCATAGCTGAGCATTCCTAATTCTTCTAAGAAGATCTCTGGGGGTGAATTTTCCAAGCATGTACAAAATTACTTGAATGGCTCTCCACAGCTCTAATGGCATGGTGCAGCTAAAAGCTACATGCTATTTTGAAAGTCCAGGTGCAATTAGTGATCAAGTGCAGTAACTATTCACCGTATGCTTTCTTTATTCACTCAAGAAAGTTAAGAGAGAAAAATGAATGGCAGTATCCCCAAAGGATTATCTTCATCCCAATAGTCAGGAGTCAGGTTTAGGGGGTATGTAAGCAAGTCAGGAAAACAAAAAAGAAGGACTGAATTTCTGTAAAATGTGAAGTACGATTCCAAGATCACAATAGGTATCCCTTCCAGGGCGGAAGCACCACAGGGGGTGATCAAGTGAGGGATCCTGGCTTACCAGATAGAAAGGCTGCTAAAGTGCTAGTGTCAGTGTTTCCTGTAATTTTTAAATTACTTTCTCACTCCTGCCACATTAAGATCTCCTGGATGTATCATAAACTACTTATTGAGGCTGTTCAGCTGGAAAATTGAAAAGAAAGCCTTTCAAGGGTTTTTTCTCCCTAAAACAGGTGGGAAGATAGAAAACAGAACTTGATTATTTCTTTTGTTTCACCCAGGATAAGCTTTTGAGATTCTAGTGAATCTGCCACCCAATGAAAGAATATTTGTGTACATATACATTTAAATGAAGCCTGGAAATATGGTAACAACAAAGGAAAGACAGTTGCTTTTTATAACTTGAGCTGTTCATCGGTAAATGTCAAAACATATTTACCTTTGAAAAATGTCAAAGCGTAACACTATATGTGATGAATCTACTTCAATAATCTGTGAAAGCACTGCAATACCTCTATAAATACTATGCAATCCAAAAAGTATTCATGCTAACAAGGAAATATATTAGGCCACAAAAAGCAAGAATAAAGACGTCATCAAAGTTATTTGTTGAAAGCTGAAACCATCAACTCCCAGCAAATATTTTGCAAATCTCTTCCTGTATTTATATTGTTTCAAGCTACCTATTCCTTCAAGCAAATGCCACCCCTAGGTTGTAAATGAATTGAACTAGAATGAAATGTAGGGGTGTGTGACTTCTTTAAACAGAATTTTTGTGCATTTAATTATTTTTCTTTTAGATTATGTACATATACTTCTGATAAAAGAAGCTCAGATGTAAGTATCTGGTTTGTGTTCTGTAGTTTATTGAATTTGTGTGCACAAAAAACCTTTACAGATAAGGTAAGAGTAGAGAGAATAGCAAGAACAAGATCCAGAAGTCAGAAAACACAGAACATGTATGGAACAACCAACGGCTCATTGTGCTGCACTACAGTCCATAAGGTCACGAAGAGTCAGACACAACTGAACTGACTTGGCACACTCGCACATAGGGTGCTAAAGGGTAATGGTGAGGAAAAATATTAAGACAGCTAAATTGATGTCATGTGGTTTGGGATCTTAAATGTCAGTTGCAAGAGTCTGGATTTCTCTATAGGTGACACAGAGCCAGTGAAGTTACTTGGGCATATAAGTAACAAATAATCTGCACGTCAAGAAAACTAACCTAGTAGTACAAAATGGATTTGAGAGTGGTGACAGTGGATGAAGGTGGGACATTCAGTAGGCACAGAGTTGAATGGATATAAGACTATAAAGATGATACAACCATGTACCCAGAGAGCATTCTTTCTGAAAGTTATAAGAAATCATGAATTAATTATTGGCATGGTGCAAGTCAGCATGATTAATGTGACTCACCGGAGTTACTGGACTGGAATGCCCTTCATCAACCAGAACACTATGGCCACGGTTAGTCTTGGGGCCAACGGGGGGGCGGGGAGACAGGAGGGGTATGTTATTTTTTATAGTCCATCTTGTGTGCTCTCCCTAGAATAAGAAAGTGATTTAACAAATCAATGCATAATTAGTCATCTAGGTTAAAATAAAACCTGCCAGAGAAGTGTTATATGACTAGAGAAGTTCTTTCTCATGCTTTTCAAAAGTACTCCATCTGGGGACCATCATAATAACGTGGAGATGTTTCCACAGCTGTACTAGAGAGTTGGGTATGGTAGTAAAAGGCAAGAAATTGAGTATGCTTTACCTAAAGGAATAGCTGTGCTCATGGTAATAGTCACAGATGCAATGTATCCTCAGTTTTAGCATAATATTTATTAATTTGCTTGAAGCAGATCACTAAAGAAGCACAATGTTCCTCACTACTCTGAACAATAGATACTACCAGAAAGTATTACATTTCTGTCTTTAAAAAATTAAATAATGCCATAAGCAAAAGGTTATATATGACATAAGGGGGGCCTAAAATATGTCTTTTGCCAGTGCAGCTACAGGTGAAAATTGTGATGAATAAAAACTGTACAAGGAGGAAATAAAGTGTCTATCAGGAATTTCTGCCAATGTTGCAACATGCCCATGTACCTGGTTAGTGCGTCTGGCAATACAGACAAGAGTGAATACAACACTGTTTCAGAAACCATTTCCAGTAACCATTTTCCCCATCAACACTTCAGCAGATAAATTATAGAATCTATCATTCCTTGACAGAGAACACTATTGGCGAAGTTGACTTAACTACAAATCTTTCCACACCAACTTTTCTGATCCAAAGAAACTGACCTATTGTCTGTTATTCAACAAAAATTTTATAACAATAGTATGTTTTGACCAAGATAAAATAGACAGATTTGAGTCTATCAGGCAAGAGGGAAAATTACTGTTTCCTACTGCAAGTTATTCCACAGAAGCTTCACGAATATTCATCAGTTTGTGAAATCTGTCTGAAGTCCCACATTTGTAGCACTACACTGAAAATGAAGAACAACATGTGGGCTTGAATGACTCAACAAATTGAGTAAAACTGCCAACCTAAACTGAAACCTTTCAAACATGCTTAATTGAATCTCTCATCTCTTAATTTAAATTTATACATTTCCTAAGTTGACTGCAAACAAGAAATATCAAATGCAAAAGTAGAAAACAGGAATTTTTAAAAGACTTCACAAAACCTCTAAATCTTATGTTTTGTTTGCTAATATAGATCTTTCCTACCATACATTTTCAAAGGTCACATTCACATGAAAAAGTACTATTGGACAATTCTTAAAATGCTCCATTTTTGATAACATTGAGAACATCACAGTCTATTTTTACCTTCTTATGACAAACAAATCTTTTGGCCTCTATCACAAATCAATCAAGAAAATATAAAAGCAAAATTTCAAACTTGACATTTTCAAGTTTTTCTTTGAATTAATTGTGCCGTATACAATTTCTCTTGTACAGTAGCTCCTATTTTGTTATGATCTTCCAAAATAACAGTGGCCAAGATTCAAGTATGGTGAACCATTTGATGTCAGTTATGAGTTATCCCAAGATAAAGTGACCCCAAAGAGCTTTAATAATAGTCCCACTGACCTTCAAAATCATGAAATAATATTATGAAGTAAAATAGTTATGGAACTCCTTACCTTAAATCTCTGAATGTGCTCCTTCCTAGCTAAGGTCTCCAGTTTCTTTTTTATTTCAAGCTGATGGTAACGCTAAACAAAGAGGAAAGAGTGAAGGAAAGCATCATATCAATTATAGTAAAGAATTTTTGAGAGGAAAATAACCCCACTAGCTAACGGTATTCTCAATTACTCCTCTTGTCACTGAGATGGAGAAGAATCATGTGCATAAGTGTGCAAGTGGGAATATAAATTGGTACAACTCTTTGGAAAGCCAATTCCTAACATACATTAGGCAGTTAAAAGTGCTCCTACTGATAACCCATAAATTTCACTTCTAAACCTAGGAGAAAATCTAAATAATAAAAAAAAATGTTTTATGCACAAAGATGCTGTCTGAAAGTTTTTTTTTTTTTTTTTCCCCCTTCAAAGCAAAAATTCAGAAGCATTATAAACCTTAAAGAGAATGGTTTAAGTTTAGGGCACATCCATATAAACGGGACAGAATGCAATTTTTAAAATAAGGTTCTGAAAGATTTGGCTTTAAAAATGGAAAATGCATGTAATGCTGATATCTACAAATGAAGGAACTGAGGCAGAGGACCATGAATTTACCCCAGGTCACACATCTAGTCAATGGTGGAACCATAATTTGAATCCTAGTCTTGGGCTTCCCTGGTGGCTCAGCTGGTAAAGAATCAGCCTGCAATGCTGGAGACCTGGGAAGATCCCCTGGAGAAGGGAAAGGCTACCCACTCCAGTATTCTGGCCTGGAGAATTCCATGGACTGTATAGTCCATGGAGTTGCAAAGAGTTGGCAGGACTGAGTGACTTTTACTTTCCTTCTGACATTAACTTCCTGGCTTGTCTTTTTTTTTTTTTGAGAAACCATGTTTCTCTCACACCATGATATGGTTTATTAATGTCTATATATGAATAGACAACAGATAAAAAAGAAATATGACTGTTAACAATAGTTATCTCTGAGAGGAGAAACTATGTACAGTTCTTTTCCTTTTTTAATGCTTTCTTATGTTTTCCAAAGTTTTGGTAGTATATTAGTTATATAACTTAAAAATAAATTTCATGTAAAAATAATCTGCTTATAATTCAGTTTGAAATCATTCAGACACTTTTAAGAGTGTTTGATATACTGTCGCTTTTAAAAACTGTTTTTTAACTGTTCTTGATCTCCTCCTGCTGCCTTTAAGACCCTGCAGACTCAATCATTCCCTAAATATCATCAATCCTCTTCTCAAAGCCTTTCTTTTCTTTCTTTCCTGTTATCTCACCTACTTATCACCAAACTTCATTAGATTCACTATCAACCATTTCCCGCCTTCCGTTTATTTTCCGCTCACTGCAGTCCCCCTCTTCCCTCCTCACTCCTCTGTGTGTGTGCGAGTGCTAAGTCGCTTCAGTCATGTCTAACTCTTTGCTACCCTGTGGCCTGTAGCCTGCCAGGCTCCTCTGTCCATGGGGCTCTCCAGGCAAGAACACTGGAGTGGGTTGCCATGCCCTCCTCCAGATCTTCCAGACCTAGGGATCAAACCAGTGTCTCCTGCATTGCAAAAGGATTCTTCACTCACTGAGCCACTCAGGAAGCCCAACTCCTTTCTACCATCTCTGAAACCACTTCCCCAAGGCTACCAATGTCTTTGCCCTTGAAGTCAAACAGGATTTCCTTTTCTCCCCAGTAGTCATCTTACGGAACCATTCTGTAGCTTGTAAGACCCTGCTGGCTTCCGGGTCACCATTCTACCAGGTTTTCCCACCAGTTGGAAGTTCTTATCTAGTCCATGTCGTTGTTCCCAATTTCCTGCAAGGCACACACCACCATGCTCGAAAGCTCAGAGTGGCTCAGGTACCTCCCTCCCTCTCCTGGTCCAGGCAGAGTCGGCCTCTCTGTTCTCTCTCCCTCTTTCAGATCCCCATGGCAGCTGCTTCTCCCTGGCACTTCCACTACTGCTGTGAGCCCACACCCTCTGGCAACAGCTTCCTAATTGACCTCCCACCTCCAATCTTTTCCAGCTCATTAATCCATCTTCCACATTTTTAGCAACATCATCTTTCTAAAGCAACTCTGCTCATTAATTTCACTCCCCTGCTGAAAAATGTTTCATCGCCTCATCACCCACACACCTAACCTAGCTGAGAATTGAAGGCCTCAAGAAACAGGGCCCCGAACTTACTAGAGAGTGTCACTTGCTGCCGCTCTTTCAATCAACTCACAGTGCAGTCTGGCCTCAGTGAGCTTTCTTTTCCACCCACAATGTCCCCTCACACCTCTGCAGCTTCACACCTGCTTTGCTTAGGTCTTTTCATGTCAAGTCGCATTCAGCCCTCCAGGCTCAGTTCAAATGGCAGGACCTCTGTTCAGCTTCTTCCTACTCTCACAGAGGCAAGTCATCATTCCCTGCTTTTCCGGCTCAGTCCCTGTTCCTCTCATCTAGCATGTGATCACTTTCTACAGCATTTTTTTAAAAATTTTATCTCGCAGCTACATCATGTAACCCCATACTGGTACATGGTAAGCTTGCAATTAACTTTTCTTGCATGAATGAATATATGAATATTAAAACAACATTAGTAAACAGTATTGGCATAAACTAAATGTGAGACAAAGGTAACAATTTAGAAATACTGAATATTTTATTTTAAATTATATTAATATATTGTGTATAATATAAAATTATATATTATGCATTAACATTTATCTGAACTATTTATTTCAAACTTTAAGAATACACAAAGACTTTAATAATTGCACATTTAATAGTTATGATGTGTGCATTATATGAAACTTTAGAAAACCAAAGTTCAAGGATCAAGACTAATATAGAACTTGGTCCTTATTGATTAAATTTGAAATTATGTACAGGTTAATTTTACACTGTACTATTTTTTCAACATTAGTTGTAGAATTCCAACTAATACTTTTACAAGGAGGTGAATTTGAAGCCATGAACAATGATTCTATATAATTCATGCACATGATATAAGTCACAAAGTGACTCAGGCATGACTTAGTTGCTCAGTCATGTCTGACTCTTTGCAACCCCACAGACTGTAGCCTGCCAGGCTCCTCTGTCCATGAAATTCTCTAGGCAAGAATCCTGGAGTGGGTATCCATTCCTTTCACCAGGGGATCTTCCTGACCCAGGGTTTGAACCCTGGTCTCCTACATTGCAGGCAGATTCTTTACTGCCTGAGCCACCAGGGAAGCCCATAATTCACAAAATGAATCCCTAAATGAACAAATCATATACATCTGAAGTGAGCATAACACTTGCTCACTTTAGTAGCAGCATACTAATAAATATTTTTAGTGACATTACACCCACTCCAGTACTCTTGCCTAGAAAATCCCATGGATGAAGGAGCCTGGCAGGCTATAGTCCGTGGAGTCGCTAAGAGTCGGACACGACTGAGCAACTTCACTTCACTTCACTTCACACTCAGTACTGGTTTACTCTTGATTCTACAGTCACTCATAATTGTATAGTGCACCCACAGGTCGATGGTTTCACGAGCCAAGTTTTCTGATTTACTGCTACTTGGTCAAGCAAAGAAGTTACATGCTTTTTCACAGACATGAAAACGATGTTGATGCTTGAAACTACAAGTTCATGGAGCAAGGCTAAAATGATTTATCAAGTTAGCTAGATATCCTTCTAAAAATGCCATGTCAGAGTGGAAAAAAAAGTTGTTGATGCTTGGGTTGTGAATCTATGCTGACCAATGTAGCCTAAAGTAGGAGGGACGGCAGATGTTCCAATGCCTGTTCCTTGAAATTTAGCATACGGCTGAGCTTCAGAGCCTTCAAAGAATAACAAATCTGAAATAATTCATGGCAGTGGAATTACTGATATTTAAACAGATGTCACTTTTTTTTTAGCAAATGGAAATTGAGGTACAGATGGTGAGGACTGGTATGTTTTAAAGTAGCCATTATGGACTAAAAATCTACATTTGTTAAGTAAATATCACAAATTATACAACGATGTCCATATTTTTCCCTAACTGAAATGAAGAAACGCTTACTTTGGTGTCTTGCCTCCTCTCACTACCTAGAGAGATATACAGTATTTCTCAGGTCACCTTGTTTCATTTATTTTTAATGAAATACAGGAAGAATTCCCCCTGCTTCTGGGCACAGAAAGTATTAATTTTCTTACTAGAAAGTATCAGTTGTGAAGGAAATAGTTAATACTTATACCTCCATATCAAGAACCTTATGGAAAATAGCCTGGGCTAAGCACTCCCGGATATATTTTTGGTGATCCTTCTTCATGATGTTTAGTTTGTATTCCTTTTCAGAAAGTATTCTTCCATTTCTTGTGATCTGTCATGAATAAATAAAACATACATAGAAACACAAAGCAGAGAAATAGATGGACAGTCAGTCAATCAGAAAGAGAAATAGGCAGCATCTTTAAAGCCTACAGAGTATAGTACTATGGTTCACTTTTAATGAATGTTTCATAAGGGGGGAAAAAAGCAAAAGGCGGTCTTATAAACTCCTCATTGGGAAAACACATACAGGTGGTGCACTTGATGTTTAAAACAAGGTTTTCATTAGCGTAACAATTTTCCCTTGGTAGAACCCAGGTGTTCTTTTCATTTCTTTTTTTTGAACACATTGGGGGAAGAAGGGGGGTGCTACCTCGAAACAATGAATAGGAGCAGTGATCACAAGGCTGATGATCTCACAGGAAATACTTTGAAGGGCAAAACAGGTAAGCTACAGAGGATCTCATCAATTTGTTTTTAAAATAATTGATATCATTACTTTGTTTTCACACTGCTTTTCTTCTTCTACTTTCCAGCCCAGAATGTAATTTAATTTGCTGTAATTCAGATATTTTCAGATTATATAGTACTACAGATACAAAGTATTCCAGATGGGTTTCAAGAGACATCATTGCAAGTCCCAGGAGTGATAGCTTCTGATTTTTATTTCATTCCTTCCTATGTGCTGTGGGTGTATTTGTTCTATTTTTATATCTTCCCTAAACTGAGGATGTTATACTTCCTAGAATGTTCATCTTCTTCCTTTTCCCTTATTTAAATACTGTTCTTCTCTTCACATCTAATTCAAGTCCACTTATTTCTTAACTGATAACTAGGTTATTAGCACTGTTGTTGCAACATATTGGAGTATTGAGATCAACTAGAATTGTGCTACAAGTGATTGGTTATTGATCATCTTTCTCATGAATGCATTTTCTAATGGAAGACAGGGGTGTGGTTATAGAAAGTGTGCTTGAAATTGTGAATAAATCAGTTACAGACCTTGAAATGTGTTGTCCATGGGATACTATGTCCTGTTTATCCAATCAGGAAAAACTGTTGAGAACTTCCTGTACTGCCCCTCCCTCAGCAATTAACGTTGTTATTTCTCCCCAGTTAGACTGGAAGCTCCTATAGGGCAGAAGTTCTTACACTTGAGATGAAGAATCACCTGGAAGACAAGCTAAAAAAGACTGATGGGCCCTCCTCCAGTTTCTGACTTACAGATCTGGAGTGCTACTGTTTTGTTGCTGGGTTGTGTCTGACCCTTTGTGACCCCATGGACTGTGGCCCACCAGCATCCTCTGTCCATGGGATTTCCCAGGCAAGAATATTGAAGTGGGCTGCCATTTCCTTCTCCAGGGGGGTCTTCCCTGATCAAACCTGTGTATCCTGCATTAGCAGGTGGATTCTTTACCATCTGAGCCATCAGAGAAGCAGACCTGGAGTGGTGCTTTAACAAGTTCCCAGATGATGCTGAACACTCCCGATTCAGGGACTGTGTTTGCACGACTGCTCTAGAGAAAGGGCTGTGTCTTTGCTGTTTGAGTTGCCATGTATATAATTGGTATTCAATAAGTGCTTGTTAATGATGTTGATAAGAAATACAAAGTCCTTCCCATTTCACAGGAAGCTCACGGACTGTTATCCAAAGACGCAGTGTTAATAGCAACCACAATAATTACAACAACCATTTTTTCTACATCTCTGATTGTCACAACTCTGAGTGCTGGTATCATTATCTTCATTATCTTTCTTCAACTGAACACTTTGGAGCTGAGAAACTTAAGTGTTTTGCTGAAGATTTTGTCTTGTAAATGGCAGAGCCAGGTTTCAGCCAGGTCTATCTGATAACAAAGCCCCAGGAGACAAAAAGCAAACTCTCTGAGATCTACCCAGACAGAGTGCCAAGCACATAAACAACAATTAGAAATTCGATGCATATCCTTTCAACACCATGGCAACCAGAGTTAAGGAAACTCACTGTGTTTGAAGAAAGTAAACAGCTAAAATCATTAGTCACACCTTTTATAACCACACCCCTTACTTTGAATGGAAAACTATAGTATTTTTTAAAGGTTTTCACATTATAGACATTTAGAGAAGTGGAAGTTTTCTGGAAATGATAGTTTTGGAGCTAATGAAAGACACTAATGTATCAATAAACTGTCACATGAATGAAAGAGTTTTTAAAAATTTAGAGGAAAATTTTAAACTGTTCATATCTTCCACATCATATCCTGTGATTATTAAAAACAATATTTTTTCCTGAAGACAGTAAAGACTTCTCTATCCTAACTCCCTAATAGTTCCTGGTTTATACAATATGTTCAATAAATATGTGCTGAATAAATGAATGAATAAACAAATGAAATATGTTGGAAACTTACAGGGATTTTCCTTAATAATTTATAAGTTGCCTTAGCAGCCATCCTGACCTCTCTTCTTATCTTTTGAAAGATAGACTCAAATATATAAATCAGAGCTTTGGAAAGGAAGTAATTGTTTTAAAATGAAGGAAGGGAAAAGATGTCATTGTTAAGCTCAAAGAGGAAACTAGAAAAGATAGGGAAATATTGGACTTAATGAAACAAGAGGGCAGGTAGAAACAAAACCGAATCTTACCAGTCCTGATCTTAAGAGATGCCGCCTTATCCTTGTATTGTTAAAATATCCAGCCAGGTGTTTATCCGTGAGACTATTATATGCAGCAAGTAATCTGGAACAGAAAAATGAAACCATTACGGTTTTATGAGTGTTACTTGATAAGCAAGGAATTCTTGACTCTCATCCCCAAAGTGTGCATTATCTTTCATTCATACAGCCAACCAGTCATTCGTGTATGTGTTTAATAAGCAGGTATTAAGCACCTATTGGGGCTTCCCTGGTGGCTCAGATGGTAAAGAATCAGCCAGCAATTTGGAAGACCTGGGTTCAATTCTTGGGTTGAGAAGATCCCCTGGAGGAGGACATGGCAACCCACTCCAGTTGGAGAAGACTCTTGAGAGTCCCTAGGATAGCAAGGAGATCAAACCAGTCCCTCCTAAAGGAAATCAGTCCTGAACATTCATTGGAAGGACTGATACTGAAACTGAACCTCCAGTACTTTGGCCACCTGATGCAAAGAGCCAACTCATTAGAGAAGACCCTGATGCTGGGAAACATTGAAGGCAGGAGGAGAAGGGGATGACAGAGGATGAGATGATTGGATGGCATCACCAACTCAATGGACATGAGTTTGAGCAAGTTCTGGGAGATGGTGATGCACAGGGAAACCTAGTGTTCTGTAGTCCATGGGCTCTCAAAAAGTCGGACACGACTGAGTGACTGAACAACAACAAGCACTGATTGTTTTCTAGGTTTGATGATAAGAACTGGGAGACAGTTTGATGCCATTTTATCCCACAGACAAGTATGGAAATCAGATGTTAACTATTGAATTGGTTGTGAAAAATCCAATAACAGAAAAATTTAAAAAAAAAACATGGGGACACAGAGAAGAAGATCAGCAACTCCTCTTGTCAAGAAAGTCTTCTTAGAACTTCCACAGTGGTCTGGTGGTGGGGAGTCCACCTGCCAGTGGGCCTGATCCCTGGTCCACATGGATCCACACACCACCAGGCAACTGAGACCTTCCTTAAGAGACTCGTCTTGGGCAGTTGCAAGATGAGTATCTCTCCACACCTGCCCACCAGAATCTTAAAAGCTTATATAGAGCCCTTAACTGGGTTCAGTCATGTACAGGGTCCCAGTGGTCTCAACAACACATTGCTCTCCAAGTCTAGGGCATACATTCCATGGATGGGGAGTGGGGGCTGAGGAGCCTCTGATTACCCAGGTCCAGCTTGAGGTGGTCATATGCTTTCAATAACCTCATTCAATACCTCTGCTAGATTTGAAGACCAGAATGGCACATTATTTTTGGTATCCTTACTGATGCTATTTATTATGTATCTAAATAATGATGTGTTCAACACATGAAGGTACAATTTTGTTTGTGACACATTCTTATTGGTATAAGTTTCTAATGAGCTCAAGCTCAGCAATTTATAAATGTTAACTTCCACATATATAGCTAGACAATTTCATTAATTCCACACCCAGAACCAAAAAAAGAGAAACTCATAGAATTACAGTTGATTTTTAGGGTTTTTCACTTAAAAGAGAACAAATTGGTTCCCTGGTCATATGCTACACCTTGGTAGATAGTCAAAATAAGGGTATAAATCAAAGTTGGAAACTATGTTTTCTAAGTTTTAACCTATCCTTCATTAACTGTTATCTTACAAAAGCAGGTACACTATGCATGTACGTATATGCCTGAATGTGCATACACATATATATACCTACACATAAATATAACTGTGTGTATATACATAGAGAGACATAGGGAGTGAAAGAAAACACATAAGCCTAAACACAGACCTAACATAAAGCTGTCCTAAAAAAATGCATGCCCTATTACCTGCCATGAAGATTAATAATCTATATGTTTAATGAACAGCTGATCCTTAACTTAAACTTAATCTGAGACCAGAGCAGGGACACATATCATAGAATGAAGTAAATGTCATTAGCAACAATTTTATTTAGCTATTTGCACTGCCTTAATTACATGGAGATGGTATTGGTGACTTTTACCTGTCCCTTCTCCTTAATGCCCACCTCAGGAAAGGTCCACATTGTTGAATAGTATGGAAAGTTTAATTTTGTCCACAAAAGAGAGTGAAAAGCATTTACAAAGCTCAGAAGCCAAGGTGCCACATCAGAGTTGCAGATGTATGAACAACTGCGGAAACATTATTTCACTGGGTTTAGGTAAAAAGACAACCTGAGGGCTTCAGTAATGCACACACAAGACCAGCCCTGGGTAATGCTTTGAAACCATCTTTTAAATGAACTGTCTTGGTGTCCTATAGTTCATCAAAGGTTTCCTGTCTCCAAAAGGTCAACGTTGTATCCCTTACCCTTTCTGAATCTCAGAATACCTTTTCAGCAACTCATTTCAGAAAGGTGAGCAGGTGTCTCTCAGTCCTAACAATCATGATTCCACAGTTCACAGATTCTTAAGATAAATCATTAGACTGATATCATATATAGTCTTTTGTCTGTTTTTCAGGCTCACATTTTTAAAAATCAATAGTTTTGGAACAACTATGAGTGCTAAAACCCTGATTAAATGTAGTAGGGTCAAAATGTTAAGATAATGTGAACCTCAACTTCCTTGCTGACAGTAAAATATCCCCTTCTTTTCATTTAGACTTTAAAACATTTTTAATATTTAGGTCTTAATAAGAAAGCTTAGCCAGCTTTGGCACCATCTCATTCTAATTCTGCTCTCTCAGGCTCCTATTGAATGAGTATGTGTCTGTGAGGCCCCTCCAACCTTACTGAGAAGTGCAATAGATCTAGGCAAGTTGAAATCTTTGCACACATAGGTTTTCTCACCTTCTACTGTTTAGGAAAGATTGAGGGCCCCTGGTAGGGATGCCATGTGTAAAGCATCTCTTTCCATGACTATGAATAATAACCAGCTGGGTCCCCCCAGGCTCAGTCATTTCTTTTCAGACAATGCCTTAATTTTTTTTTAACTGAAATTTTAGATAAATGAATTGTTTGCTAACAAGAAACTATACTAGATTATATACAGATTTAGTAAAATGGTTGTTATGGATTGAATGTATGTTTCCTCCCAAAATTCATAGATTGAAGAACTCCCTGGCAGTCCAGTGGTTAGAAGTCTGAGATTCCACTTGCAGGGAGCTTGGTCAGGGATCTGGGATCCCACAGGCCCAGTGGTGTTGCCAAACAAAAAAGAAAATAATCACAGGTTGAAACCCTATTCCCCCATGTGATGGTATTAAGAGGGGGGGCCTTTGAGAGGTGGCTAGATAATGAGGGTGGAGTTCTTATGCATGAGATTAACACTGTATAAAAGAGACCCCAGAGAGCTCCCGTGTCCCTTCCACCATGTGAGGACACAGAAAAATGACCATCCACGAACCAGGAAGTGAGTTTTCACCAGACACTAAATCCGCTAGTGCCTTGATCTTGAATTTACCAACCTCCAGAACTGTGAGAAACAAATTTCTGTGGTTTATGCTGTCATAATACCAGTTTATGATATTCTGTGCAACAGACTGAACAGAGACAGCAAATAATGCAAACATTTCCACAGTCAACATATAAATGCCACCCTCATTGTGACCATCAAGCCCCCTTCACAGGGAGAGGGTAGCAACCCCATGGCTCAGTCACAGCCATGATCTGTCTCATCTTTTCCACTCTGTTTCTCTTCACAGGTCTTGGTATGATTTGCAGCTTGCTTTTGCATGTATTCAGTTACAAGATTTACAATTACAGCTATACTTAGATTTAGTAGAGCTCTTCCGATCTTTCTGCCTTTGTTCTCTCCACTCACTGCCACTGTTTCTCCTCCCCAACACACACACACATTGTTTCCTTGCACCCAGCACAACCCTGGACCAGATGAGGTCACCTCGCCTGGGTTGGGATTGTGCTGCATCTTGAATGTTCCATTCTCTTGTAAGCTACTGTCGGCATCCATCAAAGCTGGACTTCCTGGTCACGCTCATGGGCCCTGTGATCCTCTCCTGCTCCTATCCATAAGATCAACAGCTGTGTTGGTCACAGTGACCACCTGGCTACTGTGACCACATCACTCACACGCCATGCTGTTTACACAAAGGCCCATAACTAACTGGCCAAACCAACTTGTTGGCTTCTTTACATGATGGACAAGACGCTTTACACAACCCCAGTACACTGGATGGGGAACGACCCACTTTCTGGCTCAATGCACTGGGAAAACTGTCCCCCAGAAACAAAGCAACTCTACGATGGTTCCTGTTTCCCTCCCTTCAATCTGCACCTCCCCATTCCTGTGGTGTCTGGGTATTAAGGAGCAGCTTCTGAGTCACAGGGAGAGCAGCCTTCCCAGCTGCAGCCTTTCAACATTTGATCCTTCAACCCTTGTCTCCTGCCTCCCACCATGTAGATGATATAATAAGGGCCCTGAACTAAAAAGGTCAGTTCGTATCAATCCCTCCATCTGCCCCTTAGAGAGTCTATCCCATAGAAACCCAGACTAAAAGGAAAGTCACTATAATATGCATCACAGACCATTTACTGAGTACTCACTCTTTTCAGGGCATTCTGTACAGCCCCAGGGACCCAGAGATGGCACAGACACTGTACTCATGGAGCTCCAATGGGGGGCTATGCATGTACATAGGTGTGTGTGTGTGTGTGTGCACGCACACACGCTTGATTTCTTCCCATATCACAGGCGAATTCTTTCACAAATAGTTACTGAGTGTCCCCATGTCAGACACCATGCCCTCAGCTGGGGAAGGAGTGTGGAATCTCTGTCCCATTCTGCAGATTACACTTTCACATACATAGTCCCACTTGTCTGCTTCCAGGCCTCTGGAATGTGAGCAGTATATGTTACAGGTCTTCCATCTTCCTAAAATGGAAAAGCTCCAAAACAGGATTATTGCTTAAGATGAGTCAGTCCAGAGAAAACATAATGAGAGTAAGGTATCCTGGACCACATTGATAGAGGAATCTCTTGAACCCCAATACCTACCCCCAGCATGCCAGTCCCCACAATGTCTACTTCTGCAGAGGGAGGGATGTAGGGAGGGAGAGGGATGTAGTGGTGAGGACTGCAGCTTCAGTCCAATCTGGTTTTACCATTACTGGCTCCACAGCACATGACTTAACCTTCCCATGCCTTGATGATTCTGCCTTCCACAAAACACTCGAACAGTCACACAATTGAGTCAAGTTCTTTGCTACTTTACAACAAAGATCACCTTTCCTTCAGTTTCCGATGACAATTCCTCATTTCTGTCTGAGACTCCATCAGAATGGCCATTACCAACCATTACTACCAGTGTTCTCTACTGTGATGTGTTGTGTAGGAAGATGGATGCTTCCTCTCCTGCTCCCTTTTCTTTGAATCCTCATGAGAATCACCTTTAAAAGCCCCTTCAGGAGAAAATATTTTCACACCATATGTATCTGATAAGGGGTTAATATCAAAATTATATGAAGAATTCATACAACTCAATAGCAAAAACAAACAAAATATAAAACAAAACACACAGATAATCAGATTAGAAAATGGGAAAAACACCTGAATAGATATTTTTCCAAAGATTTATAAATGGTCAACAGGAAAATGAAGAGGTGCTCAGCATCATTAACCGCCAGGGAAATGCAAATCAAAAATACACTGAAATATTATCTCACACCTGTTAAAATGATTAGTATCAAAAAGACAAGAGATAACATGTTTTGCCAAGGATGTGGAGCAAAGGAAATCTGTGTGCACTGTTGGTGGGAATTTAAATTGGTACGGCCATTGTGGAAAACAGTGTGGAGGTTTCTCAAAAAATTAAAAAATAGAACTCCCATATGATCCAGCATCCCACACGTGGGTACATATATACAGGAAATAAAATCACTATCTCAAAAAGGTATCTGTACTTCCATGTTCACTTGGAGCATTATTCATAATAATCAAGACATGGAAACAACTTAAGTATCCATCAATAGAAAAATGGATAAAGAAAATGTAATACACACACACACACACACTTGAATATTATTCAATCATAAAAAAATGAAGAAATCCTGTCATTTATGACACAAATGTACCTTGAAGATAGTCAAGTGAAATAAGCCAGAATGTGAAAAAGAAACACTGTATGATCTCACTTATATATGGAATCTAAAAAATCCAAACATAGAAACACAACAGAATGGTGACTGCCAGGGACTCAGGGGTGGGAGAAATGGGAGATTGATTATAAGGTAAGTAAGTTCTGGGAATCTAACACACAGCATGGTGACCTTCAGGGTTATGCACAAAATCCTTCAAGCTCGGCTTCAGCAGTACATTAACCAAGATATTCCAGATGTACAAGCTGGGTTTCGAAGAGGCAGATAAACCAGAGATCAAATTGCAAACATTTGTTGGATCATGGAAAAAGCAAGGGAGTTCCAGAAAAACATCTGCTTCATTGACTATGCTAAAGCCTCTGACTGTGTGGATCACAATAAACTATGGAAAATTCTTAAAGAGATGGGAATATCAGATCATCTTACCTGTCTTCTGAGAAACCTGTATGTGTGCCAAGAAGCAACAGTTAGAACCAGACATGAAACAACTGGTTCAAAATTGGGAAAGGAGTCTAACAATATTGTATATTGTCACCCTGCTTATTTAATTTATATGCAGAGTACATCATGCAAGATGCTGGGCTGGATGATGTACAAGCTGGAATCAAGATTGCCAGGAGTATTTACACCACAGAAACTGGCAAACACTACAAGTCAAGTCTCTTTTTTTCTTTCTGAAAAGCCAGTTTATCAGCACACCACTGACTAAATTTAAAAATAAGTAGCAAGATATATAACATAGGATAAATAAAATGATTAATTATATGAGCAAAAATATAGAAATATGTTTTATATACTTTTAATCCAGAAATTGATCTTTTGTATTTAATATTTGACCAAGTGGCCTCACATTCCTATTCAACTTTCTCCTATCCCTAACAACAACAACAAAAAAAACATAAGGACTCCAACAAATACACTGACATTTTTCAGCAGCATTTCAATCAGGAAATTTTATGCAAGATGTCTCTTTACATTGTCACAAATGGAAAGATTCAACTCGTCTACCAATCTGGAAAAACTGATTACACCATTGTATGCTCAACAGAATCAAGTGAGACTTAGGTGAATGAGCACAGTTTTATTACTAAGGATGAGAAGCCTAATCAAGAAGTGCTTTGCATTTCAGAGGTCACTAAATCTGCAATTTGTAGAGTTTGATGGTGTCCAAGGGGGGCCTATATCAAATCTCCACTCCAAAGCAGGCTTTCAGCCAGATAAAATGTTTCCTCAACTCACATACCAAGTGCTTATACTGGGAAAGCAAGTTAAACAAACCACAGGATATTATGGCTTGATTGCCTTCATGTTACAGTTCATGAAGAATGGAGCACAGTGCACCAATCCAAATGTCTCTCTTTCTGTCCATCAGAAAAAAATTTGCAAGAATCCACTGAACTCCCATTGCATAAACTCATCACATTCAAGCCAGCCAACCAAATCAAAGATTTTGAATCACAGTAAGAGTCTTAGCAAAGAAAGTTAATAATGTCTAGATAGAAACAACTCCCCGAAATAAAATATTTGAAGGCAGCACTAATAACTAGAAAAAGCTTTCTATCATTAAAAATTGCAAGTTTGTTATTTAAGAGTAGGAAATTTAAGAAATATGTGACCTGACCCCTTAACTCTTAAGAGATGCAATGATTTTCCTGCAATTACTTAAGGCAAATGCATTTATAACACTTCCTGCTCAAAGTAAATTTAATGAGATTAAAAAAAAAGAAAAGATTGGGAGCCAGAAGGCTTGAGGTCAAATAATAACTCTACCCCTTAAAAGATGTCTGGCCCTGGAGAATTCAATCTTCTTCCCTTTGCAATTATTGTCACCGTGAAGGAAAATGCTGTGGCTGCTTCCTGAAGTAGATGATCTATGCTTATGGGTCTGGAAACAGATTTACCTGGAGCCCTTCCCAGGTGGTGCTAGTGGTAAAGAACCCACCTGCCAGTGCAGAAGACATAAGAGACACAGGCTTGAACCCTGGGTCAGGAAGATCCTCTGGAGGCATGGCATCCCACTCCAGTATTTCCTGCCTGGAAAATCCCATGGACGGAGGAGCCTGACAGGCGATAGTCCATAGGGTTGCAAAGAGTCAGACATGACTGAAGTGACTTAGTACAGCATATCATATCACTGGATTACAGAAATTCATATGTGAAAAGGTCTGGTCAACTCCCTCATTTTGTATTTAGGAAACTGAGGTTCTAAAAGTAGGCAGATTCATTAGTACACTCAGATCCATGTCCTCACAAAGAAAATGCAGAATGTCTCAGGAATTCCCACAAAATTGTTCCTATCCCTTTCCTATGGTCTTTGTCTTGCCTTCCCCCAGAAGCTCTTTCATCCATGTTTAATCACTCCATTTAGATTCCTACAAGATTCTTCCCTGTACACTTCTCATCTGTTGTAGCATGGAGCCAGGTCCACTGTAAATACCTATCCAAAACTGGTTGAATGAATGGTCAATCAGTTAATAGAAATCAAATATATTAGTCCGATTCATCAATGTATAACCTTTAAAAAAAATCATGTGGAAGAATCATAACATTTCTTCTGCTTCAGGATAAGAACTGAAAACAATCTGCAACAAAAGAGACTGAAGAGCATGTTTTACACGCTCTTTTTTAATGCAGAATGCTCAGTGTCGATGGGCACATCGCTGACAGTGTTAGTGTTGTTGTTGTTTTGGTTTTGTCAACTAAGTGCCTTTGTGGTGTGCTTCAAAGTTACATTAGAAGAAAAGTTCCCAGGGAGGCAAGGAAAAAAAAAAAAAACCTTTTTGAGGAAACTTGAAGAAAGACCAGGACAGAAGAGCAATTGACATAAGGGTCAATTATTTTCCAACCCTTTATAAGAAAACTCTGCCAACTAAAATTAAACCATGGGATTCTGCCGCCTGCCCCTTTATAGAGGGTGATGGGACTAATATAGAAATGATTTTGTATTGCATTCTTCATTCTTTTTTATTTGCATCCAAATCTGCTATACTTCAGCAATTATGCTAAATATCGATTTACAATTTCTCTCAGTTTATTCTAATTAGGCATCCAGATGTAATCCATCAGGTTATTTTATTTATGGCCTTAATATTAATAGTGTGGCGGCTGCTGCTGCTAAGTCGCTTCAGTCGTGTCCGACTCTATGCGACCCCATAGATGCAGCCCACCAGGCTCCGCCGTCCCTGGGATTCTCCAGGCAAGAACACTGGAGTGGGTTGCCATTAATAGTGTGGAGTGACTGTAAAAACAAAGCTAGTCTCCAAACTATGCTGACTGCTGGCAAGATAGTTTTTGCAGTGTTCACAGATGAGACAAGAGAAAAACAGGTCATGGGGAGTCAGCAGGGCTGAGACACACTAAGGTTGACTAATTGTCTATAAGAACTGACTTGAGCCACCAAGCTCTTCTCTGGAGACTTAAGAAACTTTTATCTTTTGATAACAAAACAATTATTTTGCCACTTCAAAAAATATTCATTAATAGAAGAATAATATCCAACCTAAGGAAGAGGACTAGGCTATTTGGAGGAAAGGTGACCAACAGGAAAGTTCTAGAAACCAATAATTTTTATCACTAGCATTTATTGATCATTTCCTTTTTTTTAGTGCACAGTAAATTCTCTATGTTAGTTGTTGTTGCTTAGTCACTCTTTGTGACCCTATGGACTGTACCCTCCAGGTTCCTCTGTCCATGGGATAATCCAGGCAAGAATCTTGGAGTAAGTTGCCATGTCTTCCTCCAGGGGATCTTCCAGACCAAGGGATCTAACCCACATCTCCTGTGTCTCCAGTATTGGCAGGTAAATTCTTTACCACTGAGCCATCTGGGAAGCCCAAACTCTCTATATAACATGCACTGTATATTTTAACTCTCAAAACAACCCTGCAAAGTACTATTATCCTCCTTCTTCATAGATGAATAAACAGATGTAGAGTAGTTATTATGGACAATTAGCTCACAACTGGAGAAGGCCATGGCACCCCACTCCGCTACTCTTGCCTGGAAAATCCCATGGGCAGAGGAGCCTGGTAGGCTGCAGTCCATGGGTCACGAAGAGTTGGACACAACTGAACGACTTCACTTTCACTTTTCACTTTCATGCATTGGAGAAAGAAATGGCAACCCACTCCAGTGTTCTCGCCTGGAGAGTCCCAGGGCTGGGGAAGCCTGATGGGCAGCCGTCTCTGGGGTCGCACAAATTCGGACACGACTGAAGTGACTTAGCAGCAGCAGCAGCAGCAGCTCACAACTAGTTAAAAGGCTATTCTGAAATCAAACAAAGGGCTGTTGTGCTTTAATCACTAAACTGAAGTATGTTCTATGAGGTACAACTGCCCCACAGAGCTCAGCCTGGAGAAGGAAAGGCATGTAGGGTGTGAACAGTCAGCCTGTAAAAGGTGCTAAGAAGGCAGGACTGTGACAAGGGATGAGTGAAAGTTCAGGGAGGATATGTTAGCTCAGTAAAAAAGAAAATTATTTAAAAATCAAAGGAAGGACCTGTAAGATGGTGTGCCCCACACTCCCAGGACTGGATGGTTTTGTGAGAGCAGTGAAGAACTTTAACAGGGAAACAGTACAACCAGATTACCCTAACCCTCTTTCTAACACCAAATTCCTTCTGTTGTGTCTTGAGGAGGCAGAGTACAGTAGGTAGTTGAGAGTCTGACCTCTCTAGTCTGGTTTCCTGAGTTTGAACCTTACTAGACTAGCAATCAGAGGCAAGAGTCACAGTACAGTTCAGTTCAGTCCCTCAGTCGTGTCTGACTCTTTGCAACCCCATGAACTGCAGCACACCAAGCTTCCCTGTCCATCACCCACTCCCAGAGCTTACTCAAACTCATGTCCATCAAGTTGGTGATGCCATCCAACCATCTCATCCTCTGCCATCCCCTTCTCCTGCCTTCAATCTTTCCCAGCACCAGGGTCTTTTCCAATGAGTCAGTTCTTCATATGAGGTGGCCAAAGTATTAGAGCTTCAGCATCAGTCCTTCCAATGAATATTCAGCACTGATTTCCTTTAGGATTGACTGGTTGTATCTCCTTGCAGTCCAAAGGACTCTTAAGAGTCTTTTCCAATACCACAGGCAAGGGTTAAATAATGGAAATAGTAATAGTATTATTTCAGAAACTCAGAGCATCATATTGTTCAATCTTTACATACCATTTACCCAGTACATAGAAAATGCTCAATGAATGTTAGAAGTTACCATTGGTTATACTCATCCCCTCTCATCATCACTTTAAACCCAAACTGAAATAATATTACATGGGTTAAATCTAATTATTCTTAAAAACTTCCAACATGAGTACTTTCTTCCCATATTTAACTTTCCCCACTGACAGGAAAGGCTTCCCTGGTGGCTCAGATGATAAAGAATCTGCCTGCAATGCAGGAGACCTGGGTTTGATCCCTAGGTCAGAAAGATCTCCTGGAGAAGGGAATGGGTACTAGCCACTCCAGTATTCTTGCCTGGAGAATCCCATGGACAGAGGAGCCTGGTGGGCTACAGATCATGGGGTTGCAAAGAGTCAGACACGATTGAGTGACTAAGTACACATGTACATTGGCAGGAAAAATCTTCCTTAAGGAGGCTATGCTCAAAATCTACTTATCCCTATTTGTTCCTCAAAAAGGGGTTAATTGTTATCCTCTCAGGAATGGGTTCCATAAATCTAAACAGTATATTTTTGAAGTGAGAAAGCCAGAGTCCTTAATTGTCCTTTTTCTATATTAAAACTCCATGAGAGCATTAACTTTGTCCTACTCACTAGGACCTAGTGCTCTGGTTACATGGTACAATGGAAACTACTTTTTGAATATACAAATATTTTTGCTCTTTGTATCTCTTCAAATTCTTTCTAGTTGTAAATACCCATTTTGAGTTAAGAAGTCATAAAACTAGTATTTTAGAGAGGAAGGATCTGAAAACCCTTCATGTTATTCCATTTGTATAGAAACCAGAAACCCATGTCAAAGAGGTAACTTTCAGGAGTGGGGGATATTTTCTAAAATCTAGTATGGAAGTAATTGTCTCCTCTATTTCATTAATATCCTATTTGCTTTAATCCACTGATCCAAGCTAGGATACAAAGTATTGCAAGTAGTATATTGCCACTCCTTGATGTTATAAATGATTACATTTGGGAAGCCTCTTTTTTCCCTTAATCTGAAATTGTCTATGTAACTCTCATTCAGATTACCTATTCAAATTCACTGAAAGAATATTGAATTTTGATTTTATTGGCTTCTGGATGTCCATATTTTCCAAAGCTAATTGTATGTTTGCACTTAATATTCAGCTCCTCGCTGGGTGAGTGATAATCACGATAGCTCTAGGCATGGGACCGACCAATCAGTGAGCAATCAACTGACATCTGTGGGTATGTCCCACAAGCCATTGTGCACTTGGCCAAAAACAAAAAAACATGCTGTGTTCTCTAATGTACTTTTAAGAATATCGTATGAGGGAAAAAACTAAAACTGTACTAAAGAATTTCTGCAAAACTTCTGTTGTTTATGTCCCCCAAAGTTTAAGTCAGTTTCACAAGGCCTGGGTTTCTTTTTAAAATGTCATGTTATTTCTAATCATTTTCAAGACCATGTCACCAGTGAGTTGTCCACTCACCCCCACCATCTGGAATCAGAAATATCCAGTTTAAGTCTTATACTGCTACTTTTGCTTTTTGAGTTTTGACAAGTTGTTTAGTCACAATTATCCTCAGTTTCCTCATCTGTAAAAGGGGGGAAATAATAGTGCCTCACCCATAGAACTTAAAGATTAAACTTTGAAAGGTTACAAGGTTAAAGATTAAATAAGAAAGTGCCAATAAAGCACTTAGTACAGGGCATAGCATCATTTGCTGCTGTAGTGTTTAGCAATGTTTTATTCTGAAAGGAACCACATATATACCTGTGCTCAGGTAGGGGTAAACACACCATGCTTTGGGATTATAGAGGAGGTACATCAAGAGTTGAGAGTACAGGGACAATTGAAAAAAATAGGAATGAAATGAAGTCTGAGCCAGTAGAAGGAAGTCTAATAAATGCCAGGCTATGTGAAGAAAGGGTGAAGGAATTCACATCAAGACTGTTATAGGAAGAGGGAATATATGCAAAAGCTCAGGGATGAGAGAGCACCCTGGTCCCAGACTTTACCCTGTAGTCCAGCCAGGTTCTCCTGCCCCAGATGGAGCTTCCATTTCCACATCCATTGCATACACACACACACACACACACACACACACACACACTCTTTCAGAGCCTCCATGGGAAGCATGGAGGATTTCACTATTTCAAAGGCCAGAGGATAAAACTGAGTGGAGGCTGGTAGTACACCTCTGAGGTTCACACAGTTTTATGCAACAAGGTGCTTATTAGGTAATAGGCCCGGGCTGTTGAAAGGTTACAAGGGATCTTTGAGGTCTTTGCCCTCAAACTACTTAAAATCCAACTGAGGAAATACAAGCATACCTCAGAAATATTGCAGGTTTGGTTTCAAATCACTGCAATAAAGTGACTATTGCAATAAAGTATTATAATAAAGTGAGCTACATGGTTTTTTCCCTTCCTGGTACATAAAGAAGTTATGCTTATAATCTGTATTCTATTAAGTATGCAACAGCATTATATTAAAAACACCTTTATTAAAAATATTTTATTGCTAAAATATGCTAACCATAGTCTGAGTCTTCAGAGAGTAATCTTTTTGCTATTCGAGGGTCTTGCCTTGATCTTGATGTTGACTGCAAGGTGGTGACTGTGGCAATGTCTTAAAAAAAGACAATGAAGTTTGCTGGATCAATTGACTTTTTGATGAAAAATTTCTCTGTAGCACGTAATGCTGTTTGACAGTATTCTTTGCTCATCCATAAGATGCAACTCCTCAGCCATTAACATTTTACCATGAGATTTCAGCAATTCAGTCGCCTCTTCAGGCCACATTTCAAATCCCAGTTCTCTTGCTATTTTCACATCTGCAGTGACTTTCTTCACCAAAGTCTTGAACACTTCAAAGTCATCTACAAGAGTTGGAATCAACTTCTTTCAAGCTTCTGTAAATGTTGGTATTTTGACTCTTCCCATGAATCACAAATATTTGTAATGACATCTAGAGTAGTGAATACTTTCCAGAAGGTTTTCAATTTATTTTACCCAGACCCATCAGAAGAATCATTATTTATGGCAGTTATAGCCTTACAAAATATGTTTCTTAAATAACATGACAAAACTGAAATTACTATTTGGTCCATGGGCTGCAGAAAGTATGTTATATTAGCAGGCATAACAGCATTAATCTTATACGTCTCTATTAGAGCTCTTGGGTGACCAGGTGCATTGACAATGAGCAGTATATTTTGAAAGGAATCTTTTTTTTCTAAGTAGTAGATATCAACAGTGAGCTTAAAATATTTAGTAAACCATTTTGTCAAAGATGTGCTGTCATCCAGGCTTTGATGTCCCATTAATAGAGCAGACACAAAGTAGATTTCACATAATTCTTAAGGACTTTAGGAGTCTCTGAATGGTAAATAAGCGTTAACTTCAGCTTAAAGTCACCAGTTGCACTAGCCACTAACAAGAGAATCAGCCTGTCCTTTGAAACCAAGCATAGACTTCTTCTCTCTACCTATGAAAGCTCTAGATGGCATTTTCTCCCCCATATAAGCCTGTTTTTATCTACACTGAAAATCTGTCATTTGATGTAGTCACCTTTATTAGTTAGTTATCTTTGCTGGATTTTCTTGATACTTACCGCTTCACTGTGTACCTTTATGTTACAAAGATGGCTTCTTAAAGCTCATGAACCAGTTTCTGCTATAATAGCTTCAAACTTTTCTGCCTTCCTCACCTCTATCAACCTTCATAAAAGTGAAGAAAGTTAGGGCCTTGCTCTGGATTAGGCTTTGGCTTAGGGAAATATAGCTGGCTTGATCTTCTATCCAGATCCCTATGCAGCAATAACACTGTTTCATTTTCTTATCTTTCATGTGTTCACTGGAGTTGCACTTTTCATTTCCTTCGAGAACTTGTCCTTTGCATTCACAGCTTGACTAACTGTTTGGTGTAAGAGGTCTAGCTCTTAGCCCATCTTGGCCTTTGACTTGCCTTTTTCACTAAGCTTAATAATTTCTAGCTTTTGAGAGATATATGACTCTTCCTTTCACTAGAACACTTAGAGGCTATTGTTAAGGTTATTAATTGGCCTAATTTCAATATTGTTGTACCTCAGGGAATTGAGAGGCACAAGGAAAGGGAGAGAGATGAGTGACCTTCTGGTTGCTAGAACAGCCAGAACACACACAACAATCATCAATTAGGTTTGCCGTCTTATATGGGCCAGTTCATGGAGCCCCAAAACAAGTACAGTAGTATAGCAAAGATCACAGATCATGGTAACAAATATAAGAATGAAAAATTTGAGACATTGCAAGAATTACCAAAATGTGATGCAGAGACATGTAGTAAGCAAATGCTTTGGGGAGGAAAAAAATGGTGCCAATAAACTGCTCCATGAAAGGTTGCCACAAACCTTCAATTTGTAAAAAGCAATATCCTTGAAATGTGATAAAGTGAAACACAGTAAAATGAGATATGCCTGCAATGGAAGGACAGTCGGATGTGCTATAATCATAATAGCTTATCGTACTTGGCATATATGATCTTATTTAATCTTCAAAACACCCTATGCACCAGATTTTTAACTCCATTTCACAAATAAGTGAACTATGCCCACATAGGATGAGTATCCTAGGAGAACTGAAATCAAAACTGGGTCTTGAATGACAAGTCAATTGTTGAGGGAGAAAATAAATGTAAATGGGTGATGACAAGGGCAGAAATGCTATCCAGACTCATCTTAAGAAAGGAAAATATTATATACAAAATGTCCCAAAGAGATAGAACACAAATCCCCAGTACTCAAGTTGAAACTTGTTAAGTATTTACCATAGCATTAGTGCAATCAAAGAGAGCTGGATTCTACAGTATTACTAAATCATCAGTTAAGTCAGTTAGATATTATATGTCAAATAGGCTTCAGTGGGTTGTCTTGGTTTAGAAGTCTGGTCATTGTTTATATTTGACCTTGGAATATAACCTCATATAGATGCAAAGAGTTCCTTAAAAAAAATAAGAAAAAGAAAACAAAACACCAGCCACTAATGAGGGCAAAACCAATAAAGTTACCAAGTGTGTTGGGTGGGAAAGGCTAATATAATCAACCTCTTTAAAGATTGTCTCACTCCTCTAAAATGTAATTCTTATGTGCAGTAGTGAGACTTAAAATAGTAAGGACATCCAGTCAAAGGTTAAAGAGGTTGACTAAGTCTTAAATGATCAATCATTTTTTAAAAAGTATCTATAAAATTCACCAGTCCTTCTAGCATTTGTCACTTCAATGTATGATGCAGTTTTCTGAGTTTGTCCTTAGTTCTTGAATTAGATAAGAAAACTAAGTATTCTGGAGAAGTAAAAATGCTCTGGGTCAGAGTTTCCATTTTATAAAAATTCTCAGTTGTCCAGATCATGGTTTCTTTAAAAGGACAGTTTCATTTTCAAGGTTATGAATAGGTGGATCAGTGCTAATTTTCATTGTAAAAATCCATGAATTTAAAAACAGGTTACCATTTAAAATAAATTAGTTTAACTGAACAAGAAAGTGATTTATGGACTAGAAATACATTAATCTCCCCTCTCAGTTAGTTTAGTGAATTTCTACTTATTTTGAGCTGTATATTTACATATTTTTGGTTGATGTACTTCAAGAATGAAATTTTAAGGATTTGATAATTATTCTTATAATAATCATTTCATAATATATACATATATAAAATCATCATTGTTCACTTTAAACTTATACGCCGTTATTTGTCAATTACATCTCAACAGAGCTTGAAAAATAAAACCAGAGGAAAAAACAAACAGAGAAAAATACATATGCAGCATATGCTTTGCACAAAGATCAAAGTAAATACACAACAGCTGCCATTCATGAGTCTGTAACATGTGCCAACATTCCTGCAAGGGAGGTATTTATATTTACCCCATTTTTTGAAAGAGGAAAGTGAGACACAAAGGAAATTGACTTTCTTGAGTTCACATAAGGCACAACTGAGATTCAAACCTCTCTTTCTGACTCCAAACATGCTCCTCTTTCTACTGTGGCATGTTTACTTCCTATTTTTTTTAATGAAACATTGAGTTTCCTCTTGGAATATCATTTCTTTTCATTTTCAGTTCAGTTCAGTGGCTCAGTCGTGTCCATCTCCTTGCAACGCCATGAATCGCAGCATGCCAGGCCTCCCTGTCCATCACCAATTCCTGGAGTTCACCCAGATTCACACCCATCGAGTCAGTGATGCCATCCAGCCATCTCATCCTCGGTCGTCCCCTTCTCCTCCTGCCCCCAATCCCTCCCAGCATCAGGGTCTTTTCCTATGAGTCAACTCTTCCCGTGAGGTGGCCAAAGTACTGGAGTTTCAGCTTTAGCATCATTCCTTCCAAAGAACACTCAGGACTGATCTCCTTCAGAATGGACTGGTTGGATCTCTTTGCAGTCCAAGGGACTCTCAAGAGTCTTCTCCAACACCACAGTTCAAAAGCATCAATTCTTCGGCACTCAGCCTTCTTCACAGTCCAACTCTCACATCCATTCATGACCACTGGAAAAATCATAGCCTTGACTAGATGGACCTTCGTTGCAAAGTAATGTCTGTGTTTTTGAATATGCTATCTAGGTCGCTCATAACTTTCCTTCCAAGGAGTAAGCGTCTTTTAATTTCATGGCTGCAATCACCATTTGCAGTGATTTTGGAGCCCCCAAAAATAAAATCTGACACTGTTTCCACTGTTTCCCCATCTATTTCCCATGAAGTGATGGGACCAGATGCCATGATCTTTGTTTTCTGAATGTTGAGCTTTAAGCCAACTTTTTCACTCTTCTCTTTCACTTTCATCAAGAGGCTTTTTAGTTCTTCACTTTCTGCCATAAGGGTGGTGCCATCTGCATATCTGAGGTGACTGATATTTCTCCCAGCAATCTTGATTCCAGTTTGTGTTTCTTCCAGTCCAGCGTTCCTCATGATGTACTCTGCATATAAGTTAAATGAGCAGGGTGACAATATACAGCCTTGATGTACTCCTTTTCCTATTTGGAACCAGTCTGTTGTTCCATGTCCAGTTCTAACTGTTGCTTCCTCACCTGCATTTAGGTTTCTCAAGAGGCAGGTCAGGTGGTCTGGTATTCACATCTCTTTCAGAATTTTCCAGTTTATTGTGATCCACACAGTCAAAGGCTTTGGCATAGTCAATAAAGCAGAAATAGATGTTTTTCTGGAACTCTCTTGCTTTTTCTGTGATCCAGGGGATGTTGGCAATTTGATCGAGAAATACAAAAAAAAAATAAGGACAGTTTTCATACACTTCTAATCCTGCAGATACTTTAAACCTTTGCTTGTTTTCCCTTTTAAGCGTTCCAGCCTTCTGCCCACACTCCCCAGGACAATTTTTTAATGTTCTTCAGTCCCATACCCCAGCTTCCTTCTTAAGCTGCCCTGCTCCCTGTCACTTGGGATCCTTGGGACTTTGGGATCAGTTCTTCCTCCTTGCTCTTGTATTTGGCCCTGAAACCAGACTTCTTCCCTTCTGAGTCAATATCCTCACTAAGAAGTGGAACCTCAAACCCCTTCCTACAGACTGTAGCCTGAGATTAGCCTCGCCCACTCCTTAAACCTACTTCCAATTCTGGAAGATAGCAGTTCAGTTCAGTTGCTCAGTCGTGTCCGACTCTTTGCGACCCCATGAATCGCAGCACGCCAGGCCTCCCTGTCCATCACCAACTCCCAGAGTTTGCTCAGACTCACGTCCATTGAGTCCGTGATGCCATCCAGCCATCTCATCCTCGGTCGTCCCCTTCTCCTCCTGCCCCCAATCCCTCCCAGCATCAGGGTCTTTTCCAATGAGTCAACTCTTCCCGTGAGGTGGCCAAAGTACTGGAGCTTCCGTTTTAGCATCATTCCTTCCAAAGAAATCCCAGGGTTGATCTCCTTCAGAATGGACTGGTTGGATCTCTTTGCAGTTCAAGGGACTCTCAAGAGTCTTCTCCAACACCACAGTTCAAAAGCATCAATTCTTCGGCGCTCAGCCTTCTTCACAGTCCAACTCTCACATCCATACATGACCCCAGGAAAAACCATAGCCTTGACTAGACGGACCTTAGTCTGCAAAGTAATGTCTCTGCTTTTGAATATACTATCTAGGTTGGTCATAACTTTTCTTCCAAGGAGTAAGCATCTTTTAATTTCATGGCTGCAGTCACCATCTGCAGTGATTTTGGAGCCCAAAAAAATAAAGTCTGACACTGTTTCAACTGTTTCCCCATCTATTTCCCATGAAGTGATGGGGCCAGATGCCATGATCTTCGTTTTCTGAATGTTGAGCTTTAAGCCAATACTGGAGCTTCAGTTTTAGCATCATTCCTTCCAAAGAAATCCCAGGGTTGATCTCCTTCAGAATGGACTGGTTGGATCTCCTTGCAGTCCAAGGGACTCTCAAGAGTCTTCTCCAACACCACAGTTCAAAAGCATCAATTCTTCTGCGCTCAGCCTTCTTCACAGTCCAACTCTCACATCCATACATGACCACAGGAATAACCATAGCCTTGACTAGACGGACCTTAGTCGGCAAAGTAATGTCTCTGCTTTTGAATATACTATCTAGGTTGGTCATAACTTTTCTTCCAAGGAGTAAGCGTCTTTTAATTTCATGGCTGCAGTCACCATCTGCAGTGATTTTGGAGCCCAAAAAAATAAAGTCTGACACTGTTTCAACTGTTTCCCCATCTATTTCCCATGAAGTGATGGGGCCAGATGCCATGATCTTCGTTTTCTGAATGTTGAGCTTTAAGCCAAAATTTTCACTCTTCTCTTTCACTTTCAACAAGAGGCTTTTTAGCTCCTCTTCACTTTCTGCCATAAGGGTGGTGTCATCTGCATATCTGAGGTGAATGATATTTCTCCCGGCAATCTTGATTCCAGTTTGTGTTTCTTCCAGTCCAGCATTTCTCATGATGTACTCTGCATATAAGTTAAATAAGCAGGGTGACAATATACAACCTTGACGTACTCCTTTTCCTATTTGGAACCAGTCTGTTGTTCCATGTCCAGTTCTAACTGTTGCTTCCTCACCTGCATACAGATTTCTCAAGAGGCAGGTCAGGTGATCTGGTATTCCCATCTCTTTCAGAATTTTCCACAGTTTATTGTGATCCACATAGTCAAAGGCTTTGGCATAGTCAATAAAGCAGAAATAGATGTTTTTCTGGAACTCTCTTGCTTTTTCCATGATTCAGCGGATGTTGGCAATTTGACCTCTGGTTCCTCTGCCTTTTCTAAAACCAGCTTGAACATCAGCCAGGGTCAAAGCTCTCAGTGTCAAGTCTGATTGAGGGAGAGGGAGAGTTTTTATAAGAAAGAATTTAACAGTGATAACCTTATGTAAATCCCTATGAATTGTGGTGAAAAAGCCATTTGCTGGCAGTTAGAGACAACCCACTCCAGTACTCTTGCCTGGCAAATCCCATGGACAGAGGAGCCTGGTAGGCTGTAATCCATGGGGTCGCTAGGAGTCGGACACGACTGAGCGACTTCACTTTCACTTTTCACTTTCATGCATTGGGGAAGGAAATGGCAACCCACTCCAGTGTTCTTGCCTGGAGAATCCCAGGATGGGGGAGCCTGGTGGGCTGCCGTCTCTGGGGTTGCACAGAGTCGGACACGACTGAAGCAACTTAACAGCAGAGACAGAGAGCCTAATTTCAAGCAGGAAAAAACACTCAAACTCACTTTTTAAAAGATTTTGGAGATGAACAGAGATAAATCAGAAATTAATTTCTTACTTAGAATTGAAAGGCAAAGATCTTTCAGTTAAGAAAGGAAATCCTAGTGCCCACACTTGGTATCATATCCAAGGTTCTAAAACCTGAGCAAAAGAGTCTTGAAAGAGACAAAAACAAATTTGAAGTATCAACTTCTCAGGTAAGCCAGATTTTGCTTGGTTTTACAGCACCCTTGCCTGCTCCTAAGGGTTTGTCAACTAAATAAATAAACAATGTTGTCTTCTTTCACTTATTCAAAGTCACAACTGGCTACTCTTACCCTGGCAATGATGATTTTAAAGGATACTTTTTACTTTTTAAAAATGTGTCCAGATATCTTTTCTCCCCTCTTTCAAAACTCTTCCCCCAAATTTAATCTCTCCAGCATACCTTGTCCAATTAATCCAACTCTACATCTGGCTCAGGACTTGGGTATGGTAGTTCTCCTACAGAAAGCTGGGCTTGCTCACATACGTTGCATCTAAGCTCTCAGGCACTCAGCACATTAACACTTTCTATGTGCTAGGCCCTGTGCTAAATGCTTTAAAGTATTTCATTCAGTCCTCACAAAACCTACAAAGCAGACATATGTTACACAAGGATGAAAAAAAAACAAGTCAGAGACATGATAGAGAATTTACTTAGGGTCACATAGCAGCTATGTGGCAAATCTCAACTCAGACTACCCATATCCTGAGCCAGACAGCTCATTACTGAGGCTCTGCACCAGACACTGTTGACTGGCTCCCAGAAACCTTTCCAAAACCATTCTCTCTTGCCTGTTGCCCACAGATGTTAGGAAAGTCAAACCTATTCTTTCCCACTCTGGTAAGTAGGCATGTTCATTGATGCAGTTCTTGGGCAACAAGAATAAAGGAAAGTCTAATGAAAACTTCTAGAAATGTTTTCCTCCCAGACTAAAAGAAAGCCATCTTTTTCTTTACTTTCCTTTGTATTTTTTAAAATTTATTTATTTCTAATTGGAGGATAGTTACAATATTATCCTTTACAATATTATGCGGTTTCTGCCACACATCAATATGAGTCAGCCACAGATATACAAATGTCCCCTCCCTCTTGAAACTCCATCCCACCTCCTACCCCATTCCACTCTTCTAGGTTATCACAGAGCACCAGTTTGAGCTCCTTGCACCATACAGCAAATTCCCACTGGCTCTCTATTTTATATATGGTAATATATATGTTTCCATACTCTCTCAATTCATCCCACCCTTTCCTTCCCCTTCTGTGTCCATAATTCTGTTCTCTATGTCTGTATCTCCACTGCTGCCCTGAAAATAGATTCATTCGTATCATCTTTCTAGATTTCATATATATGCATTAATATATGATATTTGTTTTCTCTTTCTGACTTACTTCACTCTGTATAATAGGCTTTAGGTTCATCCACCTCATTAGAACTGAAAAAGTCATTTTTTTAATCCATGTTTTTCCTTTCAGTTTTGGATGGTTTTATAAAGCTATTGTACATGGATCTAGGATGGTCATCTTGGTACCATAAGGAAAAGACCAAAAAAATTTAAAATAAGGACCTTGATATAAAGTAGAACCTTGATATGATAAAAAATTTAAAAATATGAAAAATTTAAAATAAGGACCTTGATATGATAAAATTTCACAACTACTTGTGAAATAAACAGTAAGTGTTGTTATAATTTTAAGTGAAAGTGTTAGTTGCTCAGTTGTGTCCAACTCTTTGTGACCCCATGGACTGTAGCCCTCCAGGCTCCTCTGTCCATGGAATTCTCCAGGCAAGAATACTGGAGTGGGTAGCCATTCCCTTCTCCAGGGTATCTTCCTGACCCAGGGATCCAACCTGGGTCTCCTGCTTTGCAGGCAGATTCTTTACCATCTGAGCCACCAGAGAAGCCATTTGGCTTTCTGTTACTTGCCAGTGAAAATATTCCTGTCTGATACCTACTAATCACCCTGTTGCCCAAGGATGGCAAAATTTAAGGAAGGTCAGTGACTTTCAAATATTTTTTAAAAAATAAAACGTACTATTCTGGTCTTTTCTAGAACTCAAATGACTTTCTGGAGCTAAATATGTGCTGAATATGATAACATAGTAAGCACTCAGCAAATATTAATTGAATTGATGAGCAAATGTACTCTTGGAATTTACCATAAATGGTCACTAAAACAGGTGACATCTGTCAGCAATTCCTGAGCTAAATCCTAGGGCTATTGGAAAAACACAAGATACAGAAAGGTGTGGTCTATACCCTCACAGAGTTTGCAGTTTAGTTAGAAGTAGGAAGACAACTGGAACACTATGAGGGCAGTGCCCATATGGTACTTTAAAACTGTAGAGTCTTAGAAACAGCTTTTTTTAAAAATAGAGCTCTGATAGTATCACTTAAAAATAGGAATATTCCACAGAAAAATGAAGAAGAAAGAAAATGACCAAAATGATTATTTATGAATGGGAGGATTTCAAGCAATTTTCATTTCCCTCTTTGAATTTTTCCACATAGAAAAACTTCAAAATATAGATACGTATAAGAGGGAAAATAAAAAATCTATTGTGTCACTAGTACCAAGAGATTTGAGATCCTTTCTAAGTCTATTATTCTAATTTACAGCAGATTAGTTTTATTTGAATCTAAGCAACAGGAACAATATTATTGTAAATATCTTGGAGCAAGCTATGAAAAGAGACAACTTCTTAAAATGAGAGTCACATAATATTCACAAATATGAAATATTATCATCCATGGTATATAGAGAATGCCAAATTAACTGCTACTATAAAACATTATGATTCAATTCAATTTAAAATCCTTAGCTTTTAATGCTGTTTCATAACTACTATGTGCAATTTATATTGTCTGTTTAGTTCCCTGCTGTGTCTTCTCTTGTTTCAATATTTTGCCCTAAGAATTTTCATTAATTATAAATATTTATTACTATTATAAGAAAATAATAACCTTCATAGAGAAATGGATCACCAGCTTCAAATGTTCAATTTTCTATCCCAAGTCGTGTCAGACACTGAGAGGTGGGGAGTAATTTGATTACTAATCAGACTTAACAAAAGAAAAGCTCAACACTTACCAGTAAAGATCATTGACTTATTGCCTTAATTATTTCTCTTCACTTAGTCCTTTAATCATATTTTCTGTTTGCTTTCATTTTTATCTCCCTTTTGGAATTTCTGGCTTGCAATCTCCCTATGACCCTCATATTGTTAAATTACTTATTTTCAGTGATCCTACATGTGTCATAAAAACCATCTTCAGCTTTAGAAGGACCAAGTTGGGGGAAAAAAATAGCATCAGGAGTTGCAAACAGGTAGTATGATTCTGCTGCTGCTGCTGCTGCTGCTAAGTCGCTTCAGTTGTGTCTGTCTCTGTGCGACCCCATAGACGGCAGCCCATGAGGCTCACCCGTCTCTGGGATTCTCCAGGCAAGAACACTGGAGTGGGTTGCCATTTCCTTCTCCAATGCATGAAAGTGAAAAGAGAAAGTGAAGTCGCTCAGTCGTGTCTGACTCTTAGCAACCCCATGGACTGCAGCCCACCAGGCTCCTCTGTCCATGGGATTTTCCAGGCAAGAGTACTAGGGTTTCCATAACAAGTACTGCAGACTGGATTGTTTAAACAGAAATGTACTGTCTCATAGTTCTAGAGGCTGGAAGTCCAACATCAAGTTGTCAACAGGGTTGATTTCTTCTGTGGGCCATGAGGGAAGGATAAGCCCCAGGCTTTCTCTTGGGCCTACAGATGGCCATCTTCTCCCACTACCTTCTCATGGTCTTCTCTCTGTATGTATGTGTCTGTGTTCTAATCTCCTCTTCTTACAGGGACAACAGTCATATTCAATTGAGGCCCACACCATTGGCCTCATTTCAACTTAATTAACTCTTTAAAGACTTCCCTGGTGGCTCAGACAGTAAAGCGTCTGTGTACAATGAGGAGACCTGGGTTCGATCCCTGGGTCAGGAAGATTCCCTGGGGAAGGAAATGGCAACCCACTCCAGTATTCTTGCCTGGAGAATCCCATGGATGGAGGAGCTTGGTGCAGGCTAATTTCCATGGGGTCGCAAAGAGTTGGGCATGACTGAGGGACTTCACTTTCACTTTCATTTACAAATATAGTTATAGCTGAAGTATTGGGTGTTAGGCTTCAACATAAAAATTTGTAGGGAGAGGAGAGACAAAATTTAGCCCCAAACACAGCTATAACCAGAAAGGTGATCGATTTAAGCAGGTAACATGGACTTAGACAAAGATACCAAAGAACATGCTTCCTGGGTTCAAAGAAATGCAAGCTACTGCACTTTGACTCTGAATTATCTGTGCTGACAAATGGAAAAGATCATTGATGATCCATCAAAACAGGAAACAGATACCTCCTGGATCCCACCACATCTGTGCAGGGAAGTGGGATGGATGACAAGAGGATAATGAAACTCTCCAAAGACAGTCCCCAGAGCACGGGGCACAAGAAGAAACTGCACCTCATGGTAATCTGCCCATAGACAAAAGAGTTTACCACACAAAAGGGGCAGCAGACAAGAAGAGGAACAGTGAGAGGAGTCCCACCAGACAATGAGAAATTAGTTAAAAATCCAAATCCATACACCTATACTTGAAATGTTCTTTACTTGTTAAGTACATTTCTTGTGGCTTACTATAAAAACAATTTGACAACAATTCTCTCTAAAGCATGATTTTTCAAGCTGTGGCTACTGAACTTGTCACATCTTTTTCTCTTTTCTCTGAAAAGACATTAATCCAGAAAGGCAAACTCCCAGGTGAATAAGTTTAATTCAAATATATTTTCTGATACAACAAGGCACAGCAAAGATCTTGTCAATAAAGGATGTTTTCCCCAACTGGGAGCCCTACAAAGTGATTTGGTGCCTCTGGGTAGTGAAAGAACCAAATGGCTTCTTCTGGGCTGGAAACAAAGGTATAATGCAGTATTACATGGGGTTGGGGCTTCCCTGATGGCCCAGATGGAGAAGAATCTGCCTGCAATGCAGGAGATTTGGGTTTGATCCCTGGGTCGGGAAGATCCCCTGGAGAAAAGAATGGCTACCCACTCTGGCATTCTTGCATGGAGAATTCCACAGACAGAGGAGCCATGGGAACGCAAAGAGTTGGACACAGCTGAGCAAATAACACACCCACACACGCACACATCACATGCACACACACACATTTGGGCTGAATTTTTAGCCAACACAAGATACAAATGAACTATGTAGTAAAAATTATCATTGAAATTTTAATTCATAAAGTATAATAATGGTTGTATGTATACCATACTATTCAGTAATTATTTATATGCTTGAACCATAGGAGCTAGGGCAAAACAAGGAACTAAGGAAAAAGTCAAAATGCAGTGTCCAACACTCAAATAATCTACTTTTGAGGACACTAACCAAGTCCTGTTCAATGCAATCAGTGAGACAGGCTGGGATTGGGGAGCTCTTGTTACGGTGCTGCAGTGCTTGCACCTGAACACATCTCTCCTCCAGCAACAAAATACCAAGACATTATATGGGATGAAAAATAACTACATGCTTGCGGCAGCTGGGTCAAATTCTGGACAAAAGATACAAAGAGACCGAAAAACCCAACTGCTGCTTTGAAGAGCCCAGAGCCACAGTGGGGTACTGCACATGTCCCCTGCACACAACAGTACCTAAAGGGTGGGCAAACTATCTAAGCCACCCCTCTGACCCAACCCCTGGATAAACCCCTACTCTCACCCCATATAAGGAACAAGCTCACCCCTAGCTCAGGGAGTGAGTAAGCAAGGGAAACTGTAAGAATATTGGACTGGGTTGCCATGCCCTCCTCCAGGAGATCTTCCCCACCCAGGAATCAAACCCGCATCTCTTATATTTCCTGCATTGGCAGGCAGGTTCTTTACCACTAGCACCACCTCAGAAGTCCACATTTATATTTATCTTATTTTAATTGAAAGCATAAATGTATGTCCTTTTTGTACTGTCAAAGGTTTTCCTCTGAATGCCTCAACTGATTCTCCTCTTTCCTCATCCTCTTTAAAAATATAAATCATACTCATAATGTATCATTTGGGATTTCAAGTTCAGAGAAAAGTGACAAAAAACACTTGCAAACCAGTATGAATGCAGAAACTTAACTTTTTTTTCTCTTTTTCACAAATTTTCAGTTCAGTTCAGTTGCTCAGTTGTCTCCAACTCTTTGTGACCCCATAAATTGCAGCACTCCAGGCCTCCCTGTCCATCACCAACTCTCGGAGTTTACCCAAATTCACGTGCATCGAGTCGGTGATGCCATCCAGCCATCTCACCCTCTGTTGTCCCCTTCTCCTCCTGCCCCCAATCCCTTCCAGCATCAGAGTTTCTTCCAATGAGTAAACTCTTTGCATAAGGTGGCCAAAGTATTGGAGTTTCAGCCTCAGCATCATTCCTTCCAATGAACACCCAAGACTGACCTCCTTTAGGATGGACTGGTTGGATCGCCTTGCAGTCCAAGGGACTCTCAAGAGTCTTCTCCAACACCACAGTTCAAAAGCATCAATTCTTTGGCGCTCAGCTTTCTTTATAGTCCAACTCTCACATCCATTCATGACCACTGGAAAAACCATAGCCGTGATTAGATGGACCGTTGTTGGCAAAATAATGTCTCTGCTTTTGAATATGCTATCTAGGTTAGTCATAACTTTCCTTCCAAGGAGTAAGTGTCTTTTAATTTCATGGCTGCAATCACCATCTGCAGTGATTTTGGAGCCCTCCAAAATAAAGTCTGACACTGTTTTCACTGTTTCCCCATCTATTTCCCATGAAGTGATAGGAACAGATGCCATGATCTTAATTTTCCGAATGTTGAGTTTTAAACCAACTTTTTCACTCTCCTCTTTCACTTTCAACAAGGGGCTTTTTAGTTCCTCTTCACTTTCTGCCACAAGGTGGTGTCATCTGCTTATCTGAGGTGATTGATATTTCTCCCGGCAATCCTGATTCCAGTTTGTGCTTCATCCGCCCAGAGTTTCTCATGATGTACTCTGCATAGAAGTTAAATAAGCAGGGTGACAATATACAGCCTTCACGTACTCCTTTACCTATTTGGAACCAGTCTATTGTCCCATGTCCAGTTCTAACTGTTGCTTCCTCACCTGCATTTAGGTTTCTCAAGAGGCAGGTTAGGTGGTTTGGTATTCCCTTCTCTTCCAGAATTTTCCACAGTTTATTGTGATCCACACAGTCAAAGGCTTTGGCATAGTCAACAAAGCAGAAATAGATGTTTTTCTGGAACTCTCTCGCTTTTTTGATGATCCAGTGGATGTTGGCAATTTGCTCTCTGGTTCCTAACCCCGCCTAATTGGACAGTTTATTTTAAATTGATGGACATTTATGGAATCATTCCAAAGAATATATGATTTTCAACTATTTGTATGGGGAACTGAGTTAGCCACAGAGGGAAAGATTCAAAGATTCAATGTGCATACTACTTCTTTTGTTTTGTACCAAAATCAGCAACTAAAGCTTAAGGATTTTTTCAGTACTAAATTCTAGAATCTGAAGTTTTCACTGAAGCTGATATCTGTGGAAATCAAAAGTCCTGAAAATACATAAGCATCCCAGATCAGGATTATTTGAGGTTGATTTTAGAATTGCACTGAGTCAGTTGAACATTGAAAATGTTTTATTTTCTTGTCGCCCCAAAAAAAACTTTTCATAGTTATTAATAACCAAAATAAATTGGGGGAAGTCTCTACTTCTAACAACTAAGAGATGCCAATCTTCAATAGGGAATGAGAGAAAGAAGTGTGGATTACTACACAGCAGCCTGCATTTGACAGCACCGTGTGCAAAACCAGAAGTTTGTAAACTGGGATATGCACTCCCATGGGATACCCAGAGAATTCCTAGGGGAACCCAGGCAAGGATTATTTGAAAGGAATCAGTCTCTAGACCCTGTAAGTTTCCTCCATATACTCTCCTAATACTGGTCTGCCTAAAAAATGCACTCCAAGCCATATTGAGCCACCTCTCGCCTTTCGTTTTGTAATTAACTTTCCATTTTCACAAAAGAAATGCATCAGTCTCATCTTATGGTGTCTTCTTAGGGTGTACTGAACTTAGAGAAACATTTGTGAGACAAAGGGACAATTTGAAGTATTATGTAGGTATTGATATAATAAATGGCTTTGACTGGGCAACAAAGATGATTGCAAGTAGTTTCCAAGGTTTGCTTTCCAGCACAACTGAACGAGGACCTAATTGAGCTGTAATTTGACAGATTATTGAAGAAAAGGAGTAATAGATCACTATGTGATGTTTGTCATATATCTCTGAAAACTTCAAAGAACTGAGTGATGTTGTATAGCAACTATGGCTTCCCAGGTGGTGCTAGTGGTAAAGAACCTGCCTGCCAATGCAGGAGACGTAAGAGACATGGGGTTTGATCCCTGGGTCGGGAAGATTCCCTGGAGGAGGGCATGACAACCAACTCCAGTATTCTTTCTGGAGAATCCACATAGACAGAGAAGCCTGGCGGGTTATAGTCCACAGTGTTGCAGAGTCAAACACGACTGAAATAACTTAGCATGCACGCACGCAGGCATATAACAAATAACAAATCCCTTTCCATTCCCATCTAGTTATGTGAACAGGTTTGTTAAGCAAAGGGATAAGACATGACATCTCTTCTATAAAAAATAAGAGAACAAACTCTGTAACAAAATGATCATAGAGGAAGCCAAGACAAATGAGCGTGTTCAGTTCACCTCCTTTAACTAGAAACAATTTACTCCATGAGGCCTTGTTAATATTGAATATGAGAGTAAATAGAAACTACCCAATTTGAAATCAAATATTTAATTACTTCAAGTCTGAAATTCTGTGCCACAGATAATTTTGGTGGAAGGGGTTGTGAGCAACAAAGAGACCAGAATGCTACTACAAACTACTACACTTGCTAGGAAGGCAAAGATACTGTAATCAGTTTCATTAACAGTCAACACAACACATAGTTACAAATTATGTACATATGTGTGTGTGTGATGATAACTTTTAAGAGTATCCCTTAGCCACTTTCAAATTTAAAATACAGTATTATTAACTATTATCACCATGAGGTACATCACATCCATATGACTTATTTACTCTATAACTGGAGGTTTGTACCTTTGACCACCCTCCCCCATTTTCCAAGTGCTCCCCCACCCCCCGGCCCCTGGCCACCACCAATCTGTTCTCTGTATCTATGAGTTCATGTTGTTGTGGTGGTGGCTGTTGTTTTAGATTACACATATACGTGAGATCATTTGGTATCTGTGGTGATCATTTCGCAAAGTAGTAGTAAAGTAGTAAAGTCACTCAGTCGTGTTCGACTCTTTGTGACCCCATGGACTGCAGCCCACCAGGCTCCTCAGTCCATGAGATTCTCCAAGCAAGAATACTGGAGTGGGTTGCCATTTCCTTCTCCAGGGGATCTTCCCGACCCAGGGATCGAACCCGGGTCTCCCGCATTGGAGGCAGACGCTTTAACCTCTGAGCCACCAGGGGCAAAGTAGACAAATATCAAATCATTATGTTGTACACCTGCAACTAATATAAGGTTGTATGTTAATTATATATCATTTTAAAAAAATAGAACAAGAAATACCATGCTGGATTGATAAAAAGAAGGCAGAGACAAAATGCAACGGATATTCCACATGTAAATGACATGTTGGTTTATAATCTTTGTCACTTTTGGATATACATATACACTATACACTATCTAAAAATTGATAATTTTACCTATAGCACTTTGTACTCTGCCTTTGATGAAATAGAACTGAGTGATTTGAGAGTACTAAGGATATGATCATTCTTTCTAAATCACAGTTCAGCCTCTTCTGTTACTATAGAAACATATCTTCACATTAAAACATATAAATTAATAAGTCTAAACCAAAAAAGAAAAGTTTCAAAACCTTGGAATAATCTTTCTAAACATACATCTTCTGCATTTTTATTTTCTCATAAACTATAATGCTTCCCATTCTTCCAGTTCCTCAAAGCAAATTTACAGATGAGTGTGACTATCTCTACTCAGACCAAGCTTATCTTTCACACAGGGAGCCAACTGCACATGGATTCAGTGATGATCCTTTGAAGGAGAGAGAAGAACCATATCATTTTATCCTCATGCATGACTGAGGGGTATAAAATCCCCATTCCACCTCCAGGACTAGAGCATAACCCACAAACACCCACACAAACAAATAGCAACTCAGGATGAAATTGAACAAACTAGAGGAACTATCAATTGAAATTTTCCACCCTAAAACAATTTCATTAGAGACGGCATTGCCAGAAACAGTACGTTATAGTTGACTTCCCCCAAATTACAATGCAGCTCAGAAACAAAGTCTCTATTATAATCTTTGGCAAAAGTTTTTAAGACCATTTTTATTTACTCCAAACTCTATTGGAACAAAGTCAGCACCAGGCCCTTTGCAATTTTTACATCAAGTGTTTCCTGCTGTAATTAAGGAAGCAGTGGAACTCAAAAAGAAAGCATTATTGACTGGTGGAATTTTAGGAATTTTAAATTTCTGTTTTGCTATAAAACTGCATTTTATTACCACTTTAAATCTTAAAATGTAATAAATACAAATTGCTTCAGTAATGATGGAAAACTTTCTCAGCTTTAATGAAACCTTTTATTTGCTACTGGAACTTTTATTCTTTCCAAATGGTAACATAGACAAGAAAAATAATGACTACTTATATTGAGGGAAAACTTTAGCAATTTGAATAATTTTGGGTGGCTTTTAAGGCATTTGGAGTTGTTATGTTTAGTGTTTTCATTTATTTTTGAAGTAAAAACAAAAAATATATACATATAGATACTATCACAATATTATTTTCTAATTCTATATCAAAATACTGATAGCTATGTACCACTATCACCTGTCAGAGGTGGGTCTGATCTGATTGAGAATTTTCATCTTTTTAGGGCTTCCTCACATCTCAGCTCTTGACCATGAGAGGCAGATAGTGTAAAGGTCAGTCACAGAGGCTCTGCAGCTGGACTCCTTGGCTTTTATTAGAGCCCTGAACCCTCCTACCTGTGAATCTCTGAAAACTTCTCAGTCCTCAGTTTTCTTATGTGTGAAAAGAAGAATGACTAGAATCTGCCTCGTGAAGTGAGTGAGAAGATTAATGAGGTACTTCCTGTAAAACAGTAGACTAGAGTCTGGCACATGGTTCACTTCAGTTCAATTGAGTCGCTCAGTCGTGTCCGACTCTTTGCGACCCCATGAATCACAGCACGCCAGGCCTCCCTGTCCATCACCAACTCCCGGAGTTCACTCAGACTCACGCCCATCGAGTCCGTGATGCCATCCAGCCATCTCATCCTCTGTCGTCCCCATCTCCTCCTGCCCCCAATCCCTCCCAGCATCAGAGTCTTTTCCAATGAGTCAACTCTTCGCATGAGGTGGCCAAAGTACTGGAGTTTCAGCTTTAGCATCATTCCTTCCAATGAACACCCGAGACTGATCTCCTTTAGAATGGACTGGTTGGATCGACTTGCAGTCCAAGGGACTCTCAAGAGTCTTCTCCAACACCACAGTTCAAAAGCATCGATTCTTCAGTGCTCAGCCTTCTTCACAGACACATGGTAAGCACTTAATAAATATTTAGCTCTTATATGGTTTTCTTTTGTGAATCCATCCACCATCTAGATTGGATGCACTGTCAGATGATATCATTCATTCCACAAGCATCTGTTGAGCACTACTTTATACAGGAATAAGCAAAGGGGGCACAAAGATGAATGAGACAGTGTCTGCAACTTCAGTGCACGATTATTATTGCATCTTGCTATCTGTCTTGCAGAGAACCATAAAGCACACTCTTTCACTAGATCACACATTTTCCTATTTTTCCCATGTGCTTGGAACTAATCGAGCTTCAGAAAAATTTCACTTCAGTTTCTGAAATCTTAATCATGCACAATTTAGTCAGCAGCTACAGGTTTTTCCACATTTGAAAATAGATGATTAAATGGTCTAATCAGATTCTGACTTAGCCAAAAACTTGAAAAACATAGGAAGACAACCATGACTGACACATTCATTTTCCTGAATGTGGCACTACAAAAAGCAGCTGCAGAAAAATAGTGCTATTTACATCCCACTGACCCACAGCAACTAAAACTGCACAGAAGTTCAGCATCAAACCCTTCAAGTACCTAAGTGTTAGTCACTCAGTCATGTCTGACTCTTTTCAACCCTATGCACTGCAGCCTGCCAGGTTCCTCTGTCCATTGATTCTTCAGTATTCTTCAGAATACTGAAATGGGTTGCCATGCCCTCGTCCAGGGATCTTCCAGACGCAGGGATCAAGCCCTGGTCTCCCGCATTGCAGGCAGATTCTTTACCATCTGAGTGACCAGAGGATCCCCTCAAGTACCTAAACTAAACTCAGTTTAAGATAAAATAGGAAGCTTACTTAGGCATAGTTTCATCACTTTCCAAAAAGTTCTGAAACTGACTTCCAACAGGCACCTTATAGGCCTTTAGCTTTTTCAAACAATTTCATTTATATCTTGCGTTCAGAGAATTCATTAAAAAGCAAAATCTTTAAGTTTGACTATAAATACTGAACCCAGCGACTAATGTGGTATTTCAGACATCACAAACTCCAAATGATCTTAAATATGTTGTCCTCTGCTAATTTGCTGCTCTTGAAAATGTGCAATAAATTCAATTAAAAAGAAAAGCATCTTCAAATTAGTTGCAAGATCAACTAGGATATTATTTGCTTACTAGATGTATCATAATAAAAAAACCATCTAATATGCATTACGTTGTTTAATTCAAAAGGAAACTGGATACTCTCTCTTCCAATGAAACGACCAAGATCCATTGGGGGTTGGTTTTATTTTTTCTTTTCAACAGCAAATAATGACTGTGTTAACTTTCTAAAACAGACTGAATAATTGCCAAAATATGTCTTCCAAGGAGTCACCCTGCCCAACACAACAGGAGATCATGTGTAAACACACAGGCACTCTTCTTCCTTCTTCCTTCTTGCCTTCCTGCATCACACCACCTCCCTGGTCACAATATTTTTTTTTTTTAAACCCCTATGATCCTTTTGAGATGGGGCAGTAAAAATCCTGAAATATTGGGTACCCTCACAGGAAACCTGCCTCAATGCGTGTTAAATCAACGCACAACTCGTTTAAATGCAAGACGCCACAGTGAGAATTTATCTCTAAGCCTTGATTCTCCAAACGAATGCACATGCTTTGACCTTTGCTTTTGTATTTAAGCACGTATGTTCCACCACGCAGGATCCTCTTGGTCTCAGATAATGTCCCTGCTTAATGTATGCATTTTTCACATCCATTTTTAAATCCTTCCTGAGTGAACATTTCAAAGGGGGCAAACGTCATGGAAAGAAGTGAGGGAGGGGAGAGGGGAGATACGAGGCCTGGGATGTCTGCCATCCTCGCTGCGACCCAGAATCCGTATTCTTTTCCTCCTCTCCCCAGCCCCCTCTTCCCGCTCGCCCCTTCCCTCAGCAGCAGGAGGAACGGGCGGAGGGGCCGCTGGCTGCAGCCGCCACCTGCCGCGGCGTGGAAAAGCTCCAGTTGTCACTTACCCAGCAGGGTGAGAATGGCTCATTTTTGCAGGATCCCTTTTGGACCCGCGGCGGGCACGGAGGGCGCGTTCGGGGGACCTGTGCACGCCGGGGCCGCGACAGGTGCCTTTGCCGGGTGGTTCCGCACTGCGGTCGCCAGTGCGCGGGGCACTGGGGCTGGGCCGCCGCCCCTGGGCGCCCGGGCTGCACGCAGCCTCCCAGGCCCTCACCCGCCCGCGGTATCCACGTCCTCCGGTTGCTAAGGAGGGAAGGAAGGCAAGCGGGGAGGATTCAGAGAAGCCCAAGCGCTGCTGGAGCCGAGCCCAGGGAAGCTGGAAGTGAAGCCCAGCTTCCAGCGCTTTTACTGGGCCCAGATGTGAGAGGACACCCAGGCCCCTGCGCTGTAGCTCTAGGGCTCTCGTTCCCTAGGCACCTGCGATCTGAACACACACACCCGCTATATGGGCAGGTTCCCTAGGCACCTGCGACATGAAAACACACACACACACACACACACACACACACACACACACGCCCTGCTTAGGCTGTGTGCTTTCTGCTAGGCCCTGGGAAGGGAGGGTTAGTTCATTAAGAGCAGGGAGCAGCTACTGTGTTGATATCTTGGTTTCCAATTGTAAAACAGACCCTAGATTGCAAGTTCCAGGCAAAGAAAGAAGCTCTGGCTTTTGATTTTGTTTCTGCAACTGCCAGAGATTGCTGTTCCTAGATTTCCTCCTTGGAAAACCCCCAACCTTGCTCCTAGCTGAGGTCACCATTTCTGGCGGACAGGGCTGAGGCTTCTGATATTCAGAAAGTGGGAAAGATGCTGTTTCTCAGTGAAGCGTGCTGGCACCTGGAACTTGTACTTGAATCTAGTAGGGAAAATGCAAGTTTTAGACAAAGAAGCCTGGGTTTATTCAAGTGGGCCTTGGTGTGGAGGAAGTTGAAAGCCTCATTCAGATGAGCTGTTCCTAGTCCTGTTTTTGCTTTGTCAGGTTTCTATGCTGGGTAATTTGACCTCTGGCTTCAGGTTTGTCTTGTATAAGTCAGGGTTGGACACATTCAAGGTGACTGAGTTCTCCATGGATCTCAGTTCTAGCTCAGCCACATTTACCAGTGTGAAGAGCATCAGCTCATTAATAGCGTTCTGCTTTCCTACACATCCTAAAGGCCCAACAAGAATGTCAGAGTCCAGTCTCCTTCACATGACATTCAAGCCCCTTTATCATCTGTCCCCAGCATCCTTTGTCAACCATAGTATGACCACTTTCTCTGCCTCTGCTACTCTAAAATCTAGAAAGACCAAATTTTCACTTTCCCTCTCATGGGAACATGCTTCTACCCTGACAACTTGACAAACTTCTATTCATCCTTCAACTCTTACCTCAAATCTTGTCTTCTTTGACATCCCCAGGTGAGTTGATGACTCCTGCCTCTGGGGTCCCACTCTGCCTGGACATATCTGTTTCACATTTACTTACTGATCTATTGCTGCCTTCCCTGCTTGAACCTGAGCTTCTCTATTTCATGGTGTATATCTATTTTATTTTTCAGTAGTCTCAGAGGCAACAGCCGTGTAACAATTGTTTGGAGTATAAATGAAGGAAACAAGAAAAATATCTTCAAAGTGGTAACATTTTTACTGAGTACTTACTAAATGCTCTCCTTGGTCATTTATTGAGCACTTACTAACTGTACATTATCTCACCTAATCCTTACCTCTATTCTCTAAAGTTGGTTTTTTTCCTCCATTTCATAAGACAGAGAAGTTTTTTTTTTTTTTTTTGCCTGAAGTGTATAATAGCTTCTAAGTGGAAAAACCAGGATTCAGATACAACTCTGATTCCAAAACCTATGTTTTTAACAATTACAGATTCCTTTCCCCATAACTCCTGTGCATTGCTGCAGAAGTCAAATTTTCTATACTATTGGAGTTTTCTGACCTGAAAGACCAAGAGTCATCTCTGTAGAGACACAATAGCATTCTAGCTCAATAGCTTAGGTCCTGAGACACAGGACTCCAAGCTGCTTTGGGGAGTGGATGGCTAGAGCAGCTAGAGAGAGGCCAAGGTTGTCAAAGAAGAAATATGTGATTTGAAGTGGCATTTTATGTTTACACGAGGAAGCCTTATAGATAGATACCTAATCACTGCACAGCCACAAATGGCACTTGAACCCACCCTCCCCCCATAAGCTTACTCCTATTGATTGTCATTTACCTTGGATGATGTCCTTAAAGTTCACTGTAAGTAGATTTCACCTGGATAAAAACTGGGAGGGAGAGAGAAGGGACTACAGAGAGACTTCATCATTTTCCTAAGTGCTACCAACCCCTAAGGATGGTGTAAATAAAATAATATTATGTAAGTACTAGTTGTTACATATTAATTCATTTGTGCAAATAGAAAGTGGTATTCTCTCACTGGTGGAATGAGAAAGAAAATTAAGATCCACTATTTAGATACTCAGGGTTTTGTAGGAAAGACTATCTGGCACGCAGCAGACAGTGAGGTACCCCGAGCAGCATGTAATAATTCATAAATGGGGTTTGAGTTCACTACCCCTGCAAGCTGCACAATTTCACATTCCTGTGAAAACTGCAAGGAAGCTACTAATTTTCACTTCAGAAAATGCTCACTGTGAGAATGCATTGGGAATTTAGCCAGAAGGAATTTTTATGTTAATTTCTAGTATGGAGATGGGAAAAAGAAAAAGAAAAAAAAAAAAAAATAAATTAAACTGTTTCAGAGACCAAATAGTCACTTGAGTCATTTTCATTTTCTCACAGGGAAACAAGTCCCCAGATGTCCCTGGTAGTATCATAAATACAAAGAGATTTCTGTTTTGTACAAAGACCTGTGGAATTGTGCTTTGGGGACAAGAGGTTGATAGAAGCAGGAGAGAAGAAACACAAGAATTACTCCTAGAATGATGACTGGATCTCTGCTTTGGTTGAATACTAGCTGAACCTGGAAATCACAGATCTAAACCATCAGTGACCATCTTCTAGGTCAGGGGTGGGAAATCCATGGCTCAAGGGTCAAATCTTTGCTGCTGCCTCGTTTTCTACATTCCACAAATGTAGAATGGTTGCTACATCTGTAAATTGTTTGAAAAAGTCAAAAGAAAAATAATTTCATAGGATATATGAACATTACATGAAATTCACATTTCAGTATCCATAAGTAAATTTTTGTTGGAACAAAGACACACATTTGTTTATAAATCACCTATGGCTGCTTTGGTGTTACAAAGGCAGAATTGAGTAGCTGTCACAGTGACCTTATGGCTCATAAACTCTAGAATATTTACTATCTAGTCCTTTACAGAAAAAGTTTGCCTACCCCTGGCTTAGATTGTCACTGTAGTCAGAGAGGTAATTTACCCTCCTGGACTTTGAGAACAGATACCACATCTTTTATCCTCAGTACCTACCACAGTGTTTCTCACAAAGTATACTCAACAAGCAAATGAAGGAAAGCGTAAACAGATGAGGAATAAGTTTTCCCAAGGGTTTATTTTCTCCCACAGGTAAAGATCAACTCATCAGGACTTTCTTCTCAGATGTAACAGACATGTATGACGATCTGATGTGACCTTCTTTTAGCAGCACATATATAACTCCACTTTATTTTCTTGGGCTCCAGAATCACTTCAGATGGTGACTACAGCCATGAAATTAAAAGACACTTGCTTCTTGGAAGAAAAGCTATGACCAACCTAGACAGCATATTAAAAAGCAGAGACATTACTTTGCCAACAAAGGTCCATATAGGCAAAACGATGGTTTTTCCGGTATCTATGGATGTGAGAGTTGGACTATAAAGAAACCTGAGCGCCAAAGAATTGATGCTTTTGAACTGTGGTGTTGGAGAAGACTCTTGAGAGTCCCTTGGACAGCAAAACACTGTCCAAGTCCCTTGCTTTTAGTGCAGAAATCTGAATCCTGGAAGCAAACGTTATGCTTGAAATATATGAGTGTGATTGGCTTCCTACTTAATAATACATATTTTATTTTTAAAAATCAACATTTTTTATGAAATATACACACAGAACCATGCACAAAACTGTGTGTGGTTTTGTGCACAATCATATCCCAAAGGGTGTCAATCCTAAAGGAAATCAGTCCTGAATATTCATTGGAAGGACTGATGCTGAAGCTGAAGCTCCAATACTTTGGCCACCTGATGTGAAGAACTGATTCACTGGAAAACATTCTGATGCTGAGAAAGATAGAAGGTCAGAGGAGAAGGGAATGACAGAGGATAAGATGGTTGGATGGTATCACCGACTTGATGGACATGAGTTTGAGAAAGCTCTAGGAGTTGGTGATGGACAGGGACGCCTGGCGTGCTGCAGTCCACAGGGTCGCAAAGAGTTGGACATGATTGAGTGACTGAACTGAACTGATAAAACTCCAGTGGGACTTCCCAGGTGGCTCAGTGGTAAAGAACCCACCTGCCAATGCAAGAGATGCAGGAGACATGGGCTCAATCCCTGGGTTGGGAAGGTCCTCTGGGGGAGGAAAAGACAACAGCCCGCTTCAGTATTCTTGCCTGGGAAATGCCATGGACAGGAGCCCGGCAGGCCACAGTCCATGGAGTCACAACTGAGGGTCACATGACTGAGCATAAACTCCAGTAGAAAGTAGTGTAAGCATTTCATCAGGACACAATTGTAGATGGTTACATTTATAAGAGAGCTTCCTAATACCTTGTATCCTCCAACATTAGCTTGGATCCTTCAGAACTTCAGCATTGAGAAGTTGGGAAATAAAGAACAAATGTACAAGGATTTAATTTCAAACCTGAATTATTTTCCAGCTTTCCCTAATAATCTTCCTTAATTAGCTTAATTCCAGTGAGTCATTTGGTGAAGCATGGTATTGGGTATTATATAGGAAGAGCTTAGCAGACATATACAATGGATAGAATGACAAACTCAAGGGGACAGTCCTAATTTAGAGTTCTGAGCAACTGGGATAGGCGAGGTGTCTCCAAACACTTTTACCCCTATTTCTGAGCTAGAAAGAATCTACAGACAGATTGGAATGGACATTCAATAGACTTATTTAGTGGCCATGGGAAATCAATGGCATTTACTGTACCTGAGGCCTCAAAGACAAACAGAGTGACTGTCTGCCCTGAAGCTGAAGTATATCGGCTACATAGACATGCAGACAAAGAATGACAAAGTAAGTGCAAAGTGCAGTGATAGAAGTTCAGATATGGTGCAATACAGGATGCCTTTTGACTAATGGCCTCATCCTACACCATCACCCATCATTTCCAGTCGGGTACTCACTCATTGTGATGATGAACACCAGTTCTCACTAATCACATTCTTATTTCAACTAGCCTTAATACTTCGATTATTCCTTACCATCTCCCAGGGATTCCATGTCAGGAGAGGGAAAAGACTGGCAATGTTGGAAGAGAAACATAGAAGCTGTTGGGAAGGCATAACCATAAGAAATCTGAGAGTAAAGGATACTTGTGTTTTAATTACCATTATAATTCCGATAAATGCATTCCCCACCCCATCCCAAAATTTGTCTAGGAAGGTCAAGGAAGGACTCACAGATGAGGCAGTGTTTAAGATGAGCCTAAAAAGATGTGTAGGAGTTGGCCAGGAAGATGGGGCTTCGGGGGGAAGAGATGTCTTCTCCAAGCCAGGACCTCCTCATTTAAGCCTCTCAAGCGGACAGTGGACTCAGCCAGTCTGTAGAACCTATCCTGGTTTCTAGAGCCCAAACATTAATGGAGGTTGTGATTTGGAAGAGAAAAAAGGAAGAAGAGGAGAAGAAAAGGTAGGAGATGATGGTTTTATCAAGAAAATGGGAATTGAACAGAGCTCAGTTGTGTTAAGCCACTGCTTCGGGGCCACCTCCTCTTCAAAGGCTTTTTCTGCACTGCTCATGCTACATAGGCATGTACTGGGTTTTGCGTGCACGTCTCCTCCAGCTCCAAGCTAAGTTTCTGCTCTCGACACCAGGCCAATCAAATTGCCATGAATTAGGAAGCCCTTAATCAATATTTGTTAAGTAAGTGGTATAAGGGGTGTGGACACTCCATTTGGAGGAGAGGATGTGAAGCAGGTGATAAGAGTCATAATAAGCATTTCCCAGGCTATGGCTGTAACCATGTAGAAGTGAATTTGTTAGGTGTTAACAAGCTCACCATGTCTGTGATTATCTACCATTAGCCAAAAACTGCTTTCTAAGTCAGAGGCATTGAATTTGGGGAGAGGAAATGAGCAGAGATCTCACAACGTCTGGATGCAATGGAAGACTTTCTTCCATTGGACTTTGTTCCAATAGGTTTGCTTATTTGGTCCAATGTTTCCTAAGCAGCTACAGATGGCTGACACTACTGTCTGCCATGAAAAATTGCATATCTGGAGTCCACAGAACCCCGCTCTGGCTCCTCTTGACCTAACAGCAGAGAATATCCATTGACTTTACTGTGTACCAGACACTATGTTAAGTGTTTCACTCCTTGAGTTCTCACAACTGTAGGGTGGGTATTATTTTTCTCTCTGTTTTATAGAGAAAGAAACTAAGATTCAAGTAAGTTAAATACCACCTACTGAATGGCACAACTGAGATTCAGATTCCATTTTCTGTGATCCTAGAACCCACAATTTTAAACACTTTGCTCTCTTCCCTCCCACCTTAAAGGGTAAGGAATACAGCCACACATGGGGAAGGTAACTGCTATAAGTTCACTGACTGCAAGGAAAGTTGTCCTCGATTATACCAACCGTTCCCCCAGCTTTCTCCATGCACCATGGCTCAATAACATGGCTGGTGAAAAGAAACTGACAAGCAGGAATTTCATTTATTACTGCACATCCGTTTTCTGACAGAGTAAATAGAATGGTCCACATCCTCTAGCCCTTAAAAGAAACGATCTCTAAAATGTTTTACAGCTTCATTTGATTTAAATGGCACTGGACTTGGCTCTTCCATGGGAGCAAACTGCATTGAACTTTAAGCATTCCAGCATCAGAAAAACTGCTGACTGAATTTTCTTTTCTCTAGCCAGAAGACAAGGGGGAATGTACATATAGTACTCTATACAATGAAGTTGATTGTGTAAACAAAAAGACTACATTTCTTAAACTCAGGTTAAAAGTAGATTCATGGTGTTAAAGAGAAGACTAAGATTGTTCATACAGGAGGTGGACGATAGTGAAACTTGTGAAACAAATCATCTGAACGGTGGTATCTATTTTTAAATAAAAGCATAGCTTTACTGGGGCTTCCTAGGTGGCACAATGGTAAAGAACCTGCCTGCCTGCAGGAGACACAGGAGACATGGGTTCGATCCCTGGGTTGGGAGGATCCCCTGGAGGAGGAAATGGCAACCCACTCCAGTATTCTTGCCTGGAAAATCTCATGGACAGAGGAGCCTGGTGGGCTACAGTCCATGGGGTTGCAAAGAACTGGACATGATTGAGTGACTGAGCATGCTTGTGCACATACCTTTGTTACCTACGAATTCATATTATAACTCAAGCTAGATTAAGGTCCTAATCCCAAAATTAAGGTACTACTTGATAAGGTCCTTGAGAAACAAATACTGACTAAAGATACTTTTGGTAATTAACATATTAGTTTCATGTAAATAAGTACCCCTAGAGGAGTTTGAGTATGCTTTAACTAAGAACTGCTCAAATAACACTTTCTTCCTTAGAGCAGGAGGTTAAAAAAAATAAATAGTATTGACATTGTTAGAGTGAACACAGATTCTGAATTAATGAGACTTTCCTATCCTGATCAAAGAAATGGACATGTGTACCAAGCAGCAAAGAACATACAAAGGAGAAAATGCCTTCTGGAATGGAAGTTGGAAACTGAAATTATCCACCTGTCACCTCGGTGTAGGAAAACTCAGAACAAGTGAAAATAAATCAATAGGTGGGCAGATTAAAACAGCAAAACCATGAGTTCTTGAGCTCTACAGATTTATTTGGAAAGAAAAATCTGGTGATTCCGTGAAATATGGATTATGTAACATAGCCCCCATAGCTGACCCAAAGTCAGAACTGTGGGGGTTCTCCCTTGCTCTAGGTTGTTTTTCTTTTTCTGAATTGAGTTTTCCTCTCATTTAATACAGGCCATTTCGGATTCCACAATTCGGTAGAGGAGGAGGCACCATGACCACAGGGCTTATTGTCTGCATCTGTGCAGGGTTGTCACCGTAGGGAGCTTTTGTCCCTGAGCTACACGGTCGGCCCAGGTGGGGGTGCGGGAGAAGGGTTCTGATGAGCCAGAGTTCCACCTCACTGGACACGGGAGCAGGAAATTTCATGGCCTCATTCCTCTGATATATTCTATGGGCTCACACGGTAACCAAGACTATTTCATCAGCTGTAAGCCAAAGAGGGGAAACATTAAGCTGTTAACATTAAGGTGTGCTGTGGTATGCAGACGCTTTTGGCAAGCAGGGGAAATATAGCTTTAGTGACTTAAAAGGTACTAAGTGGCAAAGAAAGAAGCAAAGTCTTAAATGGAAGGTACTTAGTTTCAATTATCCACAATCACAAAAAAGTAAAATACATAAATCCCCTTCACTTTGCTTGGTACCACATCTTTGCACTTAGACTTAAGTGGTTATGTATATGTGACATTTAGATTGTGAGAATTTTCCTCAGATATACCAATGAGGTTATGTTATAAAGAACAGGTTTAAGAAAAGTAAGAGTTTCTAGCTCCCCTGTTCATCCAGATTTAAATCAGAGACTGGGGTTTGAACTGGAATGCTGTCACCATGTGAGGTGACACCCATATCTGCTTCTCGTCCACTTCAGATGGAGCTTGCACATCTCTGTCACCTTGACATTAGGCACGGCCATAATTCTTGTTCTGGCTGAGGCAATACAATTGAAAAATGACATGTGCCACTTTGAGGTAGAATCATTTGAGGGCTCTGCAGTATTCTCCATCTTTTATCCCCTGTTGTTGCTGTTGTTGTTGTTGAGTCTCTCAGATGTGTCTGACTCTTTTGTGACCCTGTGGACGGTAGACTGCCAGGCTCCTCTGTCCATGGGATTCTCCAGGCAGGAATACTGGACTGGGCTGCCATTTCCTTCTCCAGGGAATCTTCCCAACCCAGAGATCAAACCCCCATCTCCTGCAATAGTGGGTGGATTCTTTACCACTGAGCCACAGGGAAATCCCCTTTTACCCCCTGAGCCCAACAACCAGTGACATTCCTTAGCCTATTGTTTAAGTAAGGAGAGCATGGAGCAGTCTCCTGCAAACTCGACATGAACACAAAAGAGGAACAAACTTTCACTTCTTGAAGCCACTGAAATATGGGGGTTATTGGCTATCACAATTTGCTGGCCTAATACAGCCGTAGAGTGGCTATGAAAGCTACTGACAGGCTCCATCCCTCAATTTTCTCATCAGAAAATAAGGGCCTGGTATATGGTGAGCTTTCAAAGAATGGTAGCTTGTTCATCCCCATAATAAGAGCCACTTTTTAATAACAACTTATACTTGCCAGTCGATGTCTTCTCTTTCCATGCATCATCTCTCATCCTCACACCAATCTCATAGGGGAGGTGTTATTGATCTTTCTATAGATGATGAAACCAAGGTGCAAAGAAGTATGCTAGCTTTATATAAGTTGATCAGTAAGCTTGTAAGTAAAAGGAACCAGATCTTTCTGATCCAGAGCTCTTACTTTTCCCACCATGCCTCCTCCCCTCAAAATAGCTCACCTCTACATAAATGGATGTTTAGTAACAAAGCCTCTTGACCAACGAAGGATTAGTCTCCAAAATTTACAAATAGCTCATGCAGCTCAAGACCATAAAAACAAACAGCCCAGTCAGAAAATGGGCAGAAGAATTCAATAGACATTTCTCCAAAGAAGACATATAGATGGCCAAGAGGCACATGGAAGGATGTTCAGTGTTGTCTTAGAGAAATAAAAATCAAAACTACAATGAGATATCATCTCGTACAGCCATGAAATTAAAAGGCGCTTACTCCTTGGAAGAAAAGTTATGACCAACCTAGATAGTATATTCAAAAGCAGAGACATTACTTTGCTGACTAAGGTCCGTCTAGTCAAGGCTATGGTTTTTCCTGTGGTCATGTATGGATGTGAGAGTTGGACTGTGAAGAAGGCTGAGCGCCGAAGAATTGATGCTTTTGAACTGTGGTGTTGGAGAAGACTCTTGAGAGTCCCTTGGACTGCAAGGAGATCCAACCAGTCCATTCTGAAGGAGATCAACCCTGGGATTTCTTTGGAAGGAATGATGCTAAAGCTGAAGCTCCAGTACTTTGGGCACCTCATGCGAAGAGTTGACTCATTGGAAAAGACCCTGATGCTGGGAGGGATTGGGGGCAGGAGGAGAAGGGGACGACCGAGGATGAGATGGCTGGATGGCATCACAGACTCAATGGACGTGAGTCTGAGTGAACTCCGGGAGTTGGTGATGGACAGGGAGGCCTGGCGTGCTGCAATTCATGGGGTCGCAAAGAGTCGGACACGACTGCGCGACTGAACTGAACTGAACTGAACCAGTCAGAATGGCCAATCCTCAAAAGAATCTACAAGCAATAAATGCTGGAGAGGGTGTGGAGAAGAGGGAACCTGATGATGGGAATGTAAATTGGTACAGCCACTATGAAGAACAGTTGGAGGCTCCTTAAAAAACTAAAAACAGAGCTGCCATATGATCCAGCAATGCCACTCCTAGGCATATATCTGGAGAAAAACTTGGTTCAAAAGGATACATGTACCCCAGGTTCACTGCAGCACTGTTTACAATAACCAAGACATGGAGACAACCTAAATGTCCATCAACAGAGGAACGGAAAAAGAAGATGTGGTATGTATATACAATGGAATATTACTTATCCATTAAAAGAGTGAAATAATGCCATTTGCTGCAACATGGATGGACCTAGAGATTATCATACTAAACAAGGGTAAGTCAGCAGAGAAAGACAAATTAGCATATAATTTCACTTATATATGTGGGATCTAAAAAAAAATGATACAAACGAAGATATTTAAAAAACAGAAGCAGATTCACAGACTTAGAAAATGAACTAATGGTTACCAGGGGAAAGAGTGAGGGGGAGGGATAGATTAGGAGTTTGGTATTGACAGGCACACACTGTTATGTTTAAAATAGATAACCAACAAGGACTAATTGTATAGCACAGGGAACTCTGCTCAATATTCTATGATAACCTAAATGGGAAAAGAATTTGAAAAAGAATTCTTTAAATGTTAAGCATCAGCTCAACTCCAGAAAAATAAATGACCCAATCAAAAAATGGGCCAAAGAACTAAATAGACACTTCTCCAAAGAAGACATACGAATGGCTAACAAACACATGAAAAGATGCTCAACATCACTCATTATCAGAGAAATGCAAATCAAAACCACAATGAGGTACCATTTCACACCAGTCAGAATGGCTGCGATGCAAAAGTCAACAAGCAATAAATGCTGGAGAGGGTGTGGAGAAAAGGGAACCCTCTTACACTGTTGGTGGGAATGCAAATTAGTACAGCCACTATGGAGAACAGTGTGGAGATTCCTTAAAAAATTGCAAATAGAACTGCCTTATGATCCAGCGATCCCACTGCTGGGCATACACACCAAGGAAACCAGAATTGAAAGAGACACGTGTACCCCAATGTTCATTGCGGCACTGTTTATAATAGCCAGGACATGGAAGCAACCTAGATGTCCATCAGCAGATGAATGGATAAGAAAGCTGTGGTACATATACACAATGGAGTATTACTCAGCTATAAAAAGAATACATTTGAATCAGTTCTAATGAGGTGGATGACGCTGGAGCCGATTATACAGAGTGAAGTAAGCCAGAAAGAAAAACACCAATACAGTATACTTACACATATATATGGAATTTAGAATGATGGTAATGATAAACCTGTACGCAAGACAGCAAAAGAGACACAGTTGTATAGAATGGCCTTTTGGACTCTGTGGGAGAGGGAGAGGGTGGGATGGGTTGGCAGAGTGGCAGTGTAACATGTGTGATATCATAAGTGAAACGAATCGCCAGTCCAGGTTTGATGCAGGATGCAGGATGCTAGGGACTGATGCACGGGGATAATCCAGAGAGAGGGTGTGGGGCGGGAGGGTGGAGGTGGGGGTCGGGATTGGGAGTTCATGTACACTCATGGCTAATTCATGTCAATGTGTAACAAAACGAATACAGTATTGTAAAGCAAAACAAACTAAAAAATAAAAATTAATTTAAAAAAATAAATAAATAAAAAATAAAAGTACATGGAAAAAAAAATAATAAAAATAAATGTTAAGCATCTTATTAAGGAAACAAATGAAAATAGAATGTTATTTAAAGCTTTAAATCATCATCTTTTACATACATGACATCTTTCTCACTAAAGACTTGGTTTTAATAATTCTAGCTAAAGCCATAACCAGCAATTCCTAATCTGAGGTTGCCAACTGCTAAAGGTTTATTAAAGTAATAATGTGGTTTTTCAATCTATTTTCAAGATTTCCACAAGTCTAGAAGAAATAATATAGTTTTGGCGGGTAACAGGGCTGCTAAATTTTAAAAATCACCTTTTTATTTTCTATTTTCTCAAAAATTATGGATCATCTCACTGTGGCACATTTAGATTTCTCAAAGGAAACAATATTTGTTATCATTCTTGAATAAAAATGTGTCTTTTTCAGAATGTGAGATTTATGATGATTAAAAAAATAATACACAAGGAGCTCTTGTTGATAAAAAGGTGGTTAAACACTATTTTGGCTTCCCAGATGGTGCTAGGGGAAAGAACCCACCTGCCAATGCAGGAGACATAAGAGAAATGGGTTCAATCCTTGGTTTGGGAAAACCCCTGGAGAAAGGCATGGCAACCCACTCCAGTCAGTATTCTTGCCTGGAGAATTCCATGAAGCGAGGAACCTGGTGGGTTCTGGTCTATAGAGTCACAAAGAGTTAGTCAGTTAGAGTAAGTCACAAAGAGTTAGTGACTTAAGCGCCTTAGCAAACACTTTCATATTCCAAATCTCAAATTTTGACTCAAACAAGCCTAAATTTACTTTTCTCCATCTTTTTGCATCTTAGCTCCTAATAACCCAGGTTGCCCCCTAGAGTCCAGAGAGGCACCAAAAAGCTGCACAGCAGGAGACATAGATGCCAGCATAGGAGGATGGCAAATACTGTAGTGTTAGTAGAGAGATCAGCAGGGGAGGGAATTCAGAGGAATCCATAAGGGGAGCAACTCCTCTGTAGTTAATTCAATAAAAGGAAGAGCTGATGGATTGAAATGAAAGGGACAGAGTAAAAGTAACCTGTCACTTTTGGGGATATGCTCATGACACCTAGAATTAGGGAGAGGATACATCTCAGAGGAATTTACAAGAGATATTTGCAGGAAATGTGAATCAGAATGAATCAGAGATGATCAAATGGCTTTCTGTAGCCATCCCTCCCTCCATCTCCCTCTGCTGGAAACCTGCTACTCACTTTCAGACTTATTAAATTAGAGGTGCTCCTGGCGTCCCCAGAGCAAGTACAGTAAAACGTGTTTCAAATGGACGTTTTGTTCAGGTTTCAGGAGGACAGTTTCAGCCTCATCATCAAAGCAAATAAGCAACTCAGCTATAGTTGCAGTTAGCAGTACAGTAATGACAATTAAGGAAAAAGAATCACTATGTGTTGAGTGCCACGTTCTGTGCTAAACACTTTAAATGTCATGTTTCATCTTATATTCAAACACTAGTATTTCTCCCTATTAACAGAGAAAGGTGCTGAGAAGCAGGGAAATGAAGTAATTTGCTCAAGTCACAGCTTGTAAGTGGTGACACTTTCTTTCTTTCCTTTTTTTTTTGACACTTTCTTAACAAGGGTGCTCAGCCCTTGTGTTACACTGTCCCCCGCAGGGTGACTCAGTTCAGTTCAGTTCAGTCGCTCAGTCGTGTCTGACTCTGTGACACCATCACAGCACGCCAGGCCTCCCTGTCCATCACCAACTCCCGGAGTTCACTCAAACTCATGTCCATCGAGTCGGTGATGCCATCTAGCCATCTCATCCTCTGTCGTCCCCTTCTCCTCCTGCCTCCAATCCCTCCCAGCATCAGGGTCTTTTCCAATGAGTCAACTCTTTGCATGAGGTGACCAAAGTATTGGAGTTTCAGCTTTAGCGTCAGTCCTTCCAATGAACACCCAGGACTGATCTCCTTTAGGATGGACTGGTTGGATCTCCTTGCAGTCCAAGGGACTCTCAAGAGTCTTCTCCAACACCACAGTTCAAAAGCATCAATTCTTCAGTGCTCAGCTTTCTTCACAGTCCAACTCTCACATCCACACATGACCACTGGAAAAACCATAGCCTTGACTAGACTATGGGTGACTGGGGAAAAACAAATCTACCAATGAAGGGTGTCATCAAGAAGGCAGAAGGGAACTGGTGTTTATCAAACTCTTCCAGTGTGCTAACCACCCTCACATACCAGCCCATTAAACTCTTAGAATTCTAGGTCAAGGGAAAGAGAGGAGGAGAACATTGAGGCTCAGGGAGATTCATGGATTGGTCAACCAGATAGACAAGGGGAGACACAAACCAAGGCAATCTAAATCCACATTTTGTGCTGCTGCCTCTGTAGCAAGTTGATTCTGATTTGACCTCAAAAAAATTATTTTTCCACGTAAAATATAAGAATACATGACCCAATTGCAGTTTATATGAGAAACACCTAGATGTTTGCTTGGAAACTCAATACAAAGTCATTTTGTAACATGGCAATTAAAAACATCAATGTGATACTGGTTTATATTTTCATATGGACAAGTTCTTCTGTATTATGCATTGTCTGGTCACATCTAGACACTGTGCCCACATGATAGGGTCCTGTCTCTAGGTGCTTATGTCACTGCATTCTCCAAATTCAGAGACAAGGCCCAACCAAGCTCTCTGAGTTGTATTCTGAAATTCTTCTTCATTTGGTTCAAGGTAAGGGAAAAGCATTTCCCTTTCGTCCATGGTACGTAGTTGTGGAATTAGGGAGAAATCAACATGTGCATAGCTTTTTCCAATGAAATCTTCACCACCAGCTTCTTTCTGCTGGCAGTGAATTGCCTTCCTTCTTAAACCCTGGTAGTGAGTGAGTGATGGGTTAATGCACATCCTTTAAGTGTGATCAGCACTTCTAAGAAGTGTCTGGGACAGCCATGTAGGGTCACAAAGGTGTGCACAGCAAGTACAGTCCCAAAGTGTACTGTTCACAGACCATGATGTGAATGGTGCCTCCTGCAGTTGTGCAACTGGCAACCCTACTGGCACCTATTATTTTATTCTCCATCTAGGGTATTTCTGCTGAAATTAAGATACAAAAAGACTGTTTCACATCAAGAGTCTTTTTTTTTTATTCTTTTTTTTTCTTTAATTAATTTTTATTTTTTAGTTTGTTTTGCTTTACAATACTGTATTCGTTTTGCTATACATTGACATGAATCAGCCAGGAGTGTACAGGAACTCCCAATCCCGACCCCCACCTCCCCCCTCCCGCCCCACACCTTCTCTTTGGATTATCCCCATGCATCAGTCCCAAGCATCCTGCATCCTGTATCGAACATAGACCGGCGATTCGTTTCACTTATGATATCATACATGTTACACTGCCACTCTGCCAACCCATCCCACCCTCTCCCTCTCCCACAGAGTCCAAAAGGCCGTTCTATACATCTGTGTCTCTTTTGCTGTCTTGCATACAGGTTTATCATTACCATCATTCTAAATTCCATATATATGTGTAAGTATACTGTATTGGTGTTTTTCTTTCTGGCTTACTTCACTCTGTATAATCGGCTCCAGCGTCATCCACCTCATTAGAACTGATTCAAATGTATTCTTTTTAATAGCTGAGTAATACTCCATTGTGTATATGTACCACCTCTTTCTTATCCATTCATCTGCTGATGGACTTCTAGGCTGCTTCCATGTCCTGGCTATTATAAACAGTGCTGCAATGAACATTGGGGTACACGTGTCTCTTTCAATTCTGGTTTCCTCGGTATGTATGCCCAGCAGTGCGATCGCTGGATCATAAGGCAGTTCTATTTGCAATTTTTTAAGGAATCTCCACATTGTTCTCCATAGTGGCTGTACTAATTTGCATTCCCACCAACAGTGTAAGAGGGTTCCCTTTTCTCCACACCCTCTTCAGCATTTATTGCTTGTTGACTTTTGGATCGCAGCCATTCTGACTGGTGTGAAATGGTACCTCATTGTGGTTTTGACATCAAGAGTCTTATATTCAACAATCCAAAATAAAATAGTTGCATTAAAAATGCAATAACAAGTATAAGTTTATCAAAATGGTGAGTACTCTGGAAAGCATCTCATTGACAAATCCACTGAAATAACTGGTGATGTCTAAGTTAAACATGACTTGGAAAGTATCAGTGTCACTAAATATCCAAAAGTATTTCATGCAAAATACAGAAAAACCTGAGAAGTTTCATGGATGATAACTAAGGAAAGAATTTATAATATAATTTTTGGTTAAGTAAAAGAAAGAACCTTCCAGAACCAAACAACAATTATAAATCCTATTGCAATGACTCTATAGGTGAGAACACATTTTATATCCATGTTATAGAGGATGTGTCCAAAAAAGCCATGGGCAGTGTTTGATGATAGAGAGGTCATTATCTCTCAAATAATCAAAGAGGAGCATCAGTAATTTTCTTGAGAAGATCCTCACAGAGAGTTATATTGACCTAAATGGATCATTAGGCTTCTCCTAGGAAATCTTCACTTGATGACTGCATGATAGTGACAATCTCCTGTGATCCTCCAGCCCTGAAAGAAATAGAGCCCTTCACCTTCACCAACCCTTATATGTGGCAATTTAGAAGTCTCTCTCAGGTCTCTGGAGTGGATGGGGAGAGTGGGACGAATTGGGAGAGTAGTATTGACATATATCAGTTCAGTTCAGTTGCTCAGTCATGTCCGACTCTTTGCAACTCCATGGACACCAGGCCTCCCTGTCCATCACCAACTCCCAGAGCTTGCTCAAACTCATGTCCATCATATCAGTGATGCCATCCAATCATCTCATCCTCTGTCATTCCCTTTTCCTCCTGCCTTCAGTCTTTTCCAGCATCAGGGTCTTTTCAAATGAGTCAGCTCTTCAAATCAGGTGGCCAAAGTATTGGAGAGCTTCAGCATCAGTCCTTCCAATGAATATTCAGTACTGATTTCCTTTAGTATTGACTGGTTTGATCTCCTTGCAGTCTAAGGGACTCTCAAGAGACTTCTCCAACACCACAGTTCAAAAGCATCAATTTTTCAGCACTCAGCTTTTTATGGTCCAACTCTCACATCCATACATGACCACTGGAAAAACCATAGCTTCGACTAGATGGACCTTTATCAGCAAAGTAATGTTTCTGCTTTTTAATCTGTTGTCTAGGTTGGTCATAGTTTTTCTTCCAAAGAGCAAGCATCTTTTAATTTCATGGCTGCAGTCACCATCTGCAGTGATTTTGGAGCCCCCAAAAATAAAGTCTGACACTGTTTCCATTGTTTTCCCATCTATTTGCCATGAAGTGATGGGACCAGATGCCATGATCTTAGTTTTTTGAATGTTGAGTTTTAAGCCAGCTTTTTCACTCTCCTCATTCACTTTCATCAAGAGGTTCCTTAGCTCCTCTTCATTTTCTGCCATAAGGGTGTGTCATCTACATATCTAAGGTTATTGATATTTCTCCCGGCAATCTTGATTCCAGCTTGTGCTTCATCCAGCATGGCATTCCACATGATGTACTCTGCATGTAAGTTAAATAAGCATGGTGACAATATGCAGCCTTGACGCACTCTTTTCCCCATTTTGAACCAGTCCATTGTTCCATTTCCAGTCTTGCCTGTTGCTTCTCGACCTGCATACAGATTTCTCAGGAGGCAGGTAAGATGGTCTGGTATTCCCATCTCTTTAAGAATTTTCCACAATTTTTTGTCACTCACATAGTCAAAGGCAGAAGTAGATATTTTTTCTGGAATTCTCCTGCTTTTCCTATGACATATATAAACTGCCATATGTAAAATAGTGGGAAGCTGCTGTATAGCACAGGGAGCTCAGCTGTGAATCTGTGATGACCTAAAGAGGTAGGATGACTTGGAAGGGAGTTCTAAGACGGAGGGTATATATGTATACATAGAGCTGATTCACTTCACTGTACTGCAGAAACTAACACAACATTTTAAAACAATTATATTCCAATTTAAAAAGTTTCTGTCAGGGCTTTTATAACTAAGCAAACAACCACGGAGTGTACACTGTTTAGTGAAGCAGCTGTATGTTTTCTTTTCTGAAAGATCCAAGAATCACAATTTGAAAAGGGAGTGGGAATAGAAATAAGAAACCCAATACTTCTTTGTATGTTAATGAGTCCTACTGACTCCTCTGTGTCTAATCTGGGATGATTTTATCCCTCCTTCCACCAGGAGTCAAAAGCCCCGAAGAGAAAGAGAAAGTAAGACACTAAGGAGCAACAGGCCTGTAACAGACGTGGTCACATGGGCCTGCCTAAAACTGGGCTCCGGAGCTCAGTTGTTTGTTACTTTCTAGAAATGCCTTGTAGAAATGCCACATCTTGTTTTTCCAAAGAAGCTAAAATGCCAGATGTTCTTGGTGAAATTTTCTGATATTTAGAACATTATGCAAGCCAAACAAAAATTATCTGTGGTTAGAATTCTGCCACTGACTTTCAGTTTATGACAGCACATGAGGAGTTGACTGTCTGACTGTCTCTGGAAAGGAAGGCTTGTCCTTCAGAGAAGGGTGGGTGGAAGGACTGGGCACGAAGTTACATGTCCACGTTAGCCAGCAGAATTCTGCAGGGAGGCGGAAGATAATGTGAAGTGTGACTGGCTGTACCCATGGGCAGATCTAAGGAAGGATCTCTCAGGGTGACTCCCCAATGTGATGCTGCACTACAGGCTTCAGTACAGGGCCCTGCAGCTCTGCAGGGCTGCATTCTGCCTTGCACTGTCCTGCTGGAGCTTCTGAGCATTCTTCTTGCCCCTCAAGATCAAATTTTGGAAGACTGTTGGACCCTCAGGCAGTTCTATCCCCTGTACCTGAGGACTACATTTTCCCCAAAGGGTACATGAAAATTCTCCAGGCCAAGTTTGACTCTGAGAAAGATGTTCTTCAGTTCAGTTCAGTTCAGTCGCTCAGTCGTGTCCAACACTTTGCAACCCCATGAATTGCAGCACGCCAGGCCTCCCTGTCCATCACCAACTCCGGGAGTTCACTCAAACTCATGTCCATTGAGTTGGTGATGCCATCCAGCCATCTCATCCTCTGTTGTCCCCTTCTTCTCCTGCCCCCAGTCCCTCCCAGTATCAGGGTCTTTTTCAATGAGTCAACTCTTCGCATGAGGTGGCCAAAGTACTGGAGTTTCAGCTTTCATTCCTTCTAAAGAACACTCAGGGCTGATCTCCTTCAGAATGGACTGGTTGGATCTCCTTGCAGTCTAAGGGATTCTCAGGAGTCTTCTCCAACACCACAGTTCAAAAGCATCAATTCTTCGGCGCTCAGCTTTCTTTATAGTCCAACTCTCACATCCATACATGACCACAGGAAAAAACCATAGCCTTGACTGGATGGACCTTTGTTGGCAAAGTAATGTCTCTGCTTTTGAATATGCTATCTAGGTTGGTCATAACTTTTCTCCCAAGGAGTAAGTGTCCTTTAATTAGGAAGAAGCAGAGATCTAAGTTCAGCAATGATAGAAACTGGGATGACCGCCAAGAAATCCTTGAGAATGTTTTAATTCCCTGGATGTTTTTNGTAATGTCTCTGCTTTTGAATATGCTATCTAGGTTGGTCATAACTTTTCTCCCAAGGAGTAAGTGTCCTTTAATTAGGAAGAAGCAGAGATCTTAAGTTCAGCAATGATAGAAACTGGGATGACCGCCAAGAAATCCTTGAGAATGTTTTAATTCCCTGGATGTTTTTTCCTCAGACTGGGGGAAAAGTCATATTTACTGTGTAGTTTTAAGTGTCTTTCCCTGACTAAGGTATAATGCTTTAGTTCATAGCACATCTGACTTCAGCCCTGTTTTTAAATGTAAGCTCTTACAGCTTGTTCATATGGATTTTAGTTTTGATAAAAGTTTGGTTAAACAACAAAGCATGAGAAACACCACCAACAACAAAAAAAGTGACAGGTGTAATTCTGTTTCACTCTACAGGGGAATGTGTTTAAGAAGGATAAATGGAGAAAGACAAAAATTTGAGATATGGTTAGATGTAAAGGTAATGGAGCTCATATACAGACATTATAATAAGCCTCAGAGAGGCAGTCCTCAATTTTCCAGACTGAGAAGAAACATGGCGAGTAACTCCAGGGCTTATACATTGTTTTTCACTTACTTAGTGAAGCTCAACACAGCTATTCAGAGAAATCCATCAGCATGGAGAGGCAGCCACATGATGAAACAGCCAGCCAAGTCAGGCCAGATGGCGTCCAGCCTGAACCGCCCCTGCACAAAAATGGGTGTCAGACAAGGTCGTCGATAGGCCCTAAGCTATCTAGCTTCCCTGCGCAAGGATGCTCAATCATGCAACAAAAATCATGAACATCTGGGTAGAACGTGCAGCTGCGCCTCCCCAGAGCTCTCTGGTCTCATCAGATGGCTGGCCTCCACTAATGTCTTTAGGGCAGGCCAGCCCTGAATGACTGAGTGCTAATGACTATGAACTGCAGGGTCATACACCTGAGGTTGTACGTCTGATTGTCAATCATTTCTCAAATTTGGCAGTGCTGCACAGGCTGACAATTAGCCTGAGTAAAACTAAGGTGATGTTTTTAGTTGCCCCAGGCAAATCGGGCAAGCAACCAAAAATTACCATCAATGGCATGGAGTTAGAAGTCATTTCAATTCCCACTGCCTGTGTAGTCTCCTTGCTATATAGTAACAGGTCCTCTCCTCTGCTTTTCTGTGGTTCTTTGAACAGTCACCAGTAGTGGGGCTCATTATTGGAACAAGGAGTAACAATGCATTTTAATAAATCCAGCTTACTTGGGGGGAACTTGACAGACAGGATTTGTGGTGATAAAAAATCTGATTACAGATAAAAACCAAAGTGCAAGACTGTCCTGCTGTCCAATCTCCTTTGTGGATGTAAAATTTAGTTCATTACTATTACCTCCTGGAATAACATTAATTCCACCCTGCACAAAACATCAAATGGCAGCATTGGTAACCTTGTCAAGGAATAGAGCTACTCATCAGCAATTGACATAATATTTGACTGCCTTTTTAGGAATTGGCAATAGTTTCGGTTCAACAATCATGGATATAATGAAGTTTTGCAGAAGTGCACAAGAAAATCTATGGGAGTTATAATCCATTGCATAGACTGCTAATATTCTAACAGTGTTTGTGAAATACTGATCCAAACTTCTATAAATTTTTAAGGAAGAAAATTTTAATTTCCTGCACTATTTGGTTTCTTTTGGCAGCAAATAACTCAAATGTAGAAGCTGAAGACAAATAAAAGGAGAGAATATTAGAATCGAATTGAGGACATAAATTGCTGTAGGGTTTGCTTTCTGCTGAAAAGGTTTTGCTTTCGGTTGAATTAAATCTTGGACTTTCCTTTCTCTCTTTCACTATTTTAATTTTTGCTTCTTCTTTTCACCAAGCCCATATGAAGTAAGTTAGAATAATAACACTCTTGATACCAATGCATACAAAAGTGTGTACTTTCAAGAAAGCAAATTTGCCTGTCCAAATCCACTTATTCTGGAATGGAAAAGACAGACTACTAAACAACTTAAAATCATATGTATGTACTGAAACCAACAAACTTAGAAATATGGATCACTAACGTTGAAAGATATAGTAACTGATCTTTATTTAGTAAATGTTTGTTGAGAGCACATTCGGGGCAAGTTATTCCTATTGTCTCTCAAGGTGTCATCTTCCAAAACTGGTTTTCTCCTATAATAGAAGAAACCTTCCAACTGAAGAAAAAAGTCTCATCTATCTACCACTTCAGGTGTAAAAGGTACCTGCAATCTTGATCTGATGACAAATTCCTTTATATCTTTTTCCTTCAAAAGGAAGCTTCGAGCAGGAACTTATTGGCAAATACATCCAGGGCTTCCTTTAAAACACCAGGTCTAATTCCCACTGCCACAAGACTACCAACTCTGACAAAGCGCATCCCGCATGAAAATCCCTCAACATTGAGAGAGGGTAGTAATATCTATAATTTCCATATGTGAGAGATGTGTACAACAAGTCCCCTACAACAAACCTTCAACTTTTGAACTTTCAAAGACACAAATATGCACAGAGAAAGGATGTAGATAGACAAGAGAAAGAAGAAGTAACTGATGAACCTGAGAGATTCACAGTGCAGGAAATGGCAAGGGGATTTGCTTTATTTGAGGAGGCGCTGCNTTTTTGAGATTGCATCCAAGTACTGCATCTTGGACTCTTTTGTTTACCATGATGGCTACTCCATTGCTTCTAAGGGATTCCTGCCCACAGTAGTAGATGTAATGGTCATCTGAATTAAATTCACCCATTCCAGTCCATTTTAGTTCACTGATTCCTGGAATGTCGATGTTCACTCTTGCCATCTCCTGTTTGATCACTTCCAATTTGCCTTGATTCATGGACCTGACATTCCAGGTTCCTATGCAATATTGCTCTTTACAGCATTGGACCTTGCTTCTATCAGCAGTCACATCCACAGCTGGGTATTGTTTTTGCTTTGGCTCCATCTCTTCATTCTTCTGAAGTTATTTCTCCACTGATCTCCAATAGCATGTTGGGCACCTACTGACCCGGGGAGTTCCTTTTTCAGTATCCTATCATTTTGCCTTTTCATACTGTTCATGGAGTTCTCAAGGCAAGAATACTGAAGTGGTTCTCCATTCCCTTCTCCAGTGGACCACATTCTGTCAGACCTCTCCACCATGACCCACCCGTCTTGGGTTGCCCCACATGGCATGGCTTAGTTTAACTGAGTTAGACAAGGCTGTGGTCCATGTGATCAGAATGGCTAGTTTCATGTGATTATGGTTTCAGTGTATCTGCCCTCTGATGCCCTCTCTCAACACCTACCATCTTACTTGGGTTTCTCTAAGTCTATGTGTAAAAAATAAAGTCTATTAGGAATAAACATAGGAATAAAGCATATAGATTAAATATATTAATAATATGGGTTATTATAATCATAGCTAAAATCTACAAAGTGCTTTCTATGTGTCAGGTACTGTCCTAAGAGCTTTGATGAATATTAATTAATTTAATGTTTGCCTAACTCTGTAAGGTATTGCTGTTATCTTCCCCATTTTGCAGCTTAGAAACCCGAGGAACTGAGAATTAGGTGACTTGTCTGGAGTCACACAGTCAGTAAGAGTAAGATCACACAATGAGCACAAAGAGCCACTGGGTTCAGCAACAGAATCTTTCTGGAGGAGACCAGCTGAGATGTGGCCTGCCCCACCACCAAGGCAGAGACCATCTGGTTGGCCCTCACCAGGGCTGGCAAACAAGGCTGTGGAAAGCCTGCTCACATAGCCAGATAACTGTTTCTTGAAAGAGATTCTCTCCTTTGAGGAGAAAAGCAGATAAACTCTATTAAACTTATATTTTCTTCTCTAGAAAATTAAGGTTTGGTCTCAAATATAACACTCAGCTTAGAATATCAGAAGCTGCCCTGCTTCCCTTTCCTCCATGTCTGTACCACGTACAGCTGGGTGCCCTCTGGTCCTTGCTAGTGGAGCTGTGGCCCCATATCCAGGGGTCTGCCTCCCACTAGGGCCTACAGGCCGTTTTCCTGTGTCCTGCTTCCTCTGTGCTCCTCCTCTGAGTTCCCAAGTAGTCTTCCCAAGTCCTGATTGGATTTGCCTGCTTTTATCCCTGCCCCTCTTTTATACCGTGAACTATTCTTTACACTCTCTTACTTCAGTAACATTTAGTGACAAGATTGCTCTGTGTATAAAAACCCATCCATTTTGTAACACATGTCTTATTACTCCCCTCAAAACCTCTCCACTCTTATCAGGCTTAATTGATTACATTTTATTGTCAGAGGTAATATTCACTTTTTAAAATGCAGTGAAGCATTAATATTTTAATAAATGATTTACTATATATTAATGGGGATTCAAATATATAAAACTGATTTAATATCTTAAGTCCTAAAGTTTTCTAATAAGATGAAACAGTATTTCCTGTAAGTGACACCCACACATGCATCTTGCTCTGTCATGCTTCCTTTGTGTTCTCTGTTTTCTTTTAGCAGTGAACTGATACAGTTATCATGAGGCACAAGTGAGAAAGAGGAAAAAAAAGGAAAAAGAAAAGCATTACCTTAGGAGTCCTGGAAGGAACGTGTTTGTGTTCATCTTCCTCAGAGGAACTCAGGCTAATAACTCCCCCAAGTCACAACCAGCAAACCTCCAAAATTCCTCACTTCTCTCCCTCTAGCTGCTCTCCTCTGATGTACAGGTTTTTCATCTGTCTCTAAAAGAGGAACTATACCTTGTCCTTGACTCTAGAAATGTAGCAGATGTGAGATTCTTTTGATAATAGAGAAGCTATGAGCTATGTATAAATACTTTGTCTTTGATTTGTACATATCTTTTATCAGTAGATGACATATATTTAGTTATACAATTAACAAACAAACATGTGGTCCTACAGTACTGTTTTGGTTTATTTAATTCTGAGAAAGGCAAGCCAGAGTAGAGTTCAGAAGTATCCTTTTCCCCAGATACCTGCAGAGTGAAACTGAGTGTTGGTTGCCCACAAGTTGTGGTGTTAACTGTTGACATGTATTGAACAGCTCAGCACAGTGCTAAGCTCCAGGGGTATAAGGATGTATGAGGCATACTCCAGAGGAATTCCCAATGTAGTGGGGATTGCATGCATGCTCGATCGGTCCAGCTCTCTTGCAACCCCACAGATTGTAGTCTGCCAGGCTCCTCTGTCCACGGGATTATTCCAGCAAGAATACTGGAGGGGATTGCTATGTCTTCCTTCCAAGACATAGAGGATCTTCCCAACCCAGAGATCCAACCTGCATCTCCTGTGTCTCTTGCATTGAAGGCAGATTCTTTACTGTTGAGCCACTAGGGAAGCCCATGTACTGGGGAAGCAGATATAAAACCAGCTAAGTTGTAATAGTAGAGTAGAGTGCTGTAACATCGTTATAAACACACAACAGGGTGGGCTGAGAGCTGTGGGACTTGGCAGGGGAGTCAGACTTCCATCAGGCAAGAGAGAACAGAAAGCAGCCAATGCACAGGCATGGATATTGCCTGCTTCTGTTGCCTGGAAAGCAGTGGGTAAGGGTGAGAGGAGATTCTAAAGGACTGGTTGTCTCCTGTGACAAATCTAGACAGAGTATTAAAAAGCAGAGACATCACTTTGCTAACAAAGCTTCATATAGTCAAAGCTCTGGTTTTTCCAGTAGTCATGCACAAATGTGAGAGTTGGACCATAAAGAAGGCTGAGCACCGAAAAATTGATGCTTTCAAATTGTGGTGTGAGAGAAGACTCTGAGAGTCCCTTGGACTGCAAGGAGATCCAACCAGTCCATCCTAAAGGAAATCAGTCCTGAATATTCATTGGAAGGACTGATGCTGAAGCTCCAATACTTTGGCCACGTGATGCAAAGAGCCAACTCATTGGAAGAGATTCTGATTCTGGGGAAGATTGAGGGCAAGAGGAGAAGGGGGCAACAGAGGATGAGATAGTTGGAAGACACCACCTACTCAATTGTCATGAGTTTGAGCAAACTCCAGGAGACAGTGAAGGGTAGGGAAGCATGGTGTGCTGCAGTTCATAGGGTTGCAAACAGTCAGAGACAGCTTAGTGACTGAACAACAGACTAGAAATGTACAGTGTGGGGTAATTCTGCATAGTCTCCTGGCAAGATCTGGTAAGATCTGAACCACAGTTATGCATCCACTGCCCACTCTGCTGACAGATCACCACCTGCCAAATGAGCTTTAAAATTTATGAACCCTTTAGTAGAAAAAATCTGAGAAGAGAAAACCAGACTAGGAGAATTGCATAAGCAAGTGTTGAATGAAAGGGCCTTGACCAGTTTTCCTTCTTTGAACTAAATTCATTAGGGAAATTTGAGAAACTGTAAAGTTTCAGAGAACTTCAAACTGGCATTTTCCCTTCTCTGCCTCTAGTCCACTTTTATTTTGCTGTCAGCTATTAAGCTGACAGAAGAAGAAAGCTGTCTTTCAGCGGTTGGATTCAGCCAATGAGGAGAGCTTCAAACCAGGCTTTCAGGGAGGCAGCACTGCCCAGACCTGGGAAGCAAGGTTCGGCTTATGAGACGGACAGGAATCAACTTGTTGAAGCTCTTTCACTTGTCAGAGCATCTTTAAATAATCCGCTGTTGCAGCTGTTTCATCTTCAGACAAAGGAAAGTGAAAATGGTCCCAAAAGGTGTAACATCTCAAGCTCTGTAAAATGAGGGACACCTGCCTTTAAAATGGAAGCATCTGAAGCAGGCAAACAATGTTTATATCGTACTACTAAGTTTGTCTTTCCTTGTCTGTGATGATTATTCTTTGAGACACAAATTAAAGCTAATCACATCCAACTATTCTAAAAAAAAAAAAAGATGACCTGATTTTTTTTGGTCATTTTATGGTTCAGAAAGGGGATTTTTTTCAATTGCTAGGGAACAGGTGGAAAAAAAGTGATGCTCCTTAGTTAATGAGTTTTGTGGTGTGGTGGTGATTTAGCTAGCAAAATCCATGCCCACATTTCAGGCTTTTGGAGAGTAATACACTGTCAGACCAGCTCAGAGGACTGTGCCGGGCTGTCAGCAGTGTTTCGGGTGTCTCTCCACCACTAAACCCCTTCCTTTTGACACAAAGAGCAAGACTACCCTGAGTAGTAGTTGACGAATGACTCTGTGCACCGAAACGCAATTACAATGAAGCAATTGATGCATTTGGATTCACTGTCTCAATGGATTCCACTTTTCTCCTCTCCAAGTGGTGAAACAGGAAACAGCATCACATCAGGAAGAACCTGAAGGTGTCCTCCAGGAGCTGTGCCCCACGTCACTGATTGCCCTCAGTCAGAAATCTTGACCTGCAACTTTAGAGGGTGGGTCTCTGAAAGAATTTCAGAGCTTACACAGCAGTGAGGTGTGTTACTCTCTGATGAGAACGAAGCTGGCTGGAGCACTGGGAGTCTGGCTCTGACTGTTTTCACAAACCAGGGGCATCTCTGTGCACTGAAGTTTCAGAAAGGTAGGCACCATCTTATGGATGTTGTTATTATTTGAGCACCTTCAAAACGGCCTGACTCTTTGTATGTGTGTGTGCAGGAGAGAGAGAGAGAAATGATCAAGGTGTTTGTTTTTGGCCTAATGCGGAAGAGAGAAAACAGAAGTTCAAAGCCATTTGCTTGATAAGTTTTTAGTAGTGAAGAGTAAACGGTGAATTCCAACTTCTAACCTGTATTACTTGCTCTTGGCAAGTTTAAACTGATTCATTGAAGGCACAGGAAGAATTGTTCAGAGAGTGAGATCACGTGAGGCCGAACGCTCTGTCAGTGTAGCTTGATTTATTTGGAAAGCCTCGACTCAAGCTGAAATGAAAAGGGTGCCCATGGATCTCCAGGCAGCATGGAAAAGGCCATTTCAGACTACTTAAGAATGTCATAAATTTGGAACAAGGCAGAACTTGCTCATCTCACAGTGACAGGCTTTTTTAAGCTTGTTTCATCTTGAGGGAGATAATGTCATGTCCAGAAGACATTAGCTGATTAATTCTAAAACTTCCAGCTTTGTGCAGAAAAACAAAAGCAAAACTTTATTTTTTTTCTAACCCATGTTTAGTGAGGGTATTCTTTTAAGCAATTTTATTTCCTGAAAAGCCTTATACAGAGCAAGGGAAAGAAATTTGGGGAATTTGCCAGATGATGATTCATTCATTAATCTGTAATATACAAGGTCTTTCTCCACTACAATAAGGGTTCAGACTTTAAACAACACCCTTCATTTCTCTCGGGTTTCCACTTAAAATTTCATCAGTAAAATCCTGGACAAAGGGACAAATTCTTGAAGAGGAAAATAGATACAGATAATTGTATAGTCTTCCGATTAAAAAATTTCTGTCATTTCTAAAAGCATTCACATTAATTTACATAAGTTCGAAGATAATTGTGGATTTAGCAGTAAACTGCTCTAATTGAGTCCTTATTGTGTATTTATGCATTTCACATTTAATTCAGTGAGACAAGACTCATGCCATTTTCAGATAAGGAAATTTAGTCTCAGTGAGATTTATAGCAGCGTGGTAGGGAAGTGAGAGAGCCAGAACTCTGTTGCCTTTCTGCACACAGAATATATGTATGATTGGAGCCCTCTGTATTCCTATCCTTTTCCATCAGCCCTTTATGAGTCCTTGTCACATGGAGGAGTTTCTGAATCCATAATAATATGCAAATTTTGATATCTGATAGAGCAAAAGCCCAAGCGTCAATCTATATTTGCTTCTGCTCTGGGAGTGAAGTCATGATGAAGTTGACTGAACATGGGCTAGAAAGGCAGACAGACCTAGATTTGAATCCCTGCTATGTTACCTAGGCAAGTTAGTCAAATTCTTCAAACCTCAGTTTCCTTATTTATAAGCTAATTATAATAATTTCCATCACATAACCTTGTTATAAGGACTAGAGAAACAAATAATGAAAGTGCCATCTGCATGATTGAAAAATGGTAGACTTTTGATCAATAATAATCATTATTTCTCCAATAACTTGTTGATAACTTGTTGATGCTTTGACAGGCTAGATCCTGTTCTGGGCATGGGGATATCAGCAGTGACAACAGAGGCAAGACCCTTCCCTCATGGAGCTAACTGGTGCTTATTTATTATATCATCGTGTGACTGACTTTCTGTGAAAATCACAGTATGATTATTGAGGCCCTTTATGGTGGATACAGTCTGGCTTTGACATAGCCTCTGAAGCAGGGTAATGAAAGTCTGGCCAAGATTCCCCTAAAATATAGTAAAATCCAGCAAAAAGCAAGAACCTCAGATACTTCTTTTACAAAAGTCAGTTTGTTCTGCTAATCATTTCAGAGTTAGAGGTCAGGAAGGATGTGCATTTATGCAAACATTTACACAGACGCGCGCGCACACACACAGAATTCATCTGAGTTTTCCTGGGCCCACAAAGCTGTAGTAGAAGCATTCCTGACAGGATAGGTGTGGGAGGAGGGTCTGGCTCCAAGAACTCATGGAGCAGAGTGTAGTGTGGCAACCATTCGTTTGCTTTAAGTCCCAGGCCATCTACTCAAGAGCCCTGGGCTTTCTAGGGCCTTCCGAGTGTGAATGCAGGGACAAAGCTTGAACTGGAGATAATATACCTTTATAAAGACAAGATTGGGGGCAAGAGTGACTGACTTATTTACCAGCTAAAAGCCTAGAGTTAAGTAGGCCAGTTGGCATCAAGAATGGTATTTTGGCATCTGTCCCTAACTTTGAATCCCAATACATTGCAGATCATATCAGAGAGATACGAGAGGGACACAAGGAAGTTCCCTCTGGAATCCAGTGCAACTGTATTCTTCCTTTTCTTGGCAACACCTGCATACCCAATACCACTGACCTTGTTGGTCTAATACACCCTGAGTTTTTTTATGTAGTTGGTAGACCCAGAATGACTGAACAACTCTGTGTCAGCCCAGACCAGAGAGTTGACACTGTGAAAGAAGGCTTTCTAAAGTGGCAAGACTTAATTTTGTAAGCCCAGTGCAACAATCAGTCTCATCATTTTATGGATCGTGTTGCCTTAAGATTGTGTCTTGTAGCAAGGATTTTAAAGGATGAACATATAAACTAAGTTAAAAGCCTAATTAAGTTAAGGCTTAGGTAATAAACCGTCAAACAGCAGGTGGATGGAGAGATTAAGAATCTTTAACCTTATATAATACTGTAATAGCCTGAATTCTCTCCAAGGATTTCTGTGAATGAGGGACAGATGTTTGATTGTAAGTGGACTGCAGAATCACTGTGTTTTGAAACAGTTAAATTATTTTGAAATTTCATTATTATCAGACCTTAAAGTCTGCGGAAACCCACTAACAAATGGAAGAGAGTTGTGTAAGAGGAGATGTGACCTTGAGATACATTTCTCCTTTCCCAGGTAGGAGGAGTTAGAATTTCCCAGGCAGTGAGAGAGTGAGAATTTCCCAGGCTGCTCAAATAGAAAATGTTTTGGTTCATTTAAAAAATAATTTTCTCTTTTTTTTGAAATATAAATTTATTTATTTTAATTGGAGGTTAATTACTTTACAATAATGTATTGTAAAAACCATTTTCTCTGTATTTATTTGTTTACTTTTTTGCCCATGTGGTCGCTGGCAAGTTTTGGAGAGCAGTTGTGTAGTGTTCTAAGGAGTGTGAGCTGAGCTGGCCAGAGACCTGATGCGTAGCTGGCATTTAGTGTACAGAACTCCAACTCAGTGAGAAGGTTCCCTTTTTTACCTGAATTATATCTTCAGGAAATACCAGGAAACTGAGATGCTTACCCAGAATTTCCAAATCCCTCTGCTCAGGATTGGTATACACAAACATACCCCACACAGACACACACACACATGACATAGACACAGACACACACACATCCACACACATTCATGTGCATAGTATACAAACAAAATCAAAAGATACATACTTTGTGTGTGCAGCAAAAGTTAAACTCTCATGTCATAGAGTGCAAAAAATTGGGCCTTCTGCCCTCTGAAACATGTGCTGTGTGGTCACTGGGCCTGGAGAAAGGAGAAATGGAGCAGTTTTCTAGCTTTTTAAAAAACAGATATAATTTACATATTAGTTTCAGATGTTGTTATATAATAATTTAATATTTGCATATATTGTGAAATAATTACCAAATACAATTCTCATTAATGGGAAAACTGTAAAATTCACAGCTAATACATATATTTAGGTTATTTGAAAAGATAAAATATTGCATTGAGGGATTAGAAATCATTTTTACTTACATTTCCATATTCTAAAATGAAGTCTTAGGAAGGGAAAATCATATGGCACAATCCACTTGTTCTTTAGAAGTCCTTATGTTCAAAAACAAGGCCCATTTCTTGTATTTGGTTTCATTGGCCAGACATACTTTAGCAGATAGTCAATAAATACTCCCTAGTTAGACTGACAGGCTGAACAATAATTATTTCAAGATTCAAGCAAAAATTCTAAGAGCCTTTTCTTCAATAATAAAGATTACTTAACATCATTTAATAACTAAATTGGCTTCAATTTCTTCCCCTCAAATTTTGTTTTCTTGCTTGACATCTGATTAAAACTTTAAAACTGTAAAATATGCTGATGCTGAACAAATCTCAAACTGTGCAGATGAGCAGTTTTCATGTGTGATGTTCCCGTCACAGGCTCACTGTTACTTCTGACCTTGGGTCAGCATTGCAGACTTGTAATGAGCTCGTCCTGTTCCACTAGCTTGGCTTTCCCTTGCTTGTTTCCAGTATATCTGCTTTCTGAGAATTCTGGTCTACAACCACCTGTGGAAGAGAAAAACTTCAGAACTTTGCTAGATGATGACTGTAAAATAATATTCAGGTTGGATTTTCCTAAGTAATTTTTTCACAGGTTACATTTTAGCAGTGGTTTTCAAACCTTTTTTTTTGTTTTCTGATGATCACTGGATGGTAAAAATACTTTCAGATCTCCACTTAGAATGCACACACACATTAATTGGAAAAAGTTTCTGAAACAATATTTGATATGTATTGATGTTTTCTATTCCATTCCACTGCATAACCTTTCTGGCCTGACCTAATAATTTTGTAGCTGGTGCGTGCATCACTCATGTCTAACTCTTTGCCACCCTATGGACTGTAGCCTGCCTGGTTCCTCTGTTCATGGGATTCTCCAGGCAAGAATACTGGAGTGGGTTGCCATGCCCTCCTCAAAGGGATCTTCCCAGCCCAGGGATCAAACCCGAGTCTCCTGTGTCTCCTGCATTGCAGGAAGATTCTTTACCACTGAGCCACCAGGGAAGCCTTTGTAGCTGGTGTGGTTCTCAATACTAGCTGAAAGGGAGGCTTACCTAGGGAATTTAAAAAATATAAGTCAAAATCACACTAGACCCATGAAAAAGACTAGAAATTCCAAAAATAGACCTCTGCTTTAAATATCAGATGCAATACATTAACTCCAATACATATTGGACCCTTGATTTATAACATTATAGATACTATAAGGAAAGAATGACCATTTGAATATCTATATGGACAAAATCTTGTTTCTAAACTCAAAATGTATAAAGATCTAAGTGTTAATATGGATGTGACAGGTAAAACAATAAAGTTCTGGATCTGTGCTCTTCAGTAACAGTAGGAATTGAATATTACAATTATTTTGTTTACTTTCCAAGTGTCTTTTTCTTTTTGGTCAACCTTAAGACGCTTATAATTAAGTTTCACCAACATGATGACACAGGGGAACTTGGAATCCCCTCTTAACAGCGTGTGGAACCAGCAACCTGCCCGTGGGTCAGCCCAGCCCCAGTTCATCACTTTTCTCTAGGTTCCCAAGTGCTCCTGCTTCACAGAATCAGGTTACTGTATGGTTTAGCAGAAAAAAAAATTGAGGAAATACTCAATAAATTTTAGTTTAGAGAGGAAGGAATTTTAAAAAGGCTTAGAAACCTGTAGATTCCCACCTCATGATCAACAGAGTAACAGCAGGTTGAATTGGCACATGTTGGACCTTCCCCAGCAAGGGAAAAGGAGTTGGTGCTATACCTGATGTGGCACTGACTTGGGACCTTGGTATGTATCAGCGTGGTATTTTCTTTGATTCACAGCAGCTAATGGCAGAAATCAAAGAGAAATGAAAATCATATAAATATATAGTGGAAAGAAATTTAAGGATGCCCTTTTCAAAAATATGTATATTTGAGAAGTGTAGAAACCTAGAGAAATTTTTTTTCTTTAATTAATTTTTATTTTTTAGTTTGTTTTGCTTTACAATACTGTATTCATTTTGCTACACATCGACATGAATCAGCCACGAGAAATAACATGTTACATTTTATACAGTATACCCAGGATGTTTTTCTCTCCAGGTGCTTTTGCAGGCAAAAGGTTCATAAATTTAAAGCCATGGTTTTAATCATTAATTCTCTCAAAAGTATAATTAATAGATGAGATATTTTCTCTGTATTCTAGACTTTGCAAATATGCCCCATGTCTCTTTTTGACTCCATCTCTCTGTCTCTGTCTTTCCCCCTATCTACTTAAAACCTGGGTGTTACATGCATTTTTTTTCATTAAGGGACTTCTTGCGTTAGATAGACCTGGACAGGAATGACTAGTTCTTTTTGATTTTGAAATCTTACAAGTTATTTTCTTTGGGTGAGTAAGTAGCAAGAGCTGGTGGCCATAGACAGTGAGGTTGCCCTGGCTGAGGAAGGGACATGACCCATCCCTTTTGCTCAAAGGAGGAAACAGTGACTATGCCAGCAGGTGCCCAGTTTCCCAATCTCATGCCAGCACTACTTGCTAGGGGTAAATCTCCCTTTCTGTTCTCTTTTCATGATTTCTGAGTCAAAGAGGAAAGCTGCTGGGAACATGTAATTGAGGTTGTTTTTCTGCACTACTTTACTGTATCCCTGTCCTGGGCTACAGGCCCTCACACCTGTGCACGCCACCCTTATCTGAAGACTGTGGGGATCTTTGTCATCTTGTTCTTTTCCAAGGGATGCTTGCTTCTGCAGAGGCAGCAGAAAATATTTCATAAGCAAATACTCTAAATATTAAAATTGGAGGCTTGCTTCATCATGTTGCCCTGATGACACCAAAGTGAAAGTCGCTTAGTCAAGTCTGACTCTTTGCGACCCCATAGACTATAGCCTGCCAGGCTCCTCTGTCCTCAGAATTCTCCAGGCCAGAATACTGGAGTAGATAGCCATTCCCTTCTCCAAGGGGATCTTCCCAACCCAGTGATTCGAACCCAGGTCTCCCACATTGCAGGCGGATTCTTTACCATCTGAGCCACCAGGAAAGCCTTCTGTGGTGAGCCACTAAGTCCTTCCCTAAAAGTAACTTGCCTCCTCCTATCAGTGAGTAAGACAGATGTTCCAAATTCCTTCCTTTTAAAAAAATTGTTTACTTTTGGCTCTGGTGGGTCTTCGTTGCTACACACAGGTTTTCTTTAGTTGTGGTGTTTGGGCTTCTCGTTGCAGTGTTTGGGCTTTCTCTTATTGCAGAGCAGGACTCTGTGGCTTGCAGGCTTCAGTAGTTGTGGCACATGGGCTTAGTTGCTCCATGGTATGTAGCATCTTCCTGGACCAAGGATCGAACAAGTATCCCCTGCATTGCCCTGCCTTGCAATGTGGATTCTTAACCACTGGACCACCTGGGAAATCCCCAAATTCCATCTTATCAAGATGTGGCTGTGTACCCTTCTATAGGTTTCACTCTCTGTCATAGAAGATTCCTTTGTTGATACTGCACAGGACAAGTACCATGATGTAAGAAATCCAGCTGACACCGAGAAAATTACCTATCCTGTCAAGGAAATGAATTATCCCTCAGAAAAGCTTTTCGCAACTGACACTTGGTCGAGTAACCTCAATCCCGATCAAGGTATCGTCGGAAATCAATGAATGATGGCTGGCTGTGGTGCCACCTGAAAGTCCACAATACTGTTAAGGTGGAAATGTAAATAGTGACCCCAGTACCAACACCTGCAGTTTACTGGGCACTTACTATACACCAAGCATTATGCAAAGTGATTTAGACACACGGCCTCATTAGTCCTGACCTAGATTTTACAGACATAAAAACTGTTATACCTGTTTTACAGATGAGATCATATAGCTTTAAAGGGGTGAGGATGTATGTTCAGATTCCCAAACACTTATTCTTGACAGGCCAGTAGGCCTTGGGTTCCTACATGTCCTGTCCTGAAATTCTGTCCCAGTGTGTTGTGTGTGGGGAGGTTTGGGCATCCCCCTTGTGATCTTTGGGGAGGTCAGAACCAGGTGACGCTACACAATACAGCCTCTTCCGGGCTTGTCTCCAGGCTGTCTATTTAGCAGTTTGTGTCTGTTATGTGGGCTTCTTTTACTGAAAGAAAATATGAAATCAGTTATCTTTTCTCAGTAGTGAGAGATGTGCACTTCATGGCAGGAAGGCAGCTATGAAGGACAGGAGGTGTCCCATTCCTCTCCCTTGGAAAATCTTAAACTTAGCATTTAATCTTATTATTTAAGATTTAAGGATTCTTGCCCCTACCCAATAAGGTCAGGATAATAAGATAGTATCATTATATAACATTGATTCTGTACTTCACTGTATTCAGGTATTTTTACATAACTAAGATGCTTACTCCTTGGAAGAAAAGTTATGAGCAACCTAGATAGCATATTCATTACTTTGCCGACTAAGGTCCATCTAGTCAAGGCTATGGTTTTTCCAGTGGTCATGTATGGATGTGAGAGTTGGACTGTGAAGAAGGCTGAGTGCCGAAGAATTGATGCTTTTGAACTGTGGTGTTGGAGAAGACTCTTGAGAGTCCCTTGGACTGCAAGGAGATCCAACCAGTCCATTCTGAAGGAGATCAACCCTGGGATTTCTTTGGAAGGAATGATGCTAAAGCTGAAACTCCAATACTTTGGCCACCTCATGCGAAGAGTTGACTCATTGGAAAAGACCCTGATGCTGGGAGGGATTGGGGGCAGGAGAAGAAGGGGATGATAGAGGATGAGATGGCTGGATGGCATCACTGACTCCATGGACACAAGTTTGAGTGAACTCTGGGAGTTGGTGATAGACAGGGAGGCCTGGCGTGCTGCGATTCATGGGGTCGCAAAGAGTAGGACATGACTGAGCGACTGAACTAAATAACTAACTAATCACTTTTAATCCACCACAGGTCCTTGTAGAATTAGCACCATTTAATGGTAATTCAGATCAAGATTCAGAGAGGCTGAGTTGTCCAAGACCATTTAGCTATTAAATGACAGATTGAACCCTGGCCATCTGACTCTGGATCCCAGGTTCTTTCTTTTCAGCTATTTGAAAGACAGTGAGCTGCTTGAGGTGGTGTATGTAGCACTGCATTCCTTTTTTTATTTAAACTCTTCAATTGCAGTTTGTGATTTGTGTGCTCGTCTTCCTGACCTGAGACTAAGTGAGGCGGGAGCTTCTGAAGGCACTGCACCAGCCAATCCTCCAGTTTCTCCAATGGGAGAACTTAAGGCAGAATGAGGGCCTCGCCTTGGGGTCCTCTGAGTCACTAGCAGCAACAATGTTCTCAACTCCTTGCTTTTGCCTACATCACTCACTTGTACTTGGGACTAATAACAGGGTAATTTGTGAAGCAAGATGTGTGACTCACCAGACAAGGGAGGAGAGCCTGTAAGGAAGGACTTGGAGGAGAAGAGCAACATATTTAACAGCAACTGGAAAGGAAATGCTGACATGATGCTAATTGAGTTAAGATTTCTTTCCATTGCAACACCGTTTTCTGGTTACCCAGCTATTAATTTGTATTTTAGGCTTCTAAAGTTAGCTAAAAGGGGCAGGGCAGGGGGAAGAGAGGAAGGGAATTCTACCTTTGAAGGCAAAATTTATCAAATCTGTATTGCTTTCTCATAGATTTCTTCTCAATCATCTTGGACTCTTTTTCTTTGAACCCTAGGATGTGCATTTTTCTGAAGCTTACCTATTGTGTAACACTGCTTTACATCCTTCTGATTTTAGCCGTAGCTGTGTTTGTGTGAGCTCCTATCCATATCACCAGTCTGAAAACACTTCATCAGTAACTTGCCTCTCTCTGTCCTGAGCTGGCCTTTGGCAGTCTTTGTCAGTTAATGACTAGGTCAGAGATGAACCAGATTAAGGTGAAGAGGCATCCTGAAGAATTACTTTTTGATGACTACTGCCTCCTTAAATGCCTTTTGCTGTGTTATCTTTATTATCTCCAGAATCTAAAGTCAGTTTATAGATCTCAAGAATCTGTCTTCCTGTTGACCAAATAAGCACATTTTAAAATTTTAGTTACCTGTTTGTGTGTATAGAAAGGCTGTGATAAGTTTTATATAGGTAACAAACTTGCCTTATTTCAAATCAGCTTAGTTTTTGTGTTTGAAACATTTACTTAAAAATTAGCCCCTAAAAAAATAAGGTGAAATAAATCACCTTAATAACATCTTTTAGTCATGGGAAGCTGGGTGCATACTGGGAAAGCAATAATTTAAAAATCTTAAATACCCAGAATTTTGATGTTTTCAATTATTGTTTTCATGTTTCCATCTAGATTTTTTTCTCTGCAAACATGTTCACACACATATATATGTATATGATTAAAATAGTATGTTATATAGACCATACACTATCATGTGTTCATAGTATAGATGTAATTTTGAATTTTCTTTTTTTTCTTTTTTATTTATTTTTTTAATTTTTATTTTTACTTTATTTTACTTTACATTACTGTATTGGTTTTGCCATACATTGACATGAATCTGTCTCGGGTGTACATGAGTTCCCAATCCTGAACCGCACCCCCCCCACCTCCCACCCCATATCAACTCTCTGGATCATCCCCGTACACCAGTCCCAACCATCCTGTGATTTTCTTTTTTTAAACATGTTATAGCACCTTTCATATTTATAAATTTCATGTGTGTGTTAGTCACTCAGTCGTGTCTGACTCTTTGCAACCCTTGGACTATAGCCCACCAGGCTCCTCTGTCCATGGGATTCTCCAGGCAAGAGTACTGGAGTGGGCTGCCATTGCCTTCTCCAATAAATTTCACAATTTTTAGCATTAGCTGTGTATTATTACGTAAAATTAACGTTTTAAAATGTATTTAAACATTTCAGGTTTTTAAAATCCATTATTTACTAACACTAAAGTGTTATTTATTAACCAGGGTTTAAATTATTTGCTCAGATAACACATATTTCTAGGTAGGCTTGAACATTTTAATGACTCCTAAAATTTATTATTCCATTCCAGGATGATGGTATCATTTATGTTGCCACCAGTAACATAGGAATGTAATGGTTTTATATTTACATGTAAATGATGTATATAAAACATTTACAGCATCGTCAGCACTGAGTGTTATTTTTAAATTGTCTTCTAATTTAATAGGTGTCATGTATAGAATTTTAGGAAGTGAAAGTTCGTTAGTTCTCTTTAGAAAGGCAACATGGTATTTAATAACTTGACTCCAATATACAATTTAACAGGCATATAATACAGTTATTTACAAATATTTACTCACTTTGTCATTTTAACAACTTCATCAGTGTAGTACTATTATTATTTCTGTTTTGTAGATAAGGAAATTGTCATTAGTTGCCCAAGGGCACATAGCTAAAGTGTCAGAACCTAGACAGTCTGTCTCCAAAGTCTATGTGATTGACCACTGTGTTATACTGTCCGTTAATATCTATTGAGAACGTACTGTTGCTTCAGTTTCTGTAGGCCAACTTACGGATACTGTTGTGAGCAAAACAACTGTAGTCCTTGCTCTAGTAGACCTTGAAGTCTGGGGAGGGAACCAGACTTTAATCAAATCAACATATATAAAATTACAAACTTGATATGTGTTATGAAGAAAAAGAATGCAGTAATGGAAGAATCAAACAGGAATGTTTCTTTTAGCTGTAGGAGTGATGGGGTTAGGGGTCATGGAAAGTTTCGATAAAGATCTTAGAGGCACTTAAATTGAGACTTGAAGGATTAGGAGGCGAGAGTAGTGTAAAGGCGGATGAACCCAGCATTCTAGGCCAAAGGAGCAGTCTATGCATATGCCCTGAGGCAGGAAAGGAGTTGCCCTGCCTTTTGCTCTAAGGGTCATAAAGTCAACCAGCTTGCTTGTGGGATCAGAAAGTGAGGGTAAGGGGAGCAGAAGACAGCCTAGAAAAGCACACTGGGGGGTCCAGTGGTCCAGGGCCATGCTACAAGTTACTCACAGAAGTGTGCACACTGAGGAAGACTGTGAGAGTGTGCACTGAGAGAGTGCACACTGGGGAAGGGCAGTGAGAGTGCCTACTGTGGAAGAGTGTGAGAGTGTGCACTGGGGAAGGGCAATGAGAGTGTGCACGGGGGAAGAGTGTGCATGGGGGAAGAGTGTGAGAGTGTGCACTGAGAGAGTGCACACTGGGTAAGGGCAGTGAGAGTGTGCACTGGGGAAGAATTTGGGATGTGCACTGAGAGAGTGTGCACTGGGGAAGAATGTGAGAGTGTGCACTGAGACAGTGCGCACTGGGTAAGGACAGTGAGTGTGCACTGGGGAAGAGTGTGAGAGTGTACACTGAGAGAGTGAGCACTGGGTAAGGGCAGTGAGAGTGTGCACCAGGGAAGAGTGTGAGAGTGTGCACTGAGAGAGTATGCACTGGGGAAGGGCAGTGAGAGTGTGCATTAGGGAAGAGTTTGGGAGTGTGCACTGAGAGAGTGAACACTGGGGGAAGGGCAGTGAGAGTGTGCACTGGGGAAGAGTTTGGTAGTGTGCACTGAGACAGTGCGCACTGGGTAAGGGCAGTGAGAGTGTGCACTGAGACAGTGCGCACTGGGTAAGGGCAGTGAGAGTGTGCACTGGGGAAGAGTGTGAGAGTGTGCACTGAGAGAGTGCACACTGGGTAAGGGCAGTGAGAGTGTGCACTGAGAGAGTGCACACTGGGTAAGGGCAGTGAGAGTGTGCACTGAGAGAGTGCACACTGGGGAAGGGCAGTAAGAGCTGCCTCCAAACACACCTGGAGTTGCTTTGGACAGTAAGCTACAGGCAAAGCCATCCCCATGTGGGGTTTCTTCTGCACACAACAGCAAATGGCAACCCTGCCTATACTTTTCTAGGAATTAAATGTTACTGGCTCATTGTTTGAGTTAGGAAGGGGCCCTTTATGTTAGGAGCCTAGATCATGGCATATTGTGCAGTTTTCTTTTCTTTTTTTATTTTTTACTTTTCAATACTGTATTGGTTTTGCCATACATCAACATGAATCTGCCACAGGTGTACATAAGTTCCCACTCCTGAACCCCCCTCCCACCTCCCTCCCCATACCATCCCTCTGGGTTATCCCAGTGCACCAGCCCCAAGCATCCTGTATCCTGCATTAAACCTAGACTGGCGATTCATTTCTTATATGATATTATACATGTTTCAATGCCATCCTCCCAAATCATCCCGCCCTCTCCCTCTCCTGCAGAGTCAAAAAGTCTGTTCTGTCATCTGCATCTCTTTTGCTGTCTCACATACAGGATTATCATTACCACCTTTCTAAATTCTATATATATGTGTTAGTATACTGTATTGGTGTTTTTCTTTCTGGCTTATTTCACTCTGTATAATCGGCTTCAGTTTCATCCACCTCATTAGAACTGATTCAAATGTATTCTTTTTGGTGGCTGAGTAATACTCCATTGTGCACATGTACCACAGCTTTCTTATCCATTCATCTGCTGGTGGACATCTAGGTTGCTTCCGTGTCCTGGCTGTTATAAACAGTGCTATGATGAACATTGGGGTACATGTGTCTCTTTCAATTCTAGTTTCCTTGGTGTGTATGCCCAGCAGTGGGATTGCTGGAGCGCACTGGGTAAGGGCAGTGAGAGTGTGCACTGGGGAAGAGTGTGAGAGTGTGCACTGAGAGAGTGCACACTGGGTAAGGGCAGTGAGAGTGTGTACTGAGAGAGAGCGCACTGGGTAAGGGCAGTGAGAGTGTGCACTGGGGAAGAGTGTGAGAGTGTGCACTGAGAGAGTGCACACTGGGTAAGGGCAGTGAGAGTGTGCACTGAGAGAGTGCACACTGGGTAAGGGCAGTGAGAGTGTGCACTGAGAGAGTGCACACTGGGGAAGGGCAGTAAGAGCTGCCTCCAAACACACCTGGAGTTGCTTTGGACAGTAAGCTACAGGCAAAGCCATCCCCATGTGGGGTTTCTTCTGCACACAACAGCAAATGGCAACCCTGCCTATACTTTTCTAGGAATTAAATGTTACTGGCTCATTGTTTGAGTTAGGAAGGGGCCCTTTATGTTAGGAGCCTAGATCATGGCATATTGTGCAGTTTTCTTTTCTTTTTTTATTTTTTACTTTTCAATACTGTATTGGTTTTGCCATACATCAACATGAATCTGCCACAGGTGTACATAAGTTCCCACTCCTGAACCCCCCTCCCACCTCCCTCCCCATACCATCCCTCTGGGTTATCCCAGTGCACCAGCCCCAAGCATCCTGTATCCTGCATTAAACCTAGACTGGCGATTCATTTCTTATATGATATTATACATGTTTCAATGCCATCCTCCCAAATCATCCCGCCCTCTCCCTCTCCTGCAGAGTCAAAAAGTCTGTTCTGTACATCTGCATCTCTTTTGCTGTCTCACATACAGGATTATCATTACCACCTTTCTAAATTCTATATATATGTGTTAGTATACTGTATTGGTGTTTTTCTTTCTGGCTTATTTCACTCTGTATAATCGGCTTCAGTTTCATCCACCTCATTAGAACTGATTCAAATGTATTCTTTTTGGTGGCTGAGTAATACTCCATTGTGCACATGTACCACAGCTTTCTTATCCATTCATCTGCTGGTGGACATCTAGGTTGCTTCCGTGTCCTGGCTGTTATAAACAGTGCTATGATGAACATTGGGGTACATGTGTCTCTTTCAATTCTAGTTTCCTTGGTGTGTATGCCCAGCAGTGGGATTGCTGGGTCATAACGCAGTTCTATTTCCAATTTTTCAATCTCCACACTGTTCTCCATAGTGGCTGTACTAGTTTGCATTCCCACCAACATTTAGCAATCAGAATCCAACAACACATTAAAAAGATCATGCACCATGACCAAGTGGGCTTTATCCCAGGGATGCAATGATTCTTCAATATCTGCAAATCAATCAATGTAATTCACCACATTAACAAACTGAAAAATAAAAGCCATATGATTATCTCAATAGATGCAGAGAAAGCCTTTGTGCAGTTTTCTTAGAGCCAAGAGAAACGTGGCCTGAAGAGAACATTGCCAGGGAAGGGGCTTGGCTTGAGAGAAACAGTGACCCTGCACAGATGCCAAGTGCCTTGTTGGCATTTTAAGGGTTTATTAGCTCTGCTGAAACTTTTACATAATGTTTACTAACAGTGAAAAAGTGTTGTCTTAGTAGAAAGTGGTAGCTGGCTCATGGAGACATTAACCTATGCTTTGGAATCAGTGGAAGCAAAAGTGCAGAAGCACATCTTCCTGAAATCTCAAGTCTACCTTAATCTCTAAGCAAACTATGTACAGCATCAGAAGGGGAAAATGAGAAGGCTCTTTCTTCTCATTTCAATTTCAGAGGCCTTTTGTTCAGTATAAATTTAGCTTTTGTTAATCGGTATTAGAGTAAGCACATAAACTTTGTTAGACTTTTCCATCAAGTCAGGAAGCATTAGAGAATTAAGGTTTGGCCAGTAGGAAGAACTCTAAAGATTATAGGAATCACAGCTGTAGGAAGTAGTCACAACCCCTGGGCCTGAGATAGAGTACACAAGGAAGTAGCCCCCAAGGCTGATGTGCAGACACTATTGAAAGATCACTTTCTAACACCATACACAAAAATAAACTCAAAATGGATTAAAGATCTAAACGTAAGACAAGAAACTATAAAACTCTTAGAGGAGAACATAGGCAAAACACTCTCTGACATAAATCACAGCAGGATCCTCTATGATCCACCTCCCAGAATACTGGAAGTAAAAACAAAAATAAACAAATGGGATCTAATTAAAATTAAAAGCTTCTGCACAACAAAGGAAACTATAAGCAAGGTGAAAAGACAGCCTTCTGAATGGGAGAAAATAATAGCAAATGAAGCAACTGACAAACAACTAATCTCAAAAATATACAAGCAGCTTATGCAGCTCAACTCCAGAAAAATAAATGACCCAATCAAAAAATGGGCCAAAGAACTAAATAGACATTTCTCCAAAGAAGACATACGANGAATGGGAGAAAATAATAGCAAATGAAGCAACTGACAAACAACTAATCTCAAAAATATACAAGCAGCTTATGCAGCTCAACTCCAGAAAAATAAATGACCCAATCAAAAAATGGGCCAAAGAACTAAATAGACATTTCTCCAAAGAAGACATACAGATGGCTAACAAACACATGAAAAGATGCTCAACATCACTCATTATCAGAGAAATGCAAATCAAAACCACAATGAGGTACCATTTCACACCAGTCAGAATGGCTGCGATCCAAAAGTCAACAAGCAATAAATGCTGGAGAGGTTGTGAGAAAAGGGAACCCTCTTACACTGTTGATGGGAATGCAAATTAGTACAGACACTATGGAGAACAGTGTGGAGATTCCTTAAAAAATTGCAAATAGAAATGCCTTATGATCCAGCGATCCCACTGCTGGGCATACACACCAAGGAAACCAGAATTGAAAGAGACACGTGTACCCCAATGTTCATTGCGGCACTGGTTATAATAGCCAGGACATGGAAGCAACCTAGATGTCCATCAGCAGATGAATGGATAAGCAAGCTGTGGTACATATACACAATGGAGTATTACTCTTCCCTTGGTTTTTATTTTGGCTTTGCTTGATCTTGATTCTTTTGTCTTATTGTCAAACCATATTAGTTTTCTTCACAGTATCCTCTTCTTCTGGCTATCCAATATGTCTATCCCTCCCACAATTAAAAAAACATATCTTTACTCCTTTTCTTTCTCCATTCCCTTTCCTGTCCTTGCCTCTTTTCTTTGCCACCCCTCTTTTTTCCACATATTGTTTCAAATTTTATCTGGATTTATAAATATTTATTATAGATTTGTGGCATTCTGTTAATAAACATTTTTCTAAGTGCTTTATATGTACTATAAATCTCATTCTCTTAACCCTCCCAGCAACCTTATGAAATAAGTGTAATTATTTCCTCCTTTTTAAGTGGAGAAACAGACACAGAGGGATGAACTTACTTGTTCGGGGTAGCATAGGTGATAGAGCTGAGTTTAAGTGAGATACAAAACTGTGGACAGGTAACTTTCTTGTGGCAAAAATATGTGGTTTTCTTTTCACCTGATTCTGTGATTCTGATGTCCAAGATAGTAATTAGTAGATTTTCTTTTCACAAGGAAAAAAAGTGCTGCAGATCTTTTCTTTTGATGTGTTTGACTCCCTTATCTCCCATCCGTTGTCATATATTTTGGCCACAGGTCTGAAGTCAAGATCCTTAAGCTGATTCAATAGAATCTCTTCAGTTTATAACTCAATCTGATGCAGCATCACTAATGTCTTTTATCACAGGTAAGCAACGATGCTTGCCACCACTATAGGGTTAGTATGCCTAAACTGTGGGCTCCCCAGGTGGCACTGTTGGTAAAGAATCTGCCTGGCAGTACAGGAGACATGAGATGTGGGTTCAACCCCAGGATCAGGAAAATCTCCTGGAGGAGGACCCACTCCAATATTTTTGCCTGGAGAATCCAATGGACAGAGGAACCTGGCAGGCTAGAGTCCATAGGGACACAGAGAGTTGGACATGACTGAACTGACTTAGCATGCATGCCTAACCCATACTCTGCTTAGTTAAAGAACAGCTGCAGTATATGACAGCAACTGTTTATGATCTATAAATTATTGATTCTAGTTTACCCTTTCAAATTTATAAGGGTTACTCATTTCCTAAACTTCTTAAAGCGTCTGCCTCCAATGCGGGAGACCTGGGTTCAATCCCTGGGTCGGGAAGATCCCCTGGAGAAGGAAATGGCAATCCACTCCAGTATTCTTGCCTGGAGAATCCCATGGACGGAATAGCCTAGTAGGTTACAGTCCACAGGGTCGCAAAGAGTCAGACACGACTGAGTGACTTCACCACCACCATCACCAGCTTCCAAAAGCCTAATTCAGTTCAGTAGAGTCACTTAGTCATGTCCAACTCTTTGCAACCCCATGGACTGTAGCACCCCAAGCCTCCCTGTCCATCACCCACTCCCGGAGTTTACCCAAACTCATGTCCATTGAGAGGTGATGCCATCCAACCATCTCATCCTCTGTCGTCCCCTTCTCCTTCTGCCTTCAATCTTTCCCAGCATCAGGGTCTTTTCCAATGAGTCAGCTCTTCACGTCAAGTGGCCAAAGTATTGGAGTTTCAGCTTTAACATCAGTCCTTTCAATGAATATTCAGGACTGATCTCCTTTAGGATGGAGTTGGATCTCCTTGCAGTCGAAGGGACTCTCAAGAGTCTTATCCAATACCACAGTTCAAAAGCATCAATTCTTCTGTGCTCAGCTTCCTTTATAGTCCAACTCTCACATCCATACATGTAAGTAGTAAGTAAAGTCACTCAGTCGTGTCCGACTCTTTGTGACCCCATGGACTGCAGCCCACCAGGCTCCTCAGTCCATGAGATTCTCCAAGCAAGAATACTGGAGTGGGTTGCCATTTCCTTCTCCAGGCATGACTACTGGAAAAACCATAGCCTTGACTAGATGGACCTTTGTTGGCAAAGTAATGTCTCTGTTTTTTAATATGCTGTCTAGGTTGGTCATAACTTTTCTTCCAAGGAGCAAGCATCTTTAAACTTCATAGCTGCAATCACCATCTGCAGTGATTTTGGAGCCCCCAGAAATAAAGTCAGCCACTATTTCCACTGTTTCGCCATCTATTTGCCATGAAGTGATGAGACTGGATGCCATGATTGTAGTTCTCTGAATGTTGAGCTGTAAGCTGCCTTTTTCACTCTCCTCTTTGACTTTCATCAAGAGACTCTTTAGTTCTTCACTTTCTGCCATAAAGGTGGTGTCATGTGCATATCTGAGGTTATTGAAAAAGCCTAATTAGTCTGAATGTTATCTGCAGCTTGCCTTTGCTAATTACTATTGAAAAGAAAACAAGAGTAGAAAACAATTCCTATCCATAGACAATTTCTGTTTCTCGAAACTTGGTATTGTATGTCTTTTTCAGTTTAGCCATCCTGATGGTTATACATTCGTATCACATTGTAGTTTAAATTTTGGTTTGGTTTGTAACTAATGACAGCAAACACTTTTCATGTGTTTATTGCCATTTGGAGAAGGCAGTGGCACCCCACTCCAGTACTCTTGCCTGGAGAATCCCATGGACGGAGGAGCCTGGTAGGCTGCAGTCCATGGGGTCACTAAGAGTTGGACAAGACTGAGCAACTTTACTTTCACTTTTCACTTTCATGCATTGGAGAAGGAAATGGCAACCCACTCCAGTGTTCTTGTCTAGAGAATCCCAGGGACAGGGGAGCCTGGTGGGCTGCCGTCTCTGGGGTCGCAGATAGTCGGACACGACTGAAGTGACTTAGCAGCATTGCCATTTGAATATTTCTTTTGTAAAATGTCTGTTTTAGACTTTTTCCTACTGAATATTTTAACTTACTGATTTCCATCATTTTGCATATTCTTGATATGATAAATAATTCAAACATCTTTATCCACCCTGTGGTTTGCCTTTTCACTCTGTTAAGAGTATCTTTTGCTAACAAGTTCATTAAAAACATAGGTTCTTAAGTTCAATGTGGTCCAAATTGTGTTTCCTACTTGCTTAGTTGTCTTTATGTCCTGTGTTTTAAAAATAACTCCCAAACACAGTCAGTGCTTCCTTTCAATAACATTACTGTTTCACCTTTCACTTTTGGATCTATACTCCTGTAAAACTGATTCCCGTGTATGTTATAAAGTGAAAGGGCTAAAGTTCCATCCATATCTTTATTGAGTTGAACCAACAAAATTTATTAAAAAGATTCCCCTTGCCTCTACAACATTACACTGTTGGATTCGTAATAACTCAAGTGTCTGTATGAGTGTTTTTCTACACCATCATTTCTATGATACTCTTGTTAAGAACACATAACTTCAAGCAAATAATGAGAAAGCGTCAAACAAAAATTAAAGAACATTCTACAAAATAACCAGTATGTTTAAAAAGTGTCACACAAAAAATTAAGGGGAGACTCAGTAACTGTCACAAATTGAGGGAAACTAAGGAAGGAGACATAACTAAATGCCACGGGGGATCCCAAATTGGAAACAGAAATGACATTAGTAGAAAAGGCTGTGCTGTGCTCCGTCACTTGTTGGGTCTGACTCTTTGTGACCCCACGGAGCCCTCCAGGCTCCTCTGTCCATGGGGTTCTCCAGGCAAGAATACTGGAGAGGGTTACCCATGCCCTCCTCCAGGGGATCTTCCCGACATCTCCTGCATCTCCAGCATTGCAGGCGGATTCTTTACCCCACCAGAAGACTGTTGCAATCTAAATTAAGTTTGTGTTTAAATGATGATATTGCACTGGTTTTAACTTTTTTTATTGTCAGAAGTTTGGAAACCCATTTTTCCCTTTTTCAGGGAAGGAACATGTGCAGATTATAGCAGGAGGTCTAAGCCTGTAGCATAACTTTAATGTCTTGTAGTTAATATGATTTTTTTCTGGAGGATACACATTCTACACACCTCTGGTATTATTAAACATCTGGAGAATTTATTTGAGTGTCTTTTATCTTCTTCCAATTGTTGTTGTTCAGTCACTCAGTCGTGTCTGACTCTTTGCGATGCCATGGACTGCAGCGTCCCTGTCCTTCACCATCTCCCAGAGCTTGCTCAAACTCATGTACATTGAGTCAGTGATGCCATCCAACTGTTTTGTCCTCTGTCGCCCCTTTCTCCTCCTGCCTGCAATCTTTTCCAGCACCAGGGCCTTTTCCAATGAGTTGGCTCTTTGCATCAAATGGCCAAAGTATTGGAGCTTCAGCCTCAACATCAGTCCCTCCAGTGAATGTTCAGGATTGATTTCCTTTAGAATTGACTTCCAGTTTTATTGAGATGTAATTGACATATGGCACTGTGTAGATTTAAGATGTACAGCATAGTGATTTGATGTGTATACATTATGAAATGATTACCATAGTAGGTTTAGTGAGCATCCATAATCTATCATGTAGGTATAGCATGAAATATAAAAATAAATATTTTTCCTGTGATAAGAACTCTTACGATTTTCTATCTTAGCAACTTTCATATATAGTGTACATTAATGTTAATTTTATTTATCATGTTGTACATTATATCCCTAACAATTATTTATCTTGTAACTGGAAGTTTAAACATTTTGAGTACCTTCAACCAATTATCCTTCCCCAAAGCCCACCACTGGTAACAAAAAGTCTGATTTTTTCATTCTATGAGTTTGCTTGTTTTTGAAACATAATTGAACTACAATACTATATTGGTTACTGGTATAGGACACAGTCTTTCAATATTTTTATACATTTCAAAATGATCAGCATGGTAAGTCTGGTTGTCATCTATCACTAACAAAGATATTACATAAATATTGGCTGTATTCCCCATAATGTACAATTCATACCTGTAATCATTTACTTTGTAACCAAAAGCTGGTACTTCTTAATCTCCCTCACCCATGTCTCTCCTCCAATCCCTTTCCTCTCTGGCAACTACATGTTTCTTCTCTGTTTCTATAAGTCTCTTTCTGTTTTCTATTTTCTTGTTTTGTTTTTAGATTCCTCTTAAAAGTGAAATCATACAGTATTTCTCTTATTCTGCTTGACTTATTTCATTTACCATAATACCCTCTAGGGTCACCCATCTTGTCCCAAATGGCAAGATCTCACTCCAGTTTATGGCTGAGTAGTATTCCATGGTGTATATGCACCATATCCTCTTTATCCATTCATCTGTTGATGGGCATTTAGGTTGTTTCCCTATCTTGGCTTTGGTAAACAATGCTGCAGTGAGCATAGGGATGCATATATCTTTTTGAATTAGCATTTTCATTTCCTTAATATAAATATCCAGGATTTGAATTGCTGGATTCTGTAGTGGTTCTGTTTATATTTTATGGGGGAACCTCCAGAGTGTTTTCCATAGTGCTTACACCAATTTACATTCCACCCAAAGTGTGCCGTTCCCTTTTCTCCACATCTTTGTAAGCACTTGTTATTTGTTGTCCTTTTGCTAGTAGCCATTCTGACAGATGTGAGATGATACCTTATTGTGGTTTCAGGGTATTTACATATTCCTGATGGTTAGTGACAGCATCTTTTCATGTGCCTATTAGCTACCTGTGTGTCTTTCTGAAAATTATATATTCAGATCCTTTATCCATTTTTATTTGGATTATTTGCTTTTTTATGTTGAGTTATATCAGTTCTTTATATATTTTGGATATTAACTCCTTATCAGATACATCATTTGCAAATACATTTTCCCATTCAGTAGACAGCCTTTTTGTTTTATTGATAGTTTCTTTCCTTGTACAAAAGCACTTTCATTTTATGTAGTCTCATTTGTTTATTTCTATTTTTGTTTTCCTCCATTGAGGAGAGATATCCAAACAGTGTTACTAAGGCCAGTGTCAAACAGCATATTAACTGTTTCCCTTCTAGAAGTTACGTGGTTTCAGGTCTGACATTTAAGTCATTAATCCATTCTGAGTTTACTCTTGTATGTGGTGTGAGAAAGCAGTCCACTTTCATTTTTTGCATGTAGCTGTCCCAGTTTTCCAGAAAGCCTTGCCAGGTAGACTATTCTTGATTGTAGGTTTTCTGTTTCATCACTTTAAATAGATGGTCCCACTCTGTCTGGTCTTCAGTGTATCTGCTGAAAAGTCAGCTGATAGCCTAATGGGAATTTCTTTTTAGGTAGCTTGTGCTTTTCCCCTTTCTGCTTTTAATGTTCTCTGTTTATCTTGAATTTTTGACATTTTAATTACAGTGTGTCTTTGTCTGGGCCTTTTTGGGATGATCTTCTTTGGGAATCTGTGCTTCCTGGGCCTGGATGTCTGTCTCCTGTTCCAGGTTAGTGAAGTTTTCAGCTATTGTTGCTGCTGCTACTGCTGTTAAGTTGTTTCAGTCGTATCCGACTCTGTGTGATCCCATAGATGGCAGCCCACCAGGCTCCCCCGTCCCTGGGATTCTCCAGGCAAGAACTCTGGGGTGGACTGCCGTTTCCTTCTTCAGTACATGAAAGTGAAAAGTGAAAGTGAAGTTGCTCAGGCATGTCCAACTCTTCATGACCCCATGGACTGCAGCCTACCAGGCTCCTCCGTCCACGAGATTTTCCAGGCAAGAGTACTAGAGTGGGGTGCCATTGCCTTCTTCTTCGCCAATGTTCTCTACCCCTTTCTTTTCTCCTGGGACTTCTATAACAGTAATGTTAGTGTGCTTGATATTGTTCTAGAACACTCTTAGACTGTCTTCTTCTTTATAAAATTTTTTTCTGTTCAGTAAGTGATTTCCATTACTCTGTCTCCAAGTTTGTGGCTTTGTCTGTATCACCTAATCTACTGTTGATTCATCCTCATGTATTTTTAGCTTCAGTTATTATGTTATTCAGCCATTTGGCTCTTGATATTTTCCAATTTTGTTAAAGGCTTCTAACGTCTTACTCTGTTCACCATTCTTCTCCCTGGTTCTTTGAGCATCTTTATTGATCATTACCTTGTGTGTTTAATCAGGTAGATTGCTGATCTCCACATCACTTAATTCTCCTTTTGGGATTTTATCTCATTCTTTCATTTCAAACATATTCCTCCATCACTTCACTTTGCGTAATTCACTATTTTTATTTCTGTATACTAGAAATAAATAAGGGAGTCATGGTCTTGGTGGTAACCTGCTGTTCGATGGAGCTGGGTCATGTGTGGTAGCTGTCTACAGAGCCCCAGGGCATCCTGGAACTAGTGTGGGCCCACTGGTATGCAGAGCTGGCTCCTGAGTTGGCTTGCTCTGAGACCAGGGTCCTAGAGCTAGTGTTGGCCTACTGGTGGGCAAGACCATGGACTGTGGGTGTCTGAGGGTTGTTGTTGGCCCCCTGGTGAGTGAGTTGGATCTGAGGACACCTGGCTGAAGGAGCCAAAGTGTCCTGGAGCTGGTGTTGCCCTGTTACTGGCACGATGAGGGCTCAGGATGATCCCAGCCTGCTGGTGGACAGTTCAGTTTTAGACACAGCTGACTGCAGGTTTGTGGTGATCCGCAGGGCTGGTGTGGCCTGCTGTTGTATGGGGCTTGGGCCGTGGTATTCCAGGTCAGGTATCTGCCCACTAGAGGATGAGGCCAGGTCCTGGAACTTGTGCCTGTCTGCTAGTGAGTAAGGCTGGCTCCATCACCTGGGTGTGGGACTCCAGGGCTAGTACAGACCCGCTGGTGGATGGGGCTGGCTCCTAGTCTCTCCAGTAGGCAGGGCTAGGTTGTGGGTTGCCTAGAGGCTCAGGTGTCTTGTCGTAGCCAGCTCGCTGGAAGGTGGATCTTTGTCCCCACCAACCTAGCTGGCTGTCCCAGGACTGGTGCTGAGCAGCTGGTGGGCAGGGTGAGGTTCCAGAACTAATAAGCTAGAGGGGGGATTCTAGAGTAGTGTTTGCCAGCCCCAGGGTCCTCATGGTGGGATGCGCTCCGCATAATGGCTGCCAGCAGCTATCATCCAATGTGTATTTCACTGTTTCCTGCATCTCTGTGAGGCTTTCCAAGTTCATCAGATGGATCTGATGCAGGATTCTTTCAAATGATTGCTTATGCTCAGGATCCTAGAACATGTGAGCCTTTGTGTGTGTTAAGTAGAGTTTCTGTTTCCCATAACTTTCTGGCTGTCCCACTGGCCTTGAAAGCCAAGCTTGGTGGGGGCTGGTTAGCCCAGAGTAGGACTACCACACTGGGGAGCCCAGTGTGGGCCTTGGATCCCTTGCTGCATGGGTAGAATCTCTACAGTCATGCTTGTCCTCCACTTTGTGGGTCACCTACTGCAGGATTATGGATCTTTACTGTTAATATATTGCATCTCTACCCCTCTTTCCTATCTTCTTGTGATTCTTACCTTATATCTTCAGTTGTAGATAATCCTTATGCTAGTTTGGGGGTCATTCTTATTGAGAGTTGCTCCGTAAATAGTTACTTTTGGTGTTCTCATGGGAGGTGATGAGCTCAGGCTTTTCCTGTTCTGCCATCTTTGCAACTCCCCGATGAGTCTTTTATCTTTTTTCATTAATCTTACTCTTTTAATCTGCAGATTTGTGTTTTCCTTCACTTTTGGGGAATTGTGTCTCTGCGCTTATTTGGCACTTTATTCACCTCCGACTTTCTTTTCTGTCCTTTTTGAATGGGTGGTTGTTTATATTCCAGGACTGAGTCTCAGTTTGTTTTCTTGCATGGCTGTGTCCTTGCGTGATTTGTTCATTTACTCAACATGTATTTATTTATTTATTATTGAATGTAGTTGATATGTACTTGTTATATGAATTACTGGTGTACAGTGTAGTGATTCACAATTTTCAAAGGTTATACTCCATCTGTAGTTATTATAAAATGTTTGCTATATTCCCTGTGTTGTACAATATATCCTTGTAACTTATTTTACACCTAAAAGTTGTACTTCTTCATCCCCTACCTCTGTATTGTCCTACCCTCCTTCCCCTTCCCCACTGGTAACCACTAGTTTTCAACACACAGTATTCAATGTCTTCAGTTTTAAGGCCTTGTCTTAGAAATTGGGAACATGGTAATAAGCAAAACGGATAAAAATGCCTATGCTTGTGAAAATGATCTTCTAACATTCTTGCACTGTGTTTTCTGTGAATTCCTCTTCTTAATGAGCTTAATTTTTTGTCAGAGATTTGTTCTTATTTCTTGATCTTCCCTTTTCTTTGCATTCTATTATTCTTAATTACTGAAGTATGTCCTAGAATCCTCTGTCTCCTGAGTAATCTGTTTTCCCTTTATAGTTATTCTTCTTATTCCTGTTTTTTATTTCTCATAAATCATTCTCTTCCTCTCCATTGATCTTAATTATCTGTTCACATTATTGATGAAGTATAGCATAATTATTCTTGAAAACAGATATGATTTCCTCTTGCTGTCGTATGGCTAGAGTTAAGTCCATGGCAGACTTCTCCTTTGGAAAGTTACCTTAAGGGTACATATGCCTGGAGCACAATTTGAGACTCAGCACTTTCTGAATTGCAGAGTGAGGAAGGATCTTCTCTGGAAACGTACCAGTGTCCATATTAGAAGCCATTAAAATAGAGTCCTCAGGCTTTCCATCTGAAGATAAAAGTGAATCTCCAAGAGAATCTGGTAATAAGGGTATGGGGAGGTGGAGAGGAAAGATGTGGCAACTGATTTATATAACTGTCATGCAGAAAGAACTTCCACTGACTACCTTTTGTTCCTCTTCTCACTTTTGAAACTATGCTCATAACTAGGATTCTGCTTGAAATAGTTTCTATCACCTCTGACATGGGCTCTGGCTTCCTTGCTCAGATTTGCCTGTAAACCAACTTTAATTCACTCGTCTTCTTGCACAAATATATTAAAATTACTTCAATGATTATTTTCTCTTAATCCTCTTGCTATTATAAGCTTTTTTTGTTTGTTTGTTTTTCTATTTCCATAAACTGTTTTCAAAAGGGGCATAGAAGGGTGGAGGAGAGTATTTGTGCATTTTAAATCCATTCCCTAGCTTGCATGTGTATGATTATGTGCAATATACTAGAAGTCAAAGCAATAAATAATGTAAATGTATCAGTTATAGTTCCATTGTGAAAACCAACATATATAGGACTCTGATGCAAAGACTAATATGAAAATATAAAACATTAAGGAAATGAATCATATAAATCAGATATGAATTCTAAACAGTAAAACATGGAGGTGACAAGGTGAGGTTTTAACTTTCTTTTTTTAAGATAGGCTATGTATGTGTTTCCAACAAACATATGTGTTCCAGCGGAGGATTGAGCTGGTTACAGAGTGCCACACACTTATCATGAGGCAGCTCAAATCCCTTGTTAAGTTATCCCTAAACAGACATCACTGGAAACATGGATCAGGAAGTTTTTATCATCTGTTCTATTTCCATTCCTTTTCTCTTTTGCCTGTTAGCTTGTTGAAGGGGATAAATGAGTGAAAGTTGGTGCCAGTTTAGGAATATTTGTATTTCATTTCTCTTGATGCTTGGCAAGTAAATTGTCATGTAGACCTTGAGATGTTGTTACAAACAGTCATTAGAAGTTGTTACATGCATCAGTAGCTTAAGTACCTTTAGAATGATGAATATCTACCACTTAATAATTAGGTAATTCAGATGGCAGAAGGTTTTCATTTAAGATAGTTAATTCGATAAGATAAATGAGGAGGCTTGTAAAAATCTGTCCAGGGATAGATCTCAGACCAAAACACACACACCCACATAATAAATAGTAAATGAATGGATCTCATACTTAAAAATATATGCATAATATATGGAATTCAGGATGACATCATTCATTAAGGGGAATTTTTTCTTCAACAATCTCACAGAAATTATGCATTAAAAAATTCAATTCCAGAATCAGCATTATTTATGTAAATGTTTTGACCAGAGCCTCTATTGAGATTTTTAGTGGTCTATTCAAAATGCCTTATGAAAAATAGATATAGGATGGCTTTATGAATCTTGTTAATATTTTCAACCTTTGATTGCTCTCTAGCGGTCTCTACTAAACTAGGATCCATAGGACCACTGAGTATCATAGCAAAAATAATTTCAGACATAATATTTCTTTGATCATCTAAATGTTTAAACACTGACTAAATCTTGAATTTTTATTATTTGATTTTAAATATTTATCATTTTATCTCAGGTAAGCTCTGGTGATATTGCATGGTAAGAAAACAAAAACAACAGAGAATAAAACTTCCAGTGCTAATCCTAGAAATAAAAATTCTGTGTCATAAAACTGCTAAGTAAATTTCTATAGAAGACAGTTGATTTTTGTTCAGCATTGTCAATTCTCTACAATAAAAATATGTAGAATTATTTAGTAATAGGTTAATAAAGATATTATTAATATTTCATTTATAGCACTCTATAGTTTTAGGACTTAATATTATTATCTCTGTAAGATTTAAGTACAACTCTGAGGTAAATTTAAATAGATCCATTGTAGACATGAGGAAGGAGAGTTTAAATAGCAATAGGAAACATGTCTGAGTTTCTAAAACAAGGAATTTTTTTTATTAGTTGACAATCAAATACATTCCCTGTTAAAGCTATCTTTATATGGCATATTGTAGCTTGGCATAAATACATCTCAAATTTATTTTAGTTTCCATCTAAATGTTTGATACAGTTTTTAGATAATCCTTCTCATCTTGCTCTGCATTAATGAATATGGAAAGCTTTGTATCATATGTTAGCATGGCTTCTGCCATACATATCTAATAGTCATTAGTAGTGCTCATATATCATTTATGACCAACTTAAGCCACTACTTGTGGCTTTAATTATTTAACTTCCAGATGGGTTGTACTAAACAACTCCCTTCCATAGCTTTCCCCAAGTTATCTGAGGATGCATTTTCTGGCCCTGTTATCTTGCTTGGACTGTCAAGATAGAGTCCTGCTCAAAAACTGAACAGTTTATCAGAGACACAAACCATATTTCCTTCGTGGTGACAGAAGTAGTAATATCTGTTCCTGAAATTTTTCTACTATGAACACTTTTTATAGTTTTTATTAATAGTATAAGTTCTGGACATTAATTTAACCCATGTTGTGAATATAAGAACTTTGAGAAAAGTCTCAACATTATATATGTTTTTGCAGCCTGTCCATGTGAAGAAATACCAGCTCAGTAAGAAAAGTTAGTCTTTTCCATGTTAATTTTTTAGAAATTTGTCTTTGCTCTCTACACACCTTTTACTTAACATATATAAAGCAGTTAATAATGTAGAATGTTTATAGTTCACTACTTGGTAAAGATTTCATCATTCAGATGTCTTTACATAGTTCCTATAAAAATCTCCTTAAGATGATTTGTCTTCAGCAGAGATAATGTAGAAGATATGACCACTATTAGTTCATCCAGATTGTTTCTCTTTATAGACAAGATAAAGTTTATGATCATGACTGCGTGTGTGCGCGCGCATGTGTGCATGCATAATTAGTCATGTCTGACTCTTTGTGACCCCCATGGACTGTATGTGGCCCACCAGGCTCCTCTGTCCATGGAATTTTTCAGGCAAGAATACTGGAATGGGTTACCGTTTCCTACTCCAGGGGATCTTCCTGACCCAGGGATTGAACTGATGTCTCTTGTGTCTCCTGCTTTGGCAAGTGGAGTCTTTAACACTGTGCTGCCTGTTAAACTCCTAATTATGGCATAGCCAAGTTTTCCAGTTGGATCTCTGAAAACTATTCTCAGCTAAAGAAAATTCTTAGATTCTGTTTACTTGTGTTCTTTAGACATAATGTTCTGTTTTTCTAACATAGTCTTTCTTCTCATCTTTATAAGATTTGAACCTAATAATTTGGGTCCTGAAAATTTTCTCGGCTTTACTCAAGCAGGCTCTCTCCAAATGGCAACAAAAATGGCAATGGACAGCTCCAGGGAAACAATGTCTTTTTAGTACTCAGGCTCTCAGAAAAATAGCTAGCTTCCTTCACTCTTTCATGCATCCAGAACACTTCCTGAAAACACTCTCATTGTCCTTTCCTGGTACATGCCAGCTTCTGGACTGAACCTATAGGCGTAGGATACTTTCATTGAACCTGTAGTTGATAATGCCTTTTTTGATGGAGACATAGACTCAGTGATTGTCATTCTAACAAGATGAAAGAGAAGCAGTTCTCATAAGGAATAACAAGTTTCTGTTACTGGAAAATGGGGGAATGGGAGGTGAACAGCCAAAAACATTTGTCTCCTCTATGCAAACATCTTTCAAGAGGCAAGGAGTAGCATCGTCTTTATTTAAGTCTTCCCTTACTGAGGCATGTAAAAGTCGGTCATTTGTCCTCCTGAGATAACTATGGAATATGTTTGATTAAACATTCATCACAGCATAGTATACCACTTTTCTGCTGCTCTCCCTCCCTCTCTAGAGGATTTCTAGACTTTTGTTGGCAAAGTAATGTCTCTCCTTTTGAATATGCTATCTAGGTGAAGCCAGACATTTACAAAATTGGTTCATTCATTTTTCCCTTCAAAAGGAATATTTCTAACATGGTCCCATTTAAGATGATATTTTTGGTAATAGTTCTAGGTACACATTTTTGTATGCTCAGAGTGTTGTAGTGTTTAGGACAAAGTATATCGTAAAATTGTTCCTTATATTAGAACAGGATAAACACAAATTCTTCTGTCGTCTTCTCTTGTACAGAGTTCAAAAGCAGACATGCAAAAACAATCATTTCATCTGTGTAGGAAAAAAAAATCTTTACAGAGATTGATTTAAATGTAATGAGTTTGACTTTAAACAATAGATGATATGAGAAACATTTCTTTATCTTTTGTAGACTAGCTCCTGATAACACAGTACATTATATTCATCAGTGTCCCTTTTGAAAGCTTATATGGAAGTATTTAAAATCTGACAGAGAAAAATTATGCTTCAAATTCATTGCTCTCATGAAATATGCCTCTATCATTTGTTATATCTTCTACTTCTAAATAGAAATTCAGTATTATTTGCTTCTATTTTGACTATCAAGAAACAGAAAAATAAAATTTAAGCCTAATTGTTTACCCTGATTTCAGCTATTGGCTTCCCTGACAGCTCAGTTGGTAAAGAATTCATCTGCAAGCAGGAGACCCCAGTTCAATTCCTGGGTTGGAAAGATCCACTGGAGAAGGGATAGACTTCCCACTCCAGTATTCTTGGGCTTCCCCTGTGGCTCAGCTGGTAAAGAAACTGAAAGGAAAGGAAAGTGAAGTCACTCAGTCATGTTCGACTCTTTGCAACCCTGTGGACTGTAGCCTACCAGGCTTCTCCATCCATGGAATTCTCCAGGCAAGAATACTGGAGTGGGCTACCATTTCCTTCTCCGGGGGATCTTCCCAACCCAGGGATCGAACCTGGGTCTCCTGCATTGGAGGCAGACGCCTTAACCTCTGAGCCACAAGGGAAGCTCCACCTGCAAAGGGGGAGACCTGGATTTGACCTGTAGGTTAGGAAGATCCCCTGGAGAAGGGAAAGGCTACCCACTCCAGTATTCTGGCCTGGAGAATTCCATGGACTATATAGTCCATGGGGTCACAAAGAGTCGGACATGACTGAGCAACTTTCACTCACTCAAGCTCTTTTCTAGTATAACTGTTTTCTTAATCTGATTCTCAAATTTATCATAAAAAATCACCCAAGGATCTTGTCAAAATGCATTTCTTACCCCACTCCCTGTGATTCTGATACAATCAATTATTACCTTGCTTGTTTTGACATTAGGTCAATTCAAAAATTGGCAAATAAATATATGCAAGTTTCAACTTCTAGGATATTCATTACATGTAAAGGAACACAACACATTTCCAACAGAGGAACAAAAAAGGAATGATATTTTTTAAAAAAAGAAAACATGATTCAACCAATCTAAAAGATATCCAGAAAAAAGAGACAAAGAAAATAGACAGCCCCCTTTGGGTGAATGGAAAGAGATATGTAAAAACATATATAAAAAGGTTTCCTCTAGAATATTGAGCTGAGTATTAATCAGTGAATGCATGTAGAGAAACTACCAGAAACTGGGGAAAGAGCAACTAGAAAGAAATGAAGATAAAACTGCCTCCATATTGAAATATGAGAAGGGAGGATTTTTAGCAAGTTTGATTAAGAGAATGGATTCAAAAATTGAAAGCAAAATAATAAGAACTCAAATGTAACAGTGTGTAAGAATGAGAATAATACCAGAAAAATAATTCTAATAAATATTAAGAAATAGTTGATAAAATTCAACCCCCATTCATGATAGAAATGTTTGACAAATTAGGTATAGAAATTATATTCTTTACCCTGAAAATGTGTACCTAGAACTATTACCAAAAATATCATCTTAAATGGGACCATGTTAGAAATATTCCTTTTGAAGGGAAAAATGAATGAACCAATTTTGTAAATGTCTGGCTTCACCTAGATAGCATATTCAAAAGGAGAGACATTACTTTGCCAACAAAAGTCTATCTAATCAAGGCTATGGTTTTTCCTGTGGTCATGTATGGATGTGAGAGTTGGACTGTGAAGAAAGCTGAGTGCCGAAGAATTGATGCTTTTGAACTGTGGTGTTGGAGAAGACTCTTGAGAGTCCCTTGGACTGCAAGGAGACCAACCAGTCCATTCTAAAGGAGATCAGTCCTGGGTGTTCTTTGGAAGGAATGATGATAAAGCTGAAGCTCCAGTACTTTGGCCACCTCATGCGAAGAGTTGACTCACTGGAAAATACTCTGATGCTGGGAGGGATTGGGGGCAGGAGGAGAAGGACACGACAGAGGATGAGATGGCTGGATGGCATCACCAACTTGATGGACGTGGGTTTGGGTGAACTCCGGGAGTTGGTGATGGAAAGGGAGGCCTGGCATGCTGCAATTCATGGGATCGCAGAGTCAGACATGACTGAGCAACTGAACTGAACAAAGAGTGAAGGGAAACAGGATACAAGGGGAAAGTATAAATATCTTTCTGAATACATCTTTTAAAATACCTTCAGAGTTATGTTAACATGTTTATATTTTTTAAAGTATAATTGTATCAAAAGATATGAGAATACTGGAAATAAAGGCAAAAATAAACAAATGGGATCTGATTAAAATTAAAAGCTTCTGCACAACAAAGGAAACTATAAGCAAGGTGAAAAGACAGCCTTCAGCAGGGGAGAAAATAATAGCAAATGAAGTAACTGACAAACAACTAATCTCAAAAATATACAAGCAACTCATGCAGCTCAATTCCAGAAAAATAAACAACCCAATCAAAAAATGGGCCAAAAACTAAATAGACATTTCTCCAAAGAAGACATACAGATGGCTAACAAACACATGAAAAGATGCTCAACACCGGGAGTTGGTGATGGAAAGGGAGGCCTGGCATGCTGCAATTCATGGGATCGCAGAGTCAGACATGACTGAGCAACTGAACTGAACAAAGAGTGAAGGGAAACAGGATACAAGGGGAAAGTATAAATATCTTTCTGAATACATCTTTTAAAATACCTTCAGAGTTATGTTAACATGTTTATATTTTTTAAAGTATAATTGTATCAAAAGATATGAGAATACTGGAAATAAAGGCAAAAATAAACAAATGGGATCTGATTAAAATTAAAAGCTTCTGCACAACAAAGGAAACTATAAGCAAGGTGAAAAGACAGCCTTCAGCAGGGGAGAAAATAATAGCAAATGAAGTAACTGACAAACAACTAATCTCAAAAATATACAAGCAACTCATGCAGCTCAATTCCAGAAAAATAAACAACCCAATCAAAAAATGGGCCAAAAACTAAATAGACATTTCTCCAAAGAAGACATACAGATGGCTAACAAACACATGAAAAGATGCTCAACATCACTCATTATCAGAGAAATGCAAATCAAAACCACAATGAGGTACTATTTCATACCAGTCAGAATGGCTGCGATCCAAAAGTCTATAAGCAATAAATGCTAGAGAGGGTGTGGAGAAAAGGGAACCCTTTTACACTGTTGGTGGGAATGCAAACTAGTACAGCCACGATGGAGAACAGTGTGGAGATTCCTTAAAAAACTGGAAATAGAACTGCCTTTATGACCCAGCAATCCCACTGCTGGGCATACACACTGAGGAAACCAGAATTGAAAGAGACACGTGTACCCCAATGTTCATCGCAGCACTGTTTATAATAGCCAGGACATGGAAGCAACCTAGAGGTCCATCAGCAGATGAATGGATCAGAAAGCTGTGGTACATACACACAATGGAGTATTACTCAGCTATTAAAAAGAAGACATTTGAATCAGTTCTAATGAGGTGGATGAAACTGGAGCCTATTATACAGAGTGAAGTAAGCCAGAAAGAAAAACACCAATACAGTATACTTACACATATATATGGAATTTAGAAAGATGGTAATGATAACCCTGTATGGAGACAGCAAAAGAGACACAGATGTATAGAACAGTCTTTTGGACTCTGAGGGAGAGGGAGAGGGTGGGATGATTTGGGAGAATGGCATTGAAACACGTATACTACCATGTAAGAAACAAATCACCAGTCTAGGTTCGATGCAGGGTGCAGGATGCTTGGGGCTGGTGCACTGGGATGACCCAGAGAGATGTTATAGGGAGGGAGGTGGGAGGGGGGTTCAGGATAGGGAACTCATGTACACCCATGGCAGATTCATGTCAATGTGTGGCAAAACCAATATGGTATTGTAAAGTAAAATAAAGTAAAATAAAAAAATTTTTTAAATAAAAACAAAAAAGATATGAGAATAATAATATATATATACACACACACAAATAGGAACAAATGACTCTACATATATATCAAAAGCATAATATAACCACATCTTAAATGAGATTTCGTAAATTTTGTTACCATAAGAGTAAGAAAATTTGTTGTTATGTGTGTGTCTAACATATATGTGTGTACAAAAGAATAACAGAAAATCCTCTGGATCTCATAAGTGATTATAGCTATGTTTTAGGATATACAGTTAATATATAATTGTTAATTACTTTCTTATATACCAGCAACAAAAATATGGAATATGAAATTAAAAAACAGTGTCATTTAGATTAGCATTTCTGCAAAATGAGAGTATTCATTTTGGAGAAGTATTTATATATAAATACTTCTTTTGAGTATACCAAGGTATTCAGATATAAATCCAGCAACATATATGGAAGAGGAAAACTGTAAAACTTATAACATCAAAGAAGAACTAAGTGAAGAGATACTCCATATTCATGGATAAGAAGACTCAGTATTGTCAAGATGTCAGTTCTTCCCTACTTGACAGATAGATTCAACGTAATCTCTACAAAACCCCTACAAGTTATTCTGTGGATATTGACAAGCTGATTTCTAAAGTTTTTATAGAGGGGAAAAGACCACAAATAACAAACACAGTATTGAAGAAGAACAAAGTTGGAGGATTACCACTACCCAACTTTAAGACATCTGTAAAACTACAGTAGTCAGGACAGTGTGGTACTGGTTTTAAAAAAAGATAGATCAGTGGAGCAGAATACTCTTATGGTAACTGATTCAGGCAAGGATCATCAGTAGCTATTAAGTAACTAAATGAAAATGTATGGGCAACAGTATAATAAAAATGCCTCAAAATATCTCCCAACTTTTCACTTATAAACTATTAAGGGGAGAGATATATTTTGTAATGGAAAAATCTGACTGATAATACCTTAACCAAGAAATGCAAGTTAACATAATCAACATGAGTGATATCAAATGCCTATTAACATGATGCACTGTGAAAGTCACAATATTACTTATATAGAATTTCTTTCAACATAAATTAGAGGACATTGTAAAACAAAATAGAAATTTTATCCTATAAACCTTTAAAATGTCAGTATTGTAAAAGACAAGGTAGTATCCTAGATTTTAGAAGACTAAAGAGATGAAAGAAGACTTCCCTGGTGGCTCAGATGGTAAAAGCATCTGCCTACAATGCGGGAGACCCAGGCTCAATCCCTGGGTTGGGAAGATCCTCTGGAGAAGGAAATGGCAACCTACTCTAGTACTCTTGCCTGGAAAGTCCCATGGATGGAGAAGCCTGTTAAGCTACAATCCATGGGATGCCAAATGGCTGGACACGACTGAGAGACTTTACTTTCGTTCACTTTCAAAGAGATGAAAATTACATTGTATGTGTTCCCTGGGAACTCATGTACACCCGTGGTGGATTCATGTCAATGTATGGCAAAACCAATACAGTATTGTAAAAAAAGTAATAATAATAATTAAAAAACGAAGAGCACAAAATAAATAAATAAATTAAAAAAAATTTTTTAATAAAGAACTGTACAGTAACAATGGAGAAATTTTTAGTATGTATTCAGTTCAGTTCAGTTCAGTTCAGTTGCTCAGTCGTATCCGACTCTTGGCGACCCCATGAATCGCAGCACGCCAGGCCTCCCTGTCCATCACCAACTCCCAGAGTTCACTCAGACTCGCTTCCACAAGTCGGTGATGCCATCCAGCCATCTCATCCTCGGTCGTCCCCTTCTCCTCCTGCCCCTAATCCCTCCCAGCATCAGAGTCTTTTCCAATGAATCAACTCTTCGCATAAGGTAGCCAAAGTACTGGAGTTTCAGCTTTATCATCATTCCTTCCAAAGAAACCCAAGGGCTGATCTCCTTCAGAATGGACTGGTTGGATCTCCTTGCACATATTAGATAATAGTATTATAACAATACTCTTGAATTTTCTCAATATGATTAATTATTTTGGTTATTTCTTAGACGTATTTAAGAGTGAGAAGTCATGACATCTGAAACTTATTCTCAAATGGTTTGGCAAAAAATTATTTAAGATTGAAAACTATACCTACTCACACATTCTTCAGATTTTATGTTTGAATTTTTTCAGACATAAGGCCGCACAGAGTTGGACATGACTGAAATGACTTAGCAGTAGCAAGGGCTTAATAATAGTTTAAAATATACCTAACAAAAGGAGGATCACATCATTGCCATACCTGTGTATTGTTTTTCTCATAGTCTTATCAAGTACAGTTTAAAATGTCAAAGTGTTAGAAATCAGAAGAATATAAAATTCTCATCATTTACAGTTGACATGATTATCTATATTAAATATTAGCAATGATATATAGAAAGTACTATATTTTAGTAGTCTTAAATATTACACTTCTATGTATCAGCAGGAATTCAAAGTGTAATCTTTTAAAAGCACCATTTATAATGGCAACAAAGTCACAAAATACCTAAGGTTAAATTTAACAACTATGTGTAAGACCTATATACATAAAATTGTAAAATTTCCTAGGAGGAGACTATAAGTGTTAAAGAAAAACAGAGAGATATCATATGTTCATGGATGGGGACACTTGTAAAGATATCAGTTTTTCCTAATTTGATCTATACAGTCAAAGTATTTCCAGTAAAAAGCATATGAGCTTTCTCTTTCTTTCCCTCTTGGAACTTGAGAGAACAGTTTTAATGATTACATGGAAAAGTTAAACGCCGTTACTAGGAAAAAACCCTCCTGATAAAATAAGAGAAGAGAGAATGGAGAAGGACAAGATGAACAAGAGAATGAGGCAAAATTTTACCTATTATATATCAGGACTTATCGAGATATACTAAGTTTGACACTTGACAGAGTTTGCATGACTGATCAGTAGAGAACGGAGGAAAGCATTCAGTAAACAAAGGTTGAAAAAATGATTTTCTACTTGGAAAAGGAGAAATTGGATCCCATCTTCACAACATGCACAAAATCAAATCCAGATGGAATATAAAATTTAAAGTAAAAAAGAAAAAACGTTACAATTTGTTAGAATATATAGTTGAATATCTTTCTGGCTTTGAGGTAGAGAATAGTATTTTAAGCAGGACACTAAAAAGCAATAATTCTAAAAAAAATTAACCAGTTTAGCCATATTTAAGTTAAAATATTCTGTTTATGAAAAATACAATAAGTAATATATAAAGGAAACTTCATACTATAATGTTTTTACCAAATATGATCAACAAAGGATGAGTAACAGAAATGAACATAGAAGACAGTCAGGCACGCCCAACCACTGGCCTTCTGGGAAGTGCCCCCAAGCCTGGCCCAAGTCTGGACAGGGCTGCCAATCCGCTGGAGAACCCACGGCTCTACTATAGTTACAACCCACATGCTGGACCAAGCCTGTTTGGCTCCCACTGCCTCAGCTAGATCCTGAATGTCATATATGTGTCCATTTGTTAAGTTGGAGGAAAGGGAACTTGGGATGACCAATGTATTCTAGAAGAGAGCATCTAGACTCACAGATAAGATGCTAAACATATTAGCAAAGTGATTTTGATTGTTGAAAACCTTGCAAGCAAACATTATATGTGTAAGCACTCTTCATTCTTCAGATGCCTTACTGCCAAGATTACATGAAGACTGACTGGCCAACCTCATCATCTTTGTTGAACTGAGACTCTTTAAGAGGTAACATGATTGGTATCATACCCTTTTGAAAACATAAACGCTTCTTAGCCCTTTTTTAGTTCAAAGTCAACTTGAGATCTTCAAACTGAAATCCATCCCCCGTTTGCTTGTTGTGACTGCCAAAATCTCCAGCAAAGGATAATCCAGGGCAGATGGTGAGGCTTCTTCCATATATGCATGTCTGTGTAAAAACATGCACAGATAGTCCCCAACTTGCTGTGCTCAGCCACTTCAGTCATGTCCGACTCTCTGCGACCCACAGGCAGTAGCCCACCAAGCTCCTCTGACCATGGGGTGCTCCAGGCAAGAATGCGGGAGTGGGTTGCCATGCCCTCTTCCAGAGGATCTTCTCAACTCAGGAGTCAAGCCCATATCTCCAGCATTTTCTGCATTGCAGGCAGTTTCTTTACCCACTGAGCCACCTGGTAAGCCCTTTAGCACACTAAGACCCCCTAAACCTTGTTCCCATTAGCTCATGGTGTCAGAATGTGGAGAAGCAAACCTACAGATCTGTCTCCTGACTGCCTTTGTAAAGCATGTAACTGGTCTGTTACCAACTGCACACAGGCCTGCTGAATGCATGGTTTCTCCAACCCTGCAGAACCCCTTAAACTGCTGCTGTACGTGAACAATAAGCAGTAAACAAGGGCACCAGTATAAAAACATACGCTAACTGGAGAGTGTTGGAGCAGCATTTCACATACTTCCATCAAGCACAGGATAGGAAGTACGCAAATAACAGAACCAGGAGAGATCCATGTCCTAGAGTAGGGCTGGTAGGCATTGTAAGTCCCCAACTTAGTGTTTCAATTGAAAATATTTTGACTTTATGATGGTGTGAAAGAAATACACATTCATTAGAAACTGTGCTTTAATTTTCAAATTTTGCTCTTTTGTAGGCTAGTAATATGTGGTATGGGAAAGTACCAACAACCTGAAACTCCCAGTCAGTCACATGATCATGAGAGTAAGCAGCTGATACAACCATTCTGTACCCATACAATATTCTGTTTATCATGTTCAGTTCACTATTTAATAAGCTACATGAGATATTCAATACTTTATTATGAAATAGGCTTTGTTTAGATGATTTAACCCAACTGTAGGCTAATTCAGGTGGTCTGAGCATTTAAGGTAGGCTTGGTAGGCCGAAGAATTGATGCTTTTGAACTGTGGTGTTGGAGAAGACTCTTGAGAGTCCCTTGGACTGCAAGGAGATCCAACCAGTCCATTCCAAAGGAGATCAGTCCTGGTGTTCTTTGGAAGGAATGATGCTAAAGCTGAAACTCTAGTACTTTGGCCACCTCATGTGAAGAGTTGACTCACTGGAAAAGACTCTGATGCTGGGAGGGATTGAGGGCAGAAGGAAAAGGGGACAACAGAGGATGAGATGGCTGGATGGCATCACCAACTCGATGGACATGGGTTTGGGTGAACTCGGAGTTGGTGATGGACAGGGAGGCTTGGCGTGCTGCAATTCATGGGGTCGCAAAGAGTCGGACATGACTGAGCAACTGAACTGAACTGGCTAAGCTGTGATGTGTGGTAGCTTAAACTGTGGTGTTGGAGAAGACTCTTGAGAGTCCCTTGGACTGCAAGGAGATCCAACCAGTCCATTCCAAAGGAGATCAGTCCTGGTGTTCTTTGGAAGGAATGATGCTAAAGCTGAAACTCTAGTACTTTGGCCACCTCATGTGAAGAGTTGACTCACTGGAAAAGACTCTGATGCTGGGAGGGATTGAGGGCAGAAGGAAAAGGGGACAACAGAGGATGAGATGGCTGGATGGCATCACCAACTCGATGGACATGGGTTTGGGTGAACTCGGAGTTGGTGATGGACAGGGAGGCTTGGCGTGCTGCAATTCATGGGGTCGCAAAGAGTCGGACATGACTGAGCAACTGAACTGAACTGGCTAAGCTGTGATGTGTGGTAGCTTAGGTGTATTAAATGCATTTTCAACATGGCATTTTCAAGTTACAGTGGGTTCATTGGGATGTAACCCTATGGTAAGGCAAGGAAGAGCTGTGCGTTGGGGGGGGTGTTTTTTAAAACTTAAGTTTCTTTTAGTAACAGCTGCCAAAACAGTAAAATTTAAGTATGCAGAAGTATCTCCGAAGGCTTTTTCAAAAACAAAAAGTGGCAGCAGGGGGTGGGGAGTCATATCTATAAACTGAATGATAGAATAATCAAGGTCATAGAGCTAAGGAGGTGATCTGTAAACTGACATGGGCCAGATAGATGAAACAGATATTCATATTGCAAGAAGAACCATGCTCCCAGACTTGGCTTAGTCCTAAAGTATTTGTCTACCTGTGGCAAGTTTCAAAAACTCCTAGGGCCTCTATTTTTGCATCTGTTAATTGACCGAGATCAACTGGACAGAATATTGTTGATTTCTGCTTCAGATATTCATTGTGCTCAGGTGGCCTAACAGGCTAGCTTTAATTCCCTCTGGGTAAATGAGGGAATGACAGCAATTTTCAAAGTTATGTGGCAAATATATTGTTATGGGTATTGCTCTATTGGAAATTTAGTTTTATTCATATTAAAATAATAATCATTTTCTGCTCCCCTAATGTGCTAATAAGCCTGTTACATATGTTACAGTACCTCATCTTTATCTTTACTGACCTGCATTTTACATATGAAGAAATCAAAATTAAGGAACATTAAAGCAAGTCAACCAAAGTTAACTTCTTTTTTCTGGTTTTATTAGATTTATTAGTGGTAGGTCTCTATATGAATATGTAGAAAAACCATTTGTAGTGGGTGAACAAAAACACACTCCATTATAGAACTAAAATTTTGACAATAGGAAAACAAAAAAAAATTCTAAATGAGAGTTTGCAGTTTTTTTGTTTTTTTTTTTAAGAAATGAAAGTTTCTTTGAGTCCAGTGGAAAATTTTAAGTGTGCTAGGTTACTGCCTGTGGAAAAAACTAATTAAATCCTGTTTGTGGGGGGAAAGAATATAAAATTCCTACAGAAAAAAATTTTTAAAAAATGGACAAAATACACAATCAACCATTTCATAGGAGAAATATATGTATAATCAAGGCAGGAAAAGATGTTCAGTGTCACTAGCCATAATGGAAATGTGAATAGAAGCACGATGTGATACCGTTTTACACTCATGAAAATAGTATTGAGAAGTATAAACAGTAATAAGGTTTTGGGAGAATTTGAATTGCCAGTCTTTCTTTTAAATTACTATTAGAGTATAAATTGATAAAATTCTTTGGAAAGCAAGTTTGGTCTTTTCTTGTAAAATTCAATATTTATATATTCTCTGACTTAGCAATTTCACTTTTATGTCTATATCCAAAAGAAACCCACACATGTATATTCCAGGAGACAAGGAGAAGAAAGCAAAAACCTAGAAATAATTCGAATGCCTATTAATAGAAGGATTGATAAATGATAATATATTCACACAATGGCATGTTATGCAACAGCAAGAATGAATTAACTGTATCTACATGGACAATATGGATAAATCTTAGGAATTTCTACACTGTAATGTTTTCTGACATATTCCATTCTTTGGCATAATGAATACAGTGAAATTAAGGGTATTTAATATTTTAGACATCTAGAGTTTTTATATATAGATATTTTTAGTTGACAGAAAATAACTGTATGGTTGGTTTTCATGCCTTGTCAGGTTGGTAAAGCTAGAATGTCACAGAACATAGACTTCTTAGGAAAACAAAAACAAATACCAAGGAAGCACAGCTTAAGCAAAATAAACCACAGCATTCACTTAAGGAGCCAATCTTAGCAGAAAATAGGCATTTTTAAAAGACATGTTTTATTACATGTATATGATATATTAAATTTTATCTTCCCTTTTGGACCTTATTTTAGCAAACATTTGTAAATTAAAATAGCATCTTTTAAGCAATATTCCTATTTGGTTTTTATGCAAAAAAAATCTAGTCAACATAGTCATAAGTTAAGTAATATAATCAGAATATTTTTCAATTTCAGTTAACCCTTTCAAATGCCTGGCAAAATATGAGTAGGAAAAATTAAAATATCTTTTCTTGAACTAAAAACTGCTTATCCCAGTGGTTTTCAAAGTTCAGTGTACCTCAGAATGAACTGCAGGGCTTATTAAAACACAAACCCCTGGACCCCCATCCCAGAGTTTATGATTCAGTAGTTCTGGAATGGGACCTGTGTATTTGTTTTAGCAAATTCCTGGGTGCTGCTGATGCTTGGGCTAGGGGACCAAATTTTAAGAACCAGCATCTATAAGTTTTTGGAGTCACATACCACTCGGGTCTTTTCCTGGAGTCAGTGAGCCATAGAAGTCATATGTTGCACGGGAGGCCATGCAGCCTGAGTCCTGCCCACTGGTGTGCTCAGGCTGTGGGGTCCATGGTAGCAGCATCTACACACGCAGAAAAGAGGTTGGGTCCAGTGGTCTCTAAGGAAATTTCAGTTCTAAAACTTTATGAGCCTACTCTCTTTCAGAAAGTCAGTGAATTTTCTTATTTCTTGATATTTGTTGTTATGTCATAGCCAATATGAGTTTATAGAAACTTTGGTAATAGGTAATAAGACTTGTGAAAATCAATGTCCAGGAGAAAATTCCATATTGCGAATTCTATTGTTTTCCAATAAAGTCTTGGTCAAAGTAAGTGGTAGATATTTGCAAAAATACACTTAGACATTTGTCAAAGGCCAACTTTAAATTTTCAGGGGTCATCATACCTCATTATGATATGGGAAGGAGTTCATCCTGTCTAAAAATGTGTCAAGTAACTTTTAGTTTATTTCCAGCATAAATTTCTCCTGGATGTTGACATAAGTGATACTGAGCCCATGGTCAAGAAATTTTCTAAGTCTCAGAGATGAGCAATTGACTTTCAAAGGCGAATAAGAGTCTCCTTAGCTCTTCCACTGAACACGTACTATAGGTAACCTGAAGACAGCAGTCTAATGCTAGCTTTTGTAACCTGGCTTCACCCCATTTGTGTCTGTTAAGGTAAATGAACCTAAAGGAATGGGTATCTTCTAAGTGGGATAAAGTCACTTTGGAGGAAAAAAATGTGCAATAGAAATAATATATGTAGGGTGTTTTTACAGGCAGTTTATATTACCTCATAAATATGCTCCCTAAGAATCTATTAACATCTTTATATTTATAGATACCATCAAGAGAAGATGAACTACTAGATCCCCACATAGGTGTGATAAATGATAACTCGAGCAATGATGAGAATGCAAGCCAGACTTTAGTCATTTATTTCCAGCTTTACTGCTTAGAGGTTTCAGTCAACAATCTTACTAATGTCCCTTGGTGATTAAAAATGTCTGCAGGGGACTAAAGATGATTTGAGGCATAAGAGTTCAGAATAATGAATCTTGTTTAACCATATTTCTTGCTCCTTTCTTATATTTCATAACAGATTTGACATGGAGCATTGTATATAACTCTAATGCCACATACAGGCACAATTTCAAAATTATTAGAGTAGAAAATATTTTTCCAGTGAGTAGTAATTCTCTCCAGATGAGTAGTGAATTTTTATTTTTTAAAAGACTAATTTATAAGAAAAAACACTGCCTAGTAAAATTTCCACTCTTAAAAATGCATCAAATTTTTTTGTATATCATGCTTTCCAAGTTATAAAAGGAAACATCATAATTTTGTGACTTGTTTTTAGGGCTACTAATTGGCCCAGAATTAGTAGGCTGCAGGAAATGAAGAGTGTGTTCAATATCTCTACATCATATTATCATTTACTCCTGAATCATTTCTTATCAGGTGAGCAATCTGCTGACTATAGCTTATTTTTTCTTCCGATTTCAGGCCTGGGTAAGCATCCAGAAGAAGAATAAACATACTTCTGACTCCTAGTGTTGTCCATGAAACTAACAGGTTTGGAGTTCACTTCCCTATGTATTTTAACCCCTGATCAGTTTAAACCACACATGGGCATGTGGGTATATGTGTATATGTGTTTGTATATGTGGGAATATGTAGATGTAATGCCTCTCTGTGTGTAGTTGTGTTGTATCTGTGTATGCATATGTGTCTGTGTGTCTGTCTTTACAGAAGGGCTAACCTTTCTCTGCAGTAGACTGAGGCAGTATCTGTAGATTTCTGTAGCCTACAGAGGATCTGTGGAAAGAGCTTCATGACATTGTACAGGAGACAGGGAGCAAGACCATCCCCAAAGAAAAAGAAATGCAAAGAAAGCAAAATGGCTCTCTGAGGAGGCCTTACAAATAGCTGTGAAAAGAAGAAAAGCAAAAAGCAAAGGAGAAAAGGAAAGATATATCCATCTGAATGCAGAGTTCCAAAGAATAGCGGAGAGAGATAAGAAAGCCTTCCTCAATGATCAACACAAAGAAATAGAGGAAAAGAATAGAATGGGAAAGACTAAGATCTCTTCAAGAAAATTAGAGATACCAAGGGAACATTTCATGTAAAGATGGGCTCAATAAAGGATAGAAATGGTATGGACCTAACAGAAGAAGATATTAAGAAGAGGTGGCAAAAATACACAGAACTATTCAAAAAAGATCTTCACAAGCCAGGTAACCATGATGGTGTGATCACTCACCTAGAGCCAGACATCCTGGAATGTGAAGTCAAGAGGGCCTTAGGAAGCATCACTATGAACAAAGCTAGTGGAGGTGATGGAATTCCAGTTGAGCTCTTTCAACTCCTGAAAGATGATGCTGTGAAAGTGCTGCACTCAATATGCCAGCAAATTTGGAAAACTCAGCAGTGGCCACAGGACTGGAAAAGGTCTGTTTTCATTCCAGTCCCAAAGCAAGGCAATGCCAAAGAATGCTCAAACTACTGCACAGTTGCACTCATCTCACACGCTAGTAAAGGAATGCTCAAAATTCTCCAAGCTAGACTTCAGCAATATGTGAACTGTGAACTTCCTGATGTTCAAGCTGGTTTTAGAAAAGGCAGAGGAACCAGAGATCAAATTGCCAACATCCGCTGGATCATGGAAAAAGCAAGAGAGTTCCAAAAAATATCTATTTCTGCTTTATTGATAATGCCAAAGCCTTTGATTATGTGGATCACAACAAACTGGAAAATTCTTCAAGAGACGGAAATAGCAGACAGCTGACCTTCCTCTTAAGAAATCTATATGCAGGTCAGGAAGCAACAGTTAGAACTGGACATGGAACAACAGACTGGTTCCAAATAGGAAAAGGAGTACGTCAAGGCTGTATATTGTCACCCTGCTTATTTAACTT